>OZ018334.1:25438470-25748470 GCA_963969495.1 Ceratothoa steindachneri
CTGGTCGAAGCACGCGTCAAAGGACCTACCAGATTCCTGTGGTGTCTGGGGCTCATAGAGTTCAAGGTCATATTCAAACTCGCCGCTGGAGCAACAAGGTATTTAAACTCCCGTAGAGACAATTAGCTTATTTCTTGTATATTGAAGTGAGTAGTGAATTAGCCAATATTAGAGGGTCAAGTTAATTGAAGTCATTTTTGTGTATTTTAAAATTCGTAGTATTTCTGTGGTTCATGTTTTGTTTTTGTGTAGTAAATTGTTAAATTCAAAATATAAGTTTATTTGGGGAATTCCTGTGCGTTTCTTTATATCCTTACGTGTTGAAGCGGCTCTTAATTAACCCACTAAAAATTAGCACTCTTAGATCTAAGCCTACTTCTTCAAAGAAGTACATCACGACCACAAGGTATACCACGACAAAAGTGGTGTCAGGTCTGTAGGTTTTATATTAGGAAGAACCCAAACAGCTTCTAATTAAGGGAGAGCTAACACGTAAGGGAATGCCAGGACTAAAAAAATAATTGAGGAGAGTAAAATTGGTAAAGTTAGGAGTGGAACTAATCTGAAGGTAATTGTCAGGCGAAGTGGTAAATGTGTTGTTGGAGTGGTGTTACAATCAGCATAGTAGTGGGATTAAGGGTAAGTTAGGCTGTGCGCTACCTGGTGAGTGACGGCAGCCAACTGGGAAGACAATGAAGGAAGATAGAAGTGTCAAGGCGATACACCCAGGTAAAACGTCAGATGGTAGACGCGGATGAGTATCCCCTACCCCTAGTAGTCTCCTCTCCGAATGGAACGTCCACGGAGTTACCATTAAAACTCCAAGTCGTAGTGAGCTCCACGCCCATTAACGACCCCGTAAAGAAAATTTTATTCGACCCTCAAAGATCGAACCCAGACTTGATCTTAGAGTGTACCTGGTTAAAGGAGTACTATGGGACTCACGCTCCCATAATTTATGCAACTCTGCCAAATGGGTGACGAAGGATGATAGAAGTGTCAATGTGGTACACCCATGTAAACCGATTCAGTTGCTAGACGAAGATAATAAGTATCCCCTAACCCCAGTAGTCTTCCCCCAGAACGAAGCATCCACGGGGTTACCACTAAAACTCCAAGTCGTAGTGAGCTCCACGATCATTAAAGACCCCGCAAGGAAAATTGTTTTCGAACCCTGTAGATCGAACCCAGACACGATCTCCCTGTGTACCTGGTTAAAGGAGAACTATGTGACCCACGCTCCCATCAATTATGCCCATTTGCAACAGGCCCCGGTCAGGAAAATGGTTCATGAACAAATTAGATCGAATACAAACTCGATCTCCAAATGTACCTTGTTTAAGGAGGACTATGGGACCCCGCTCCCACCAATTATGCCCGACTGCGACAGGTTGCTCTAGCCATGAGGGTTAGTAAATCACTACCACTTAGTGATTTACATGGGTAGACCGCATAATTTGAATGGCTGACTCAGGCGAGGTAAGGTAATGGTCACAGAGCCCCGTTTTAATATTAGCTACATCAAAGGAGCCGATAAAGTACAGCCGCTCTATTAGCTGAGACGAAATACCATTGAGGGTTATTTCAGTACTTAATAAGTGTGAAACCAAGTTTTCATTTATTTTTCGTGTTAGTAGTTATCGGTAGGATTTAAGTTCTTAAAAGCTTAGAAATTTAAGGAAGTAGCTTGTTTTTTGTTTTTGTTTTGTTGCGTGTAATCGATGAATTAGGTTTTTGTTATTTGAAAATTAAATTGTATTTCGAGTATGTTAAGTTGAGTGTTTAACATACCCCCCCCCCAGTAAGAACGCGAGGTCTAGTTCGAACAATGCCTGTGTGCACTCAAGTTTAAAGAAACTTAAAGTAAGAGAGGGCTCAAAGATATACAACTTTGCTGAACTCGACTAGGTTCAGTTAGTTGTTTTGAGTTCCCGGGAGTCCTCTCTCTAATAAGTTCTTCGAAGGGAGGTGTATAGGAGAATCGTCACTCGCCCGTTCTCTCTTAGTGGAGACACGGGACAGTAACCGCAAAGACATCCGGCCCCGGCACCGTGGGGTCAAGCTCGTAACCACAGCGCCTCGCCACTCGTCGCTATGAAAACCGAAAGGTTTTAAACTGCAAGATCTCCCCTACGAGAGTATATTCAATTTCACCTCAAGTAGGGAATTGGAGACGCGTTTCTCTAAAGCTCGAAGGCCAGCGTAAGCTAAGAGTACAGTCCTCCCCCATGAGGAATTTCGTAACGAACGAGAAAAAGCTCCCTCTCAAGCCCGTTACCCGGTGGTCACATCGAACTCTAAGTTAACTTGGTTTAAGAACTAAGTTCGACTTACTCTCGCTAGAGAGACCTCACCTACCCTGGTGCCTCCTAAAGCACCATGATTGTTCTCGCCCTTGAAACCCCTCCCTCCTCATTTGAATACCGTGTGGACCCTTATCTGCTACACTCGCCAAAGTAACTCGTGATCTCGACCACCTCCAACAATCTGGAAGAATCACGCGTCAAAGGACCTACCAGATTCCTGTAGTGTCTGGGGCTCATTGAGTTCAAGGTCAAACTCAAACCCGCCGCCGGAGCAACAAGGTATTTAAACTCCAATAGAGACAATTAGCCTATTTGTTGTATATTGAAGTGAGTAGCGAATTAGCCAATATTAGAGGGTCAAGTTAATTGAAGTCATTTTTGTGTATTTTAAAATTCGTAGTATTTCTGTGGTTCATGTTTTGTTTTTGTGTAGTAAATTGTTAAATTTAAAATATAAGTTTATTTGGGGAATTCCTGTGCGTTTCTTTATATCCTTACGTGTTGAAGCGGCTCTTAATTAACACAACAAAAATTAGCACTCTTAGATCAAAGCCTTCTTCATCAAAGAACTACATCATGACCACAAGGTATACCACGACAAAAGTGGTGTCAGCTGTGGAGTGATCAAAAGGAGCATTATACGACAGTCATCATTGAAAACGGTATCTTGCAAGTTACAATTAAAAGCAGGATCCCGTAAGTCATAATTGAAAAACTATCCTCTAAATCATAATTGAAAACGGTATCCTGTAAGTCACAATCGAAAATGGTATCCTGTAAGTCACAATTGAAAACGGTATCCTGTATGTCACAAATGAAAACGGTATACTGTACGTCACAATTAAAAACGGTATACTGTACGCCACAATTAAAAACGGTATCCTGTAAGTCACAATCGAAAACGGTATCTTGTAAGTCACAATTGAAAGAGGTAGCCTGCAAGTCACAATTAAAAACTGTACCATGTAAGTCACAATTTAAAACGGTCTCTTGTAAGTTATAATTGTCAAAGTTTTATAGATGGAACATTGAGCATTAATATCTCATATTAATTATTTAGCATAATTACACTGGGGAACACCCTGTATTTGGTGAATTGCCAGAAGCACATTTTCCTACCTAATTCGAGCATACTGAATTCAAATCTGAAATCAGATTCTCTCTAAATGATACAGATTTTTTTTGATACCAATAACTAATATTATACAATAACTTTCATTTCATCACGCCTATCATCATGCCCTGAAGTAATTTTGCATCATCCTTCTACATTATTTATAGTAAATCAGTTTTTTTTGCACAAACGTTTTATTGCATTTGAGAAGAAACTTGAATTACACATTAGGATTACAAATACTGTAATCAAATAGATGCTAATTTATTAATGACCGTACCTCAGGCTGGAGGACCTCTTTTTGATTTCAATCGGGCAAACATTTGCGTTTGTAACTCTTTCTCTTTTAAGTCTTCTCTGGCTGATCTCTTTTAATCCTCCAGCAGTAGTCCGCCATCACGTGTCTATCCCAGTGACCTTGGTGGCGCTCTTTCATCGTCATCAAATCCTGATGGAAGCGTTTTCCTTGTTAGTCGCTCACGGCTCCCAGATTCTCTGGGAATCGGTTGAGGTGACTATTTAGGAAATGCAGCTTCACACTCATGTTGCATCCCAGATCACGATATGCTAAAAGAATATTAGTAACCAGATCCTCGTAGTTATGCGCTTTTTTGTTTCCCAAGAAGTTACGAACAACGACAGAAAATGAGAGCCAGGCTGCCTTCTCTTTTTCATTCATGGTGTTCACGAATCTAGAATCACTCAGAAGTCTTCGGGTTTGGAGAGCATCAAATACTTCTGCTTGTATTTTTTTCGTATGACAAAGCAGGAAATGCCCCTACTATGTACTGAAAACAATCATTGTCAGTGCTCAACGCCTTGACACACTGCTTCATAAACCCCAGTTTGAGATGAAGTGGAGGGAAAATGATCTTCTCTCGACTTACGATTGGCTCATTAACAATGTTGGGCATTCCTGCTTCTACAAAGTTTCCAGAACTGGCAAATCTTTTTGGGACCAGTGTTTGTCACGGGCTCGATTGTCCCACATACAGATATAGCATGGAAACTTTGTATATCCCTTCTGCTGGCCAAGGAGGAAGTTGACTATTTTAAGGTCTACACATATGATCCAATTGTGTTCATGGTACTTAAGTAAATCCATGACCATTATTATCTCATCGGGAGTGTTTCATAGATGGACAGAGTGACCGAGAGGAACTGCACCAAAGTCATTGCCATTATGCAAAAGGACACACTTGAGGCTACGCTTGGAGCTATCCAAAAACTAGTCTCCACTCAGCAGGGCTATAGGTGCCAAGTTCCAACTCTGTAAACAGACCAGGAACATCGTGGCACTATACAAATTGTTTGTCCTCAGAGAAATACTTAACAAATTTACTCACCCTAGTTCGGTAATATGATACCCGTACCAACCTGTCTAGCATATATCTTTTACTCAACCTGGAGGCTAAAAGTTCTGCAGCTTTCTTGGAGAGCGCCAAATCACGTATCAAGTCATTGAAATCCTCTTGATTCAAATAGTGAGTTGCTGATGACTGTTCAGCATCTGGTTATGAATCTGCAGACTCTGAATCCATTACGTGGACGTCCATATCAGGTACATCCTTTTCATTTTCGGAGGAAACATATTCACTGAAGATCGGAACCGGCAAAGACTCAGAATGAGGTACTGGCCGGATCGCCGAGGGAATGTTCGGGTAGTCGATCTTGCTCCGATTTTTGTTGCCAATTCCTTTAGTATTCACCAGACAGAAATAACAGTCCGATACATCATCTTTTGGCTTTCACCACACTATGGGGATTCCTTTCGTCCACTCACGAAGATGTTCCACACAACTATAGCAAACAGCATATGGGGCCTACTTCTTCTCTTGGTCGCCAAGAGGAACATCAAAATATACCTTATAAGTGCGGATCACTAAGTTTGATATATTGCGCCTTTGACGAACTAGCATGTAACAGCCACATATGTAGCAGATGGTGTCTGGATCATTAACGCAATTTCTTCTTGACGAAGCCATCACTCTAACATTAATGTCAATAATGTCAATATTTTGCAAAATAACACTTATTACTATCTTACTACTATGTATTGTGAACTATTTGCTTTCTACAAGCACCCTCTCTGTCCGTCCGGAGGGCAGTTTTCGGTGAAACGAGAAAATAAAAATTACAGAATAACTATAGCATGTAGGGAAAAATGGATTATATATTTGAAATCAGCATGAAAAGACGAATTAAAATTAGCAGATAAATCTAAGTCACCAGAAAATGTGATTAAAATTGTTCCCCTGGGTTATTCTTACTATTCCGCAATGGAGGCATAGCATTAATATAATACCCATTTTACTCCAAATTAGTCATGTCATAAGAATGTATATGCACTACACTGCATCCAAAAATAGGTAAAGGTGCCACACGGCCACACGTCAGCAGAGATCCACATCCACGTTTTCGTTCACACATTATTTTTTAATTTACTTATCACACCTACCATACACATAGGAGTACATACTAGCCTAGTGGATAAGGAGTTGGATTTCTAACGCTTGGGTACCGGGTTTGATTCCAGTTGCTGGTAAGGGGCAGTCGGTAATGAAGCGCTGTATCGTGTCTGTACGGGTGGGCACCGCACACAGCTCCAGCCACTGAAGTCACCAGCATCTAGTACCTAAGGACTTGCAAACAATTGTTATTCTGATCTTTATGGTTTTATTGTCAGACTGGTCTGGTATTAAGACGTGTTTCTATTACCACTCGGCCTTCGTATTAAGATGGTTTTTATGGTTAGAGTGGCGCGGTATTAAAACGTTTGTATTATTAGTTTGGCCTGGAATTAAGAATTGTTTATTGCCCGTCTGGTCCGGGATTAGGAAGTTATTCTATTGCCGATCGGACTCGGTATTTTTACGTTTTTCTACTGTTAAACGGAGCTGGCTTTAAGAAGTTTTTATTATCAGATTGGTCTGGTATTGGGAGATTTTTCTATTGTCAATAGGACCTAGTATTTATATGTTTATCTATTGTTAGAAAAATATTTTCGACCAATAGATTTTCCCCCCTTTTCCCTTTCCTCTGGCCATCTTTCGTCTGTAATGAGATAGTTAAGTGTTCGGAAGAGAGCGGTCAGCTTGCCTGCACTTTTTCGTTTTCCGCTGACGGGGAAAATCCTAATGATCATACTCTTCCAACACCCTAATTATGTTTGAGGGTAGGATCGAAGCGCATTTTCAAGGCGTGTGATCACGAGGGGAGTCCCTTCGATCATGCGAGCCTCTACTCGGGTTAGGTCGCGTCTTTTAGTCAATTAAAAAAATCAAAAGCTCAAGAGCCACCGTTGTGATGGAACGCATGTTTTGTCGCGTTACCTTTTTTTCAAGCAGACAGTAAAGGAATCGATGCTTTCATTTCTTTTAGCATCTCATTTCACCTTTTTCAATTAACTTCTCGCTTCTTCAGCATAATATTTGTAAAATGTTTGTAAATTAAGGATAAGTTAATTCACTCCTTTTATGACAATTAGGTAACTACTTAGCTTCACTAAGTTGCAGCAAACTTTGGTACCCTTTCCCGTAGTGTCAAATCGATCAAATATATTTCAAACTGCAGCATGCAGCCTATTTTCAAATTCATTCTTCTTATCAATCATTAAAATTTTATTTTCGAATATTCAATTCATTTTTTAGTCCTTTCTACCAATAACTAACTGAGACTAAGGAGAGAATTTAGGACTAAACTTGTCTTAAAGCATCTCTGGGAAGGCATTTAACTTTTACAAAACAATCAGAGTAAGTTGCCTTCCATAAAGTTTTTTATGAGCCAGTCAAGACTAGCCCATTTACGACGGAGAAGGCGGATACTATAACACAGTATTAAGAGGTATTTATTATCAGATAGGCCTGGTATAAAGAGATTTTTATCATTAGACT
This sequence comes from Ceratothoa steindachneri, assembly GCA_963969495.1. Classification (NCBI taxonomy): domain Eukaryota; kingdom Metazoa; phylum Arthropoda; class Malacostraca; order Isopoda; family Cymothoidae; genus Ceratothoa; species Ceratothoa steindachneri. The sequence goes on from OZ018334.1 coordinate 25,445,784, forward strand.
TGCTTGTTAATGGGATGTCATTACTATTATGAATCGGAACTAGTATTTAGATATTTAGCTATTGTTAGACTGTCAAGGTATTAGGACATTTTTATTATTAGATTGGCAGGGTATTATGAAATTTTTCTATATTCAGACTGCTCTTTTATGAAGACATTTTTCCATTGTCAATCGGACTTAGTATTTAAATGTTTTTCTATTGTTAGACGGGTCCGGTATTAAGACGTTTTTATTATCAGATTGGTTTAGTATTAAGACATATCTTTTGTAGGAGTGTCCTGGTGTTTTAACGTTTTTCTCTGATCATTTGCCTTTATTTGCCTGGTATTAAAACTTATTTTATAGTCAGTGTGTCTTGGTATTAGGAAGTTTTTCTATTGTCAGACTACTCTGGTATGAAGAGGATTTCTATTGTTAGAGTGTTCTGGTATGAATACATTTTTCGATTTTCAAACTGTTTTGGTATAAACTTTTTATATTTTCATACTGTTTGTTATTAAGAAGCTCTTTCTATTTTCAGGCTGCTCTGGTATGAAAACCTTTTATCTATTTTCAGACAGCTCTGATATTAAAATGTTTTCGATTTTCAGACTTCTCCTATATGAAAACGATTTTTTATATTTTCAGACGTTCTTCTATTTTCAGGCTGATTTATGATAGAGAGCTTTTTCTATTTTCTGACTGCTCTGGTATAAAAACGCTTTTCTATTTTCACACTGCTCTGGTATGAAGGCATTTTTCTATTTTTAGATTGATCTGATAGGTAGACGTTATTTCTATTTTCAGACTGCTCTTTTATGAAGAATATTCTATTTTAAAACTGCTCTGGTATGAAAATGTTTTTCTATTTTCAGACCACTCTTCTATATAGACTTTCCTGCTATAAAGACTCTTCTTTTACAGACTACTCTGGTATAAAGACGTTTTTTTCTATTGTCAGACTGCTGTGGTATGAAGGCATTTTATATTTTAAGAGTGCTATGGTGTGAAGACGTTTTACCATTTCAGAATTTCAGACCTTTTCTATTTTCAGGCTTCTCTGTTATGAAACTGTTCTTCTATTTTTAAGATGCTCCGGTATGAAGAAGCTTTTCTATTTAGCGCCTGCTGTGGTATGACGACTTTTCTATTTCCCGTGTGCTATGGTATGAAGTCGTTTTTTTTTCATTTCAGACTACTCTATTATCAAGACATTTATATTTCCATATTACTCTGGTATGAAGACTTTTTATATTTTTCAACTGCTCTGGTATGAAGACGATCTTCTATTTTCAACCTTCTCTGTTATGAAGACGTTTTTCTATTTTCAGACTGCTCTGGTAGATGACGTTCTTCTGTTTTCAGTTTGCCCCTGTATTAAAAAGCTTTTCTATTTTCAGAATGCTCTGGTATGAAGATGTTTTGTCCATTTCAGACTACTCTGGTATCAAGACTTTTCTATTTTCAGACTGCTCTACTATCAAAACGCTTTCCTTTTCGCAAACTGATTTTCCGAACAGTGTATTCACAAATTTTAGATGATAACGTCGTAAGTGAATCTTATTAGGTGGTTATGATGTATTATATTCTTATTCTCCAATCAGACTCATTAATAATTAAAACATCTCACCGATGGTCAGAAAATGAGAAGTAGTGAATGCTTTTCCAGCAAATTGAAATAAAAAACGTTTTCATCGTAACAAAATTAGTAAAATATTTACTTTTTACACACTAACTTCTGCAACGTAGACCAAACTAAATATTCAGCCTTTTTCCACTAAATAAGAATCATTCACAACGCAATCACTTCAAATAAGTCCAGCTTTTGTTCACTAAATTAGTTTAAGTCACGTTATCTATTAATCATAACTAGTCTTATCTTTTTTCATCAAATTAATTTGAGTTACTTTAGCCTACAATCAAAATTAGTGATGAATTTAAAATAATATGTTTAAATCATGACGCTTTCCTATAAAAGTTAATCAAATTTTTTTTATATAAATTAGATTCAGGCATGACGTAATATAATCAAAATTAGGCAAGTCGTTTTGATCACAATTAGATTTAATCGTGACGTCGTCCTATCCAAATAAATTCAGCCGTTTATTATTAAATTAGATTTAACCATATAGTATTCATTCAAAATTAGTCGTGTTTAACAAGTTAATTTCAGTTACGTTTTAACCAATTAAAATTAGACAAACCTTTTTTTCAAAAATTACATCTATTCGCGACATTATTCAATCAAAATGAGTCAAACTTTTTAACCACCTAATAAGATTCACTTACGACGTCATCATCTAAAATTTGTGAATATACTGTTCTGAAAATTATTTGGCGTGCAAAAAGTTTTTGTTTTTTTTAATAACCAACGTGGATAAATGAAAACAGTTCAAATAATATCATTTATTCTACAAAATAGTTTATCTCCCTAGCAGAGAGTTTTCCCCCTACAATAAAAGTTTAACTGAGGCTATTTAAATAGAAATTCCTAGGTTTCGAAGCCATAACCTACCGAACTCTCTCTTCGAGTGTGTCCTTATTAAAGAATTTAACATTAGAATTCAGATTGGGTAAGGACTAAACAAGGTCCGGATTAACCTTCGGAGGTCATGGTAATTATATCATTCGAAAGGGAATGTAAAACACCATAAGGGTTTCAAATTTCGTTAGAATCGGCCGAATAGTTATGAAGTTATTGCCAAATAATTCCCCGGCAAACCTTGGGAGGACTTTCGCAATTATTTATTCGTAAGAAAATGTAAAACAACATAAGCGTTTCAAATATAGTTAGAATCGGCCGAATAGTTATGATGTTATTGCCAGATAATTCATCGGCAAACCTTGGGAGGACTTTAGCAATTATTTATTCGTAAGAAAATGTAAAACAACATTGGGTTTCAAATTTCGTTAGAATCAGCCGAATAGTCATGAAGTTATTGCCAAATAATTCCCCGGCAAACCTTGGGAGGACTTTAGCAATTATTTATTCGTAAGAAAATGTAAAACAACATAAGCGTTTCAAATATCGTTAGAATCGGCCTAATAGTTATGATGTTATTCCCAGATAATTCAACGGCTAACCTTGGGAGTTCCTTGGTAATTATATCACTCGAAAGAGAATCTAAAACAACTACAGAGGCTCAAATTTCGTTAGAATCGGACGAAAAATTAAAATGTTATTGCCAAAGCAAAATAATTCCCGGGCTAACTAACCTTGGGAGAACCTTAAGGACTTGACGATTGTATCATTTGGAAGAGAATGTAAAACAACACAGGGGGTCCAAATTTCGTTAGCATCGCGTCAATAGTTACAATGTTATTACCAAAAAAAAAGAAAGAAAAACGCGGAGTGACCGACCGACCGACATAGTGAGATGTAAGGCCCCGCGTGACTAAACAAGGTCTGTTCAGCAAAAGGTCGCGTGCTCTCACTTATTCTGATTTATGACCTTGGGCCTTCCAAACTTTCATTAATTCCCAGACTAACATTGGGAGGACGTTGGCAATTATATAATTGGAAAGGAAATGTTAAACAACATAATGGTTTCAAATTGCGTTAGAATCGGCGGAATAGTTATGATGTTATTGCCAAATAATTCCTAGGCTAACTTTGGGAGGACTTTGGCAATTGTATCATTTGAAAGAGAATCTAACACAACATAATGGTCTCAAATTTCGTTAGAATCGGAAGATGAGTTATAATGTTATTGCCAAAACAAAATAATTCCCTGGCTAACCTTGAGAGGAGCTTGAGGACTTGGCAATTATATCATTTGAAAGAAAATGTAAAACAATAAAAGGGGTCCAAATTTCGTTAGAATTGGCATAAGTGTTATCATTTTATTGCCAAAACAAATTAATTATCGAGCTAACCTTGGTAGGACATTGGCAATTATATCATTCAAAAGAGAATGTAAAACAACATATTGGTTTCAAATTTCGTTAGAATTGTTCGAATAGTCATGATGTCATTGCCAAAATAAAATAATTCCAGGGCTAATCTTGGGAGTTCTTTGGCAAGTGTATCATTCGAAAGAGAATGTAAAACAAAACAAGGGCTTCAAATTTCATTAGAATCGGCCGAATAGTTATGATGTTATTGCCCCCTTTCCCCCAATAATTCCCGGGCTAATCTAGGGAGGACTTTGGCAATTATATCATACGGAAGAGAATGTGATAGAGAATATGTATTTCCAGTGGTGGGTGCGTCAGTAAATTTCGCCGCTCCGTCATTCTTCATTCGCCAGCGGCCGGCCCGCAAGTCCGTCATCATCAGTCCATCATTATTTCAGGTCAACCCATGCGTCCGTCACTCAGTCATCGTTATTTTAACCACGCTTCCGTCATCGCTAAATTACAGTTCATCAGCGCTATTTTAGGAACGTCAGTAAAAAATTGTTTACAAGGGTAACAACACACAATTTTATTAATTTAGAAACAGTTTGGACCTCTTTACACACAAAAATATAAATTCTTATACTATTACTGCTTCTCCTCCTGCTTCTCCTCTCCAAGCTACCCCTTGTACCTGGGTTACTCCAACAGGGACATGTTTCCCTTGAGGAATACCAGCTTCTGGAATTTGGCGCTGGCCAGGGCGGCCCTCTTCGGCCTAAGAATGTCGCTGGCTGTGGAGAACATCCTCTCCACGGCAGCGGAGCTAGGAAGGAGGGTGTTGTACTTGATGAACAAGTCTACTCATGCCTCCCTGTGCTCCTTTGGGAAGAGGGCCCAAGAGAGGGCTTCCTTCCTTACATTTCGCAGTTCAGGAGGTAGCCTTTGAGTTCCTTGATGGCTTCGGCGTTGTCCTGGTTCCCAGCGTCACCTGTCTCTACTACCTCTTCAAGCTCCTCCAGGGGTTGGGTGTCATGGAGAGACTCGGCACCAATAGACATGCTGGCATCACTGTGCTGGCTTTGGTCCATTTCACTGTCTCTGTCGCTCACAGGTGTGCTGGCTCTGAAGCTCACGCTACTTAGCAAACTATTATGTCTATCACTATCAGTAGACACACTCCTGCTCTGTTTAGGCTAAAATATTTATCCATGATCTACAAAAGTCGAGAAATGCGGTAATAAGCAATTTAAACAATGTTACATCACATGATCAAACGCAGGTTGAAATGCTAAAGCCCCTTCCACACTACAGAAATTTCTTTTTGTAACAAGTTATAACTGCACCGCAGAAGCAGAGAGCTCGCGACAGACAACCTTTCATTACGAAAGCCAGCAGGCTACTGATATGACGCAGCAGGGTTGCCAGATTTTTTCAACAAAAGTAGCAGAAAAATTGCAAAAAAGTAGCACATTTCGATAAAAAGGAGCCCGATATATATATATATATATATATATATATATATATATATATATATATATATATATATATATATATATATATATATATATATAATGTAGGAAAATCGAGATCCCAGCCTCAAAACAGAGACCCAGTTCAGTTCGGTAACCGCAACGTCCTGGCATTTGACGGAGTAGCCCGATTACTTAACCCTTCCCCCCTCTCTTCCCTCGCCTCGAGTACCACTCGAAAGGCCTTTGAACAACCACGACCGGCACTAATCATCACATTTTGGGTCCAGCGAACCTAACATTGGTTAAACCGGCAATATTTCCCTTAAGAGTTGGTATTTAATTTCACTTCATAGACGAAATTAGAGGAGCGTCGACCAAAGGCCAGAAGGTGGCTTTAGGACTAAGTGAAAGACGCTCGGAAAAACACCGTGAGAGGAGGAGGCTTAATTCCGAAGATCTCATCTCCCCCTCCTTTCCCTACCTCCAGTGGGGTGGCGAAGTATATATGCCGATAACTGCAGAAGAACGAGGAAGATTAGTTTGCGATCGAGACAACGAACTCCGGCTTATTGCCCGGCAACCCTACGAAAGGAACACAGAAGAAGCTAATGCTGAGCCAGTTCCTGGTGTCACACCGAACTTTAAGTTAGCTTGTATTGAGAAACAAGTCCAACTAGCTCTCGTCAGAGAAACCCCCTATTCTTGTGTACCACAAAACCCAGAAATAGTCCTTGCCATTGAGGAATACCCCAAAGTGAACTCCCTCAAACACTCCCCAGTCGTCAAAGGATTCACTCGTTTGCTCTTCGCTCGCCAGTGCGAATTATTCCCAGATTAACCAGAAGATGGGAAGAAGCCTACTTTCCCTGTCACGTTGGTGAAATCATCTTACCAAGACAACGTGCGTAACACCATCCGTCACCTGCACCGAATTTATATGTGGTTCTTTAATCCTATTCCCGCGCCAGACAAACATCTGGAGTGTCTGTAAATACGTCCACGCGCCTGCCCGCCAAAACAACATTTCTGTGTCTACATAAAAATCGAGACCAAGGTCAGTCTCCCACCAGATTCCCTTGTGGTTGTTTTTAAAGGTAAGTAAATTCCATTACCTTTTTTTGAAGGTCAATTAGCGTTCAATATTAAAATGAGCTTTGGGTCAACCATTACTGTATATTCATTTTTGTACTTTAGTAAGTCTCACTTAAGCCCGTTTAATTCATAACTGTGTAGTTTGTTTGTTAGATTTCATTTTTTTGTACATGTTGTAATTAAAGGTCTATTTTTTTTATAAGTATTTAATTCAATCCTCGAAACGCTGAGCATAGCACTAGAAACCCTCAAAGATTAAAAATAACGTAATAATAATAATAATATAATATAACACTCTTAAAGAAAACTTAATCAAAGAGTTTTGAAGTACGTAACAAACTTATACGTACGTATACCACCACTCGGTCCGTGCAATACCACGACATATATATATACCGGGTGTCGCAGAAAAAGTTAACCGTACTTTGAATTAGTATAACTCAAAAACTATTGGATATTTTGGGGTTCTGCTAAAAGTGCTTTATTTAATTACTATTTATCTGTCGATTCTGGAAATTTCATTAAATTCACTTTAATGATCTTGATACACTAATAGGTTTAGTGGAGGCTATCAAAAATATGTTTGCGCAAGGAAGTAAAATAATGAAACGAAGCCTAGGAAGGCCTAGGGAGCCTAGGTCACTGTGCAATTCTTCAAGCAAAGCCTAGGCCATTTTACATTAGTTTTTCAGCCACGCTGTCGTATGGTCTCGTGATTATTGCTTAATAAGCAAATCAAAGCGTTTCTGTGTGAAAGTTTACTTCCAGAGAACCTTTTAAATCCTGCAAAAGATCAACGCGTATTTGTAGTCACAAACTTTATTAAGACTGGCAGTATTAAACAAGTACAAGATTCATTTGAATAACGTTTTCTTTTCCAGGTAGGCACCCACCAAGCAAGCTCACAATTTGTTTGCAAATACCAACATAAGGGAACATGCTTAAATCTAAATAAAAGTCGTTCGGGTCGTATGAGAACCATAAGAACAACAGAAAATATCGAAAATGTTCAGATGACACTTCTTCAAAATCCACATGTATCAGTCAGAAAGAATGGGTTACAGTTGTCAAAGTCATCATTTTACCGCATTATTAAAAATGACTTTAAATGGCATCTCTATAAGATGCGTGCAAGACACCAGCTTCTTGAAATTGATTTTCCTCGTCGTAGACAATTTGTCGAATGGCTTCTCCATAAACCTGTTCGTTTCTTGGAAAACATTGTGATTGGTGACGAGGTAATATGCGCTGCTGAACCACCCCCCAGCATTCAACTTTGACACGCGTATTTGTCAGCAGAAAGTGTCTCTGTGGATCGGAATATGCAGGAATGGCTATCTTGTCGGCCCATTGTCTTACGAGAATAACTTGAATGGTGCTGCCTACCTGAGCATGATCAATGAAAGGAGCTTCTGGGAACTCCACCAGATTTATGGCAATCAATTCAATAGACTTTGGTGGATTCAGGATGGCGCACCAGCTCATAGACAGCTTGCTGTAAGAACAAAACTAATAGAAACGTTTGACAACCACACTGTCACGCTAAATCATGCAATTGAATGGCCCCCAAGATTCCCTGACTTAACACCGTGCGATTATTTCTTATGGGGCTATCTAAAGAATAAAGTGTATTCTACTCCACCACGAAGCATCAACCAGTTAAGAGATAGTATCACACGTGAAGTTAATAGACTTAAGAAAAATCACAAGTTAATCAAAAAAGTTGTTCAATCAATGCGATCAAAGGCGCAACTGTGCTTGGAAGGAAATGAAGGACATGTGGAAGGAAACGGTGCTTACAATATTAAAAAAAAATGAATTTGTATTACCCATATGAACAGTTGTTTTGTTAAAAATGGATTTAAATATATTTGTTGATTTTAAACTTCGAAGTTTCATTATTTTACTTCCTTGCGCAAACATAATTTTGATAGCTTCCACTAAACCCGTTAGTGTATCAATATCGTAAAGGAGAATTTAATCAAATTTTCAGGACTCAAAAATATTTAATAGGCTTTGAGTTATACTAATTCAAAGTACGGTTAACTTCATTCTGGGACACCTTATATATATATATATATATATATATATATATATATATATATATATATATATATATATATATATATATATATATATATATATATATACAGAGCCAGCCCTAGCCATTTTGGCGCCCTAGGTAAAATAACAAGGTGGCGCCGCCTCCCCCCCATCAATAAGTTATTGCACAAAATATATTTGTTTTAGCCAGTGCAAACTGAATTAGATAAAAATAGGGTATATAAAAACAAACCAGCTACACATGAACAAAATTCAACTAAGTTTTACAGCACAATGAACAAATTCAACTCCACCTTAGTGCAACAAAATGCGCCAACGCGCTATCGTGTGCCGCAAAACATTATTTGCCGAAGGTCGTCTTTGCTTTTCGGGTTAGTGACGGTTCGGGTGACGGCCGAAAATCACTTCCGTCGGCGCTTATTCCGTCAGTGTTTCAAAGTTTCAATCAGTCGTCAGTCCGCCAGCGAAAATGGACTCCGTCCGTCAGTATTTCAAATTTCATTAGAATCGGCCGAATAGTTACAATGTTATTACAGTAAAAAAAAATAAAGCAAAATGGGAAACGACCGATCGACCGACATAGTGAGATGCAGAGTCGCCAGCGATAATACTCGCAACATTAGCTCTTTGAGGTTATGCAGCGTATACTTTACCTTTTTTGTCTTTAGACAATCAGATTCAGAATGAAAGATTCTCTTATAAGGAGGTAATAGAAGAGAGATTATATTGGCGGGGGGAGGTATATGGTACCGGGAGTATGTTACCAGTTTATGTGGTGGTATAGGTTAACGGTTTGCGGGTGCGTGCTCGTTAATTATAAGGGAAAGTATTGAAGAGTCATCGTTGCTATTGCGCTCGAAGGGGGACGAGGACTTAAGGCAGTGGGCATACTTTACGCCTCTGTGGAATTGGTTCTGACTCCTTACAATTTCTCACCAGGGTTATGCGTTAGGCTGGGCTTACCGAAGGTGTCTCGGCAATCCGGCTGAGTAAGGGACTTTGAAAGGACTCAAAAAATAAAATATAAATTAATTTATTCTTCAATTGGCCTACTAAAGGGGAAAGTGGAAAAGTCTCGAGTTCTTTCTGTTTTACGTGAAGTATCGAGTCTGAAGGCGACTGGACTTAAGCGAGTAAACGGAACTTCGCAATGCTACTAATGAGAGTCTGTCTCTCTTTCCTCTCTTTCTTTCTCTCTCTCTCGTTCTCTCTCTCTCTCTCTCTCTCTCTCTCTCTCTCTCTCTCTCTCTCTCTCTCTCTATATATATATATATATATATATATATATATATCCCGTCTCCAAGGAGCGTGACCTTGACTTGGCCGTGAGGAGGACCAAGTCATTTTGTTTGTTCGTTATTTCCACCCCTTGGGCGTTTATTTAATGTTTACATGAATGTTGGTTGTGAGATCGCGCTCTAATGAGCAATATACTGGAAAATAATTACAATAATATTTTTTTACATATTAATACTAATATTTTCCACTGATATTGTGCGTTGTGATTAATTTTGGGTTCATTTTCATAAGATAACGCTTGCATAAGAATGAGAATAATGAATATCAGTTTAAACTTTAAGTTTTTGCCATAAAATTGAGGTCAGTGGCATCAATACAACTTAAACAAACCTGCCCTTCCCACTCCATTATGAGTAGGTGAAAAGATAGCCAAGTGAATTTTTTTTGTCGCCAAATTGGTCTTTTATAGCGATGAAGCAATATTTAATGCAGTCTCTTGTTCACTAATGCTTTTTTCTTCCTGTTCGTCTCTCATAATGCAAGCATATCTTCATTTTTCCTCTCTTAAAAACATCCACAAACACACTGATTCTCTCTTTCTCTCTCTCCTTTCCTCCTCATTTGAGCTCATCCTCGTGCAGATCGGTTGATATGTGCTATAACATTTCGTCCAATCAGGGTTTGTCCTTCATGTTCGTCTCACGTAACGCAAGCACATCTTCAATTTCCCCCCTTACAAACGTCTCCTCTTCCCCTCGTTATATTTCATTCCTGGATCAAAGGAAATAGGATACCCGATCATAAACTCTATTCATGTACACCTATCCTACACAATAACACCCATCTACCACTTTGTCAGTTTCCATTTTCTCAGACATCCATTCACCTAACCAATCCACCTCTCACGCTGTCTTCTTGCTTTCGCACACTAGTACAATCTCATATTTCATTCTGGAGTCTTTTCTTACCCGTTCTCCTTTTACCCTCAACATTTCCCCCATAACTCCTTTTACCCCGCCCATTTCCCCATAAGACCTTTCTCCCTCCCAAATTTCCCCATAACTCAATAACGACGCTTTAGAGGCAGAAATGGACCCTAGATTTCTCAATATCTCACCAAAATATGACAAAAAACACCACATTCCAGTAACAAAATCGCAATAGGAACTCTTCTGCAAATACATTGGAACACTTGTATACTCTTTTACATCTCTTTTGTATTCATGAGAAAAGGTCTTGTCTAATGCATTCGCCAACTTTTCTTTCATACAGGAAAAGAGAAATACGAAATGAAATTTTAACAAAAGATAATGTGTAGTATTTTGAAATTTCACAAATGTTAGAGTTCGTATTTCTTTTCGTACCCAAATTCTCAGATTAAAAAAATCTTTTCTATGGTTTTTCTTGTATTTAAATATTAAGCCAATTTATTTAAATTTATTGAAATTTATATATTATTATTTATCGAAATTTGAATTTAAATTTATTTAAATTTTGACTTTAATTAAAAATGTTATATAAAATGTAAAAGTATTTAATTTTATTTATAAAATAGTTACAAAATTAGTTAGATTCATTTGACTTTTAAATATATTAAATTTATTATTGTAATTCAGTATAAAATTCTATTTAGTTTATTGACAAAATTACCATTTATTGGAGTTTTATTAATTTAATTCATATTTCATTTAAATTCATCGATAAGATTATTTAAATTAATTTGCGATTTTATTTCTATTTATTTTTCTTTCTTTTTTTAATTTAGTATTTGTTTTTTTTACTTAATGGAGTTTTTTTTTTTTTTAATTCTCTGCTATTATAATGTTAAATGGCTTGTTAAAACTTTGGGGTCTATCTTTTCTTTGAGTTCGATTAAATATCATTTAACTAAAACAGTAACTCATACCTTATATTAATAAAACCGTTTAGTATTTTAAGGACTTCGATTAGATGTTTGCACAAAAAAACTATAACTTTTCCTCCCCTTCATCGGTCTATTTTCTATATTTTGCTGTATTTTTTTCACTAATTTCCATCTTCTGCCGTCTTCTATGCATTAAATTCTCAGGCTGTTTATTTGTCCAGAGTCGATTGTTACAAAGCTGGAATAAAAGATTAAAATGGAGCCGATCATATTCTCAAATCTAAAGTCCCCCCCCCCCCTCTTGGTTCTCTTTAAAGCTTCCTAGTCAAAGTGTTCGCTCATGCCGACGCGCTAAAGGCTTCGAAATATGTAAAAAATAGAATGGAGGTAACCAAGCCTAAAGCCACGTATTACAGCGTAAAATTAAGTCCTTTCCACCCATTATATTTAATATTTTTCCTCGAGAGAGGCACGCATACGGACCTCCCCCTTCCTCCCTTTCCCCCCTTCTACCACCGGTGTCTTGGGTGGCTTTGAAGATATCTCTTTTGTTTCGACCCTAAGCTTATGACGCACTTCCTTAATAATGAGACGAAAAAGAGCTTTTGAAGAAATCTACCTAAGTTTATTTCCCGTTTTCTTTCGCTCTAAATGGCGGAATGGGGAACTAAAGAAGAACTACCGATACCGAATAGATGAATTCTTTCTGGGAAAGTCGCTAAGAAATGGAGAGTCTTTGGCTCAATAAGTTATTCGTTGTATATTTAGGCTGAATAAAATCTTAAAGGGGCGAGTTTAATTTTCGTTTGTGAATAATTTTGCGTTATCTGGTAAAATCTATTTTTTAGGTTTCCATATAAGCTTTTGATTTATATTAAAGTAAATGACGAATTACTTCCATTGAAAACAACTCAATACCTGCAGTTTTCTAACCAATCTTAAATCCATTTTAATACGCTGCCAAGCATTGTGTGCGCATTTAGCACTTCTCAGTTTTTTTATGTGGCACGGTGTTAAAAGCCTTTTAAAATCGAAATAAACTATAGCTGCAACCTTATCTCTGCCAAAGGTTTCGATCATTTCTTTAAGAAATTTAGAAAATTAGTTAATCATGAGCGTCTGCATGGAAAGAATTGTTGTGTCTTATTAAGTTATTTTGCTCCAGATACTCCACGCTCGTATCTCTAACAATGGCTTTCACAAGTATACCAACGACTGAAGTAAGAGCGATAGGCTAAAGATTTGCAGGATCAGTCTTTATCCTTTTTTAAATATTCGTTGTACCTTTAGCTATTGGAACTGCTTAGGAACTATTTCCTCGTGAATAGACTTTTTGAAATTTTTTCAAAGGTGTTTTAACATACCGCTTCCTAATTTTTTAAGGTGGATCGGATAGATTTTATCGAGACTCTGCTCTTTCGAAATTTAAATTTTTGTAATATAAAAACAATTTTAGTTCAAGTTGTTTATATTTGAAAGAGGAGTGCCTTCTGTCACAATTGAAACCATTGATTCATTGATCTCGTTTCTCAAATTTGCCGTTTATGTGTGTAAAAAAAAATGAAAACTTTTGTTATATTCTTTGCTTGCTTGTTGCTGTGAACAAGACAATCTTGCTCTCTATTTTCGGAAAATACATCAAAAAAATTAATTAAAAGACTTCCCAATCTCACCATTTCTTACCCATTTAGGTACAGCCCGTCTCTCCAGAATAGCTCGCTGCGCTTGTAAAAATCGTTCCAGATATGGTTGAATTTCACTTCTTCGCCCTGACAAAAAATGCTAAGAGGGCTGGTTAATATATGAATCTCTTCCATAAAAAACCTTCGTCGCACCTATTCTCGGAAAAATACCCTTAAACGCTCCGTTTCTACTCTTTCCTTTTGCGTAAGCATCAGTTGGCGGTACCATGTTCGGAGTTACTCGGACATTGTAAATAAGACTTATTTTTCCTCTAAGTTGAGGCAGTTGCTAGATGCGAGATTTTTAGACCTTCATATCGAAATCAGAGGACACTTTCCTCCATGTAATGCTTTTAAATACATCATAGTAGTGGTTGATAGATTTTCAAGATGGCCGGAAGCATAAATCAACTCGTATAGTCATTTCGGAAATTATTTATGGATCCCACTTCTTTCGAGATTTTGTAAAAGCTGTCCGTATTATACACAGTTATACAAACTCATACTATCCATATTCAATCTGAATAGACAAAGATAATAATAGGCTATAGAAATAAGTCTCCTTAGCTGGTAGAAATAAAGCAACAAGTTTCGTTAAACATGCTTCTTTTCGTCCTACTTCACTTAAGACTTTACGACAAGTCTACCGCAAACATATCCCCAGCGAATTATACTACTATTGAGAATTTACGGTCTTTGATATATTATTGGGAGAAGATCCTTTTTCCCCCATTTGCTCATTTCGCAAGGAACTAAAAAAGAATTTAAAGAAAATAAACCTTCCTGGAATTTATCTTGACAAATATATATCGCAGGGTGAATGAAAAAAATATGTTAAATATATCATTTGAAGAAGGGTAGGCATTAAAAAAACACCTCTCAAAACAAAAAACCATTTAAAACCATAGTTTTTTAAAATTTTGCAAATAATAACATTGGCAACAAATAACATTTGCCAACCCTCATTTCGAGCTTGAGAAAGGTTGCGAGAACATATTAATACCCATCTTTTTTATTTGCAGGTGAAATATGGCTAGTAGATTGCATAAAACGTCTAGTTTGACATTTTAATACAACTGTTATTGATGATCCTACCAAAGCAAAATGTAATTTAAGGAGCAAATGCATTTCAAGGAGTGAAAGAGATGAAAAGACACATAATACAACAGACATAAATAAACACTTGAAATCACAACACAAAGAAGAGTTGAAAGAAGAGAAGCGCATTGAAGATGAACAGAAAGATTGTGGGGGTCGAAGATCGAACGTAGTAAACTTTTGATTGAAATATTTAAACGGTTCACACATGAACCTAGGAAACATTTGTTTGGAATTTAAACGGTTCACACATTGAACCTTATAAATAGGAAGATAAACTTCCCGCTGTTAATATCTATCTTTTTTAAATAGGAAGATAAACTTCCCGCTGTTAATAGCCCTCTTTTGTAAATAGGAAGATAAACTTCCCGCTGTTAAAAAAGTTTTTTATAAATATAAAGATAAGCTTCCCGTTTGCAGTATTTCTCCTTCGTAAACAGGAAGTTAGACTCCCCAGTACGCAGTACGATATCTTGTGTCGGCCATACGTAGCTCCAAACAAAATTAGATCTTGTTCATGAAGTCCCGTGGAGAAAAGGTGAAAATCGATGGCGTTCTTGAGTTTCCTTACCCTCGACTTTTCCTCCTTTGCCTGCCGTGATCTTTTCTGTGAGCTCAATTTTTGTTGATTTTTTTTCAAAGTCTAAAAATTCGGAAACAACAGTTCAACGGTTTATTAAGTAATTAAATAAAAAAAGGGGTAATTACATACATTGCATGTAGTTATAATGATAGAAAATAGAGGTGAAAATGGATTTTAGCAGAGGAGGTAAAAGCACTGAGTAGGAGTAGGAAAAGATAGTTTCCCGGAGACATAGAAATCGTTATCAATTTACTTTTGGAAGTTAAATTTAAATACTATACAGAGATTAAGGATGATAGACAATACATTCTTAAGATTACTGTTGTTATATATTTGTTATTGGTCATTTAATTTTAGTTTATGTTATTTCACTTTATATTTACAATTCACCAGATTCCAATGAATCCAGCGGACATTGAGAAGACTGCTGTCTCAACCCTCTTTGGGCTGTGGGAATTTTTAAGGCTACCGTTTGGTTTAAAGAATGCTAATTGCACCTTCTAACGCCACATGGACAATTTATTTCGAAGCTTGGCGTTCGTTTTTGTGTATGTGGACGATATTTTGATATTTTCGGAGAATATAGACGAGCATGTGGAACATATAGAGCAAGTTTTAAAAATATTGGCAGAAAACAACCTTAGAATTTCTATGGAAAAGTGCGAGTTCATGAAGGAAGAAATCGATTACCTGGGCTACCATGTCTCAGCTGCAGGTTTGAGCCCTCCAGCTAGAAAGGTTTCTGAAATCACCGAAATACCCTTACCATTTGATTTCAAAGAACTTCGTCGATATTGGGGGATGTTAGTTTTTTACAGACGTATGATGCCTAACTTTGCTGCAATTGCTGCCCCTCTGACTGAACTCGCACGCCTTCAACCTAAGGCTCGCCAACTTCTCTGGAATGATGCTGCTCGAAAAGCATTTGAAGCTACTAAGGAAGCCCTGGTGAACTCCGTTAAGTTACGCCACCCATTACCCAATGACTCTCCGTACCAATTGGTCACGGACAGCTCCCAATTCGCAGTTGGTGCTACGCTCCATCAGATGGTGGATGGGTCTCCCCAGCCAGTGGCATTCTTCTCCGCGAAGTTGAGTAAGACGCAGCAAGCGTGCTCCAGTTATGACAGGGAACTCCTGGCTGCATATCTTGCTGTGCTTTACTTCAGGTATATGATCGAAGGTCACCAAGTGACTTTATGCACGGACCATAAGCCACTAGTCTCTGCCTTCTCCTCGCCACTAGGTGCAAAAACGGACAGGCAACAACGAAACTGGACCGCAATCTTGGAATATGTCAATGACATAGCTTATGTACGTGGTGAGGACAATGTGGTTGCTGACTGCCTATTTCGGAATATCAATTCGGTTCAAGTAGACTCATTTGATTTCCGTTCTTTGGCAGCAGCACAAGAGCAAGACGAAGAAATGAAGTCATCTCAATCTGGACTGAAGGCATTTCCTTTTCCCGGTGATTCCCAACTTTGGTGTGAGGTAACATCTAAATACCCACGACCGCATGTTCCTTCACCCTGCAGATCAGTTATTTTCAGACAACTGCATAACATTTCACATCCAGGGATTAAGTCATCGCTTCGGTTGGTGAAAGCGAGATATTTCTGGCCCAATATGGACAGAGATATACGTTCCTGGACTCGTGAGTGCTTCTCTTGCCAATCTGCTAAAGTGAATCGCCACACTAAGTCCTCAGTCCTGCCTATTAGCATACTCACTTCGAGATTTGAGACGGTTCACATAGATATAGTTGCTCCACTCCCGCCGTTACCCTGCCTGGGAAAACATACCCATCTCATAACCGGTACCTGCTGTCATGTATAGACAGAGCCACCAGGGGGATTGAAGCAATACCGATTCCAGACATAAGTGCTGCAACGGTTGCTTTAGCCTTCTTGGGTGGCTGGATATCCAGGTTTGGCGTTCCCTTATACGCCATAACCGACAGAGGAGCGCAAGTTGAGTCTCAACTCTTCCAAGAATTATAGGCCCTCGTTGGTTTCCATCGTTTGCGAACCACGGTGTACAGACCTACCACTAACGGGATCGTGGAAAGGTCGCATCGGACTTTGAAGAGCTCTATAATGGCTCGCCGACAAGGTTGGTTGATGGCCCTACCAATCGTTCTTCTGGGCATCCGATCCTTGACCAATGATTCAGGTTTTTCACCCTTTACACCGGTTACAGGGACGACCCTTCTCTGCCCAAAGCCTTTGGTCACCCTTTCTTCATCCAAAGGCGATTCGAAATTTATCTCTGAACTAGCGAAAACTATGTCGCAGATAGATTTCGCACAGACCTCCGAAGACCACCTGCACTCGGTACCCAAAACGTTTGTACCCAAGGAATTAAGGGACGCCACGCATGTGTGAGTCCGTGTTGATCGCGTTCGGAAGCCACTAGAAGCGCCTTATGCATGCCCGTTCCGTGTTGTCGAACGCGACGACAAATTTTTTAAAATTAGAATTCACAGATGGCCATCAGAACGCGGTGTCTATAGATAGAGTGAAACCGGCTGTGTTGCCTAAGGTACATAATGAGAGGAATATAAACTGTTCGCGACCATCAAATAAGCAACACGTTGTAAATAATCCTTTAGAGTTCATACCCCGCAAGAAAATGAGTAAGTATCAGCGGGGGGTAGTGGCAGAAATTACAGTTACGTGGAATCTGTTCCAAATACCCAGGATAATGGTAGTGAATCGAGCGTTTATACTCGTTCCGGTAGACGCGTCAAGTTTGCGAGAAATCCCTCATACCATTATTTTTAAGTATGTCATAGCATATCAAAATATGTTTATATATGTATGTTTATAATTGTGAGACCTAGATATTATTTATGTATTAAACCTACTCGGTTTCGCAATGAATTCCTGTGATGCTGGAACTATAGTGTGGAATCGAATATGATTCAAAAATACCTCAAAGAGGAGCATTTTGAAATCTTAGGAAATTATACACTTGGTTCACAGAAAACCAAGCAATATCAAAATATATTTGTATGTATATATATGTGTGTGTTTATAATTGTAAGATTTAGATACTATTTATGTATTAAACACTCCGTTTTCACGGGCCGTAGTACTGTGGGGGTCGAAGATCGAACCTAGTAAACATTTGATTGAAATATTTAAACGGTTCACACATGAACCTAGGAAACATTTGTTTGGAATTTAAACCGTTCACACATTGAACCTTATAAATAGGAAGATAAACTTCCCGCTGTTAATATCTCTCTTTTGTAAATAGGATGATAAACTTCCCGCTGTTAATAGCCCCTTTTGTAAATAGGAAGATAAACTTCCCCCTTTGCAGTATTTCTCCTTCGTAAACAGGAAGTTAGACTCCCCAGTACGCAGTACGATATCTTGTGTCGGCCATACGTAGCTCCGTATAAAAATAGATCTTGTTCGTGAAGTCCTGTGGAGAAAAGGTGAAAATCGATGGCGTTCTTGAGTATCCCTACCCTCGACTTTTCCTCCTTTGCCGACCGTGAACTTTTCTGTGAGCTCAATTTTTGTTGATTTTTTTTCAAAGTCTAAAAATTGGGAAAAGCGAAAGTAAAAGTGATGTAAGAAGTAGGAAAATGTGCAATAGGTATATAAAGATAAAAAGAGTTTCAGATTTGCGCTGGTGTAGAGGGCTCCTCTCAGGTTTTTCTTGTCTTGGCTCATATTTTTCTTCCCTTTATTTGTTTGTTATTATTATTTATATATATATATATATATATATATATATATATATATATATATATATATATATATATATATATATATTATTTTCTATTTTTTTTTTTAACTAACATAAAGTAAATAAATATATTTGTTCTTTCCTTCATCGTGGCTTTCAAGCCTTTCAAGTTTCTTACTTGCTATATATATCTTCTTATTTTATTTTGATATCTTATTAGGTAATATATCTTATGCCGGGGTTTAGGTTTTAATTCTTGATTGTTTAAATAGGTTTTATATTGGGCACTTCGCCTCTTTTACTCTTCGTTGTAATTTCTTCATTCTTTGGACTTTGGTGATCGTACTTCGTGTCTCTAAGTATAAATTCCGACTTGGTGTTCTCGGGAGCAGTTTCTTCCACTCGGGAATAGGGATTTTCTGGAGACACGCCCCCTGACTGCTCTCGGTATGTCGAGGTTGTGGTTCGTATTCGGGAGTATTTCCTCTTCTATCTTGTCCCAGGTCTTTCTCCCTAGCCTTTGGAGTTCTATATTCACAGGGGTTAGTCCTGCTCTTGCGTGCAGGACTGTCTGCTGAATATAGTCTGTCCTTCTCGCTCCAGCTATAAGCAGGGCTGCTTTGTTCTGCACTCTCTGCATTTGTCTGAGAGAGGTGGAACTCGCAGCCTGCATGACCACTGCCGGGTACACTAATGTTGAGCGTACCAGAGCAGTGTACAGCTTTTTTAAGTTCTTGGAGCTAAGGTTTTTAAATCTATACAGTTTGCCAAGATGTATTTTGGCTATGGAGATTCTATCACTTATGTGAGCTTTGTACCCTTTGTAGGTAAATTGTAGACCTAGGACTTTTACTTTGTTACCATATGGGTAAACATCGCCATTTACTGTGACATCCACACGTCTTCGGCGGTTAATTGGAAGGATTTGTAACTTACGGCGGTTAGTCTTGATTTTCCACTTTCGTTCATATCGATTGATGTTGGCGATTTCGATGGCTGTCTGCCTTGCTTGATATCCGGCATTTTCGTAGTAGCTGGGGACGATTTGCGTGATGTCATCTGCAAACTGCAGGTACATCACTTCCTCCCCTACCGGATCAGGTAAGTCCAGTGTGTACAGAAGGTACAGCAGCGGACTCAGATAGCCACCTTGTGGAACACCCGCCTCAAGCTAAAACTCGAGTTCTCTGTAGCTCTCGATTGAAATTCAGGCTTTTCTGCGCATGATGTAATCGCAGAGGACCCTTTCCAGGATTGGGTTCAGCTGGAGGCCTAAGATCTTGTGTTGTAAGCCTCTTAACCAAACCTTATCGAAGGCCTTTTGCACATCTCGCATCACCACGTCTACGTATTTCCTCTCAGCTTTACACCGGGCAAGCTTTTCGGTGAGAAGGGCAAGGGCTGTGTCCGTCCCCCTTCTCTTGCGGAACCCGTGTTGCTGAGGGCTGTGGGCTTCTAGCTCGGTCAGTTGATCTTGCAACCTGTTAGCCAGAAGCTTTTTGTAAACTTTGCCTATAATCTCCAGGAGGAATATTGGCCTGTAGTCCACCAGTTGATCAGGCTTCCTTCCTTTGGGTATAAAGATGATTTTAGCAATTTTTAAACCATCCGGGAAGTAGCCCGTATTCAGGGAAGCATTGTAGATGTTCGTGATTCCCTGAATGATCTGCCGGAGGGCATGTACCAAGTTATTTCTGGTGATACACGTCCAGCCTGGTGCCTTTTGTTCGAAGGTTGTTATGACTGTCATGACCTCTTCAGGTGTAGTTGGTCGGCCATGTTCTGCCAAATTCCTCCCTTCGTCGACATAGGCATGTGGGAGTGTGTGATGCACATTCTGATTCAGATCTTCAATCAGTTGGCCTTCGAATTACTGGTCGAATTCCACATTTTCTTCTGGTGTTATCCTGAAGATATTTTTCCAAAACATGCGGAATCTTTCTTCCAAAACCACCGGGTCTTCCAAGTAGTTATCGCCCTCCTTAATGCGGGTCTTTTCTTTACTTGTAAGACCTTTCAACTTGTTCACAAGTCGCCAGAACACATCGGGTCGAACCTCGCTGTCAACCTTTTCAATCAGGCTGGTTGATAGCCTGCTTAAGTTGTTCACTCAGGCGTCTTAGCAGCGTTGTTCTTTCCCGATTTGTACCCTCTCTCCTGGTTTCCTCATACACCTCCCAGTGCACTTTAGCGATCTCTCTCATTTCTTCGGTCCATCTGGATTGAGGGAGAGTTTTGTACCTTTTCATCTGCACACTCTCACGATCTGCTTCGATGATGTGGGCAGTTATCGCTTCCAGCTCCTCATCGATCCTCTCTAGACTCGCCCCGTTCAGGCCCACTGGTTCATATCTAGCAAGGATTTCCTTGTAGCGTTCCCAGTTGGCCGAAGCGTAGCTTTTTCGAAGAGGAATAGGGAGCTGAATTAGCGAGAGAGAAATGGTCGTCAAGATCAGTATGTGGTCGCTGGGGACTGTCGGGCTTGTCTCACTACGGTAGTTGAAAGGGAAGCCATCACTTATTATGATTATGTCAGGTTTCGTTGCGGACCTTATGGTGAAATAGGTCGGGAAATCCGGCCTTATACGCTGAATGTTTTTCCTTCTCATAATCATTTTCAAGTTATGACCTCTTTCGTTTGTGTTTCCGTAGCCAGCCGTTCGGCATCTGGCATTGAGGTCTCCCCCAAGGAATACGATTCTGTCGTGGCCAAACAGGGTGTAAAAGTTTGGTTAGAGGGAGATACTTGCGTCAAGGTGGTTGGTATGTCGCCGCTACTATGAGCTTTCCTACTAAAGTATGCAGCTCTACTGCCACGAAGGACTCGTCCATATCCGGAAGGCGTTTGAACGATAGGTTCCTTCTGACGGCAACGACAGCACCGTCGTACCTCTCCTGAGAATGTTTTTTTTAGATCACTCTGTAGCCTGGTATCTTCAACTGCTTATTGGTCGTATCGATACCATGCTCCGTGTTAGTATGATGTTGGGATCAAGCACACGGAATATGTTGCCGTATGCCGTGGCTCTTCCCTCCCATCCGTTCACGTTGAGTGTTAAGACCTTTAACCTGTCGTTTTGGTTTTCCATTCTTTGTTTTGGCTTGTGTGGATGTCCTAGTGTTTACGGGTTGTTGATTTCCGTTTCCCGTTTTTTTCTTCTTGTATTCTGCTGGGAACAGTTCTACAAAGGTTTCTCGGTGGAAGGCGATGTTTTAGTTACACAAAGCCTCCTCCACCGTTTGCTCTCGCATTGAGCATCCAAGTCTCATTTGTAGTACTTCTTCTTGATCCCCACACAGATTTTGTTCGTGTCCCAGTCCTTCGGGAAGGGAAATTGTTCCGAGGCGTATATATATATATATATAGGTTGATCCTGTCGGCGTCAATTTTCTTATTTTTCGCCTGCTTTCCCTTTTTTGGCTTCGCTTCACATACGGAGCATTCTGAGTCTGAGGTGTCCATGGTATCGAATGACTACGGTTCCTTCTCTTTTTCCGCACTCTGTGGTTTTGGTTGGACTGTCTTGGCGGCTGCTTCTCTCTTTTTTTTGGCTTCAATCCTGGGATCTGGCCGTCTAACCTCCTTGCTGTTTCTCTTCCGCGTCTCCTAAATTCTGCTAACTGCTTCCTTGGGGACCATTTGCAACTGGAATACGTATCCAGATGGTGGGTTTTCGGGGAACCACATCTCGGTCATGCCGTTTTTTGCCAGCATCTGGTTCAGCTCCTTTGCAAAGGTTCCCGGATTGGTTAGGTTTCTGACATGCGCGTATAAGATGCATATCAAAATTTTTGTGGAGTTCTCATTCTCCAGCCTTAGATATGTTCTCTTTGCTTCCGGTTCTGTGAGGACTGCCTTCGCTGCTTGTGCGTAAGTGGTGTTCTGCTTCCTGATTTGCTCCTCTTTCTTTTGTAGTACCTTTTTCTTGATTATTTCTTTTTTGAGAGGACAGGCCATAACCATGGAGCGATGTCCTAGGCCGCAGTTGGCGCACTTTTCCCTTTGGGCTGCTGCAGTTCTTTCAATGGTGTCCCACCTCGCTGAACCTTGAGCAGATCTCCTGTGGTTCGGGACAGTCTTTCGTCGGGTGGCTCTCCATTTTATAGCAGGGGAAGCAGAACTCAGCGGGAGTAAATTCTTCCCTTTCTATCTCCTCTCCGCTGATTTCGCGTTAAAAAGCAAAAGACCATTCTCTTTTGCTTTTTGAGCCATCGCTGTGTCCGTGAAGACCACTTTGAACACATGCAAGTATTCAGCTTTTTTTTTTTGGTTCCAGAACTTGATAACCTCCGAAAATTTATCCTAGGTTTGGTTTTTATTGATCTCGTCCTTTATTTGTTCCTTGGAGTGTTCTCCAATCCAAGGATCGAGTTTTCTGCATACAATGCTCCTATGCGTTTGGATTTGGGGCGGGATTGCAGGTTGAAGGACTATCTCGCGCAGTGTCTCCACTGCCTCCTCCTTCGAAATTCCCTCCACGTCTTTCTTCTTCTCACAGATCGCCTCATATCCTGTGGGGACCTCGAGCAGACGAAGCATAGCGTTCTTCAGTTTCCCGAAGACCACTTCAAACACCTTCTCCCGTGATCGCCTAACGCTACCACTGATGGTGCGCAGCGGGATTTTGGTTGTCCCATTAGGTTCCATTATCCCCTCTGGGGAAGCCCCCCTGGGTTGTATTTCCTCTTGTGTTTTAGTTTTATCTTGTAGTCCTTTGAGTCCTTTACGATGATCCTTCCTTCTTGGTGAATCTGGTGAGCTTTTATATGGAGTTGTTTATTGTGGGCAACCCCCTCCCTCCCCTTTGTAAGAGGACTTCGGTAAACATGAACTGCGGGATGGGGTGGATGAATGGTGAGGGGGACCCGGGGAGGCCCCTCATACGGATGATATGTGGCGGACTTAATGATGGGTGGTGATTGAATCAACTACCACCACCCGGGGGTGCCGCCCCGGTTGGGGTTTGGTTATCGATGCTGCTTTCAACTTACACAGGGATGGTTTTTTGTCCCCCTGTGGTCTTGGCCGGAAATTAGCCTCAGAGATTAGAGCTAACTCTTCCCCAAAGCTTTCAGCATCGCCTCGTAAACGGGCGTTCTCTTCCGTAGAGTTATAAAGTGGGCTAATCCTCAAACCTGCTTTCCTTTACGTCTCCAATTATGTCTACCAAAGTGGACCGACATAGTTGGGGCGAGATTGATGAGTGTCAGTTCAGTTCACTTCGGTCCCCATGCTCCAGGGGGGGAGGGGACTGCAAGGGGGCTTAGCCAGACATGTGTCGTCTGTGTGTTGCTCCAAATAAACTTGTTATTTTCTTCCCCGTGGGGAAATGGCAAAGCTCGTTGGCGTTTTCTTGGTTTTACCCTTGACTTTACCGCCTTTGCCGGCTGTGACTTCTTCTTGAGCGTAAAAATATCCAAGTTTTCTTCCAAGTCTGTACTCTACTCACTCATTCGGAAAATTATGATTATGATTAAGGTAAAGTGGGTGCATGTAAGGGAGGATGATAGGGTGTGTGGTTGGATAGAGAAAATAGACAAGCGGAGAAAAGAGTGGTAGGGTGCAAAGAGATGCCCAGAGTCTGGTGATCAGACCTATCACTTTTATTATTTTATTGGTTGTGTATATTCTTTGTTGTTACTGTAGATTTGTAATAATTATAAATAATTATTTATGGCGTTCAAGCCATTTGTCTTAATAATTTTTAGTTTATTTGGTGTATGTTATGCATTTCTTATTTGTATGTGTTTTTTAATACATTTAAGTGTGTGCTTAATGTTTTGGTATTTTTGTGTGCGTGTGTTTTTTAGTTTTCTTGTTTCTTCAAGTTGGTGATTATCTTGATTTGCGTTGTCTTAATCGGTGATTTTTCGTAGTTGTGGGTTCATTTGTCAAGTTCGGTTTTCTACTTCTTTGATGTTTTTAGGTAATACATCTCATTATGTGTAGAACGGCACCTTGTCCCCGCCAGCCACTCGGTTGGCGGAGCTGGGAAATCTGGCGCGACAGTCAGCTCTTCTGTTCTGGTTAATCATCTGGGTGATTTCATCACTCAGTTCCCGATTAACCAGATCTTGCATTTTCCGGGTCCGTTCTTCTATTACTTTGTTAATGGGAATTATCCCCGCCTCTCTGTGCAGATCTTCTTGTCGTCTTCTTTCTTTCCTGCGTGTACCCGTGATTAGGTACATGCATTTATTTTGCACTACTTGAAGTCGCCTCTTTTGTGTTTTTGAGACACATGAGAGGGTGGAGGCGGGGTAAAGCAACGTAGATCTTACAAGGGCATTGTAGATCTTCTTCTTGCTGCTTTCATGTAGATTTCTAAACGTATTAGAGTTCTGACAGTGGCCGAGGTTCGAGAAATTCTTCCTTCGAAGTGCTTCTTGTACCCGGTAGAGGTGATTTTCATACCGAGTACATTGCATTCGTTGGTGTAGGGGTATCGCGTATCCCCCACACGCACGTCTGCCATTAGGGTGCGTCCAATGGGGACCACCTTGAATTTTTCTTGGTTTGTTCTTATCTTCCCCTGAGCCTCGTAGTTGTTCAGGTTCGCGATTTCCTTCGCTGTCATGCGAGCTTGCCACGGCGCATTCCTCCATGGAGATACGATTATCTGGCTGAAATCATCGGCGTACTGAATATTGAGGAAAGAGAGGTACACAGGGGCTGGGACATCCGCAGTGTATATCGAGTAAAGGGTAGGGGACAGGTACCCCCCCCCCCCCTGCGGGAGGCCCGCAGTGAGCGGAAACTTTGGTCCGTCCGTGCATCCTAGACTGACATACGCCGCTCTCTCCATGACATAGTCACAGAGAGTTCTTTCTAAGTTTTCCCTTAGACCCAGCCGTAAGATCTTATACTGCATGCCCCGCCGCCACACCTTATCAAACGCCTTTGACACATCCCGACAAACGATATCCACATAACTCCTGTCTCGTTTAGCTTGGGAAAGCTTTTCCGTTATGACATTGATTGCCATATCCGTACTTCGCTTCTTTCTAAACCAGAATTGACATGGGTTGTAGAGGGAGCTTTCTTCCAGGTGAGACACCATTCTCTCGTTGAGGATCTTCTCAAAGAGCTTTCCACCAAATTCCAGGAGTGAATTTGGGCGGTAGCTCTCTCTCAACGTTTGGTCCTTTCCGTGCTTGAGCAAGAAGATCATCTTTGCCGTGTTGTAAGCATCTCAAAAGTACCCTGTATTTAGACATGCGTTAAAAATACGTCTCATGCCTTCGATGATGTTAGCTGGTGCCTTTTCGAAGTTTACCTTCGTAAGCCCCGATTGGCCTGGGGCTTTTTGTCAGAATGAGCGGAGTGCGTCAAGGATCTCTTCTTCGGTGATCTTGGCGTCTCTGTCACGCAGTCTATCCACTTGGTGATGAGGATGCGTTCGCTGTATTTCCGTGTTAAGCTCGTCTACGATGTTGTTTTCGAGCTCTATATCAAAATCTTCGTTTTCTTCTTCTGATATGCTGAAGATTCTTTCCCAATAGCGCCAGAGTATTACTTCGATGTTCCTTTCTTCTGTTTCAATGGATCCACCTTCTTTTTGGATTTGCATTTTCTTCTTTTTCCCAGATGATCCTCTGAGACTTTTGACTTTCTTCCAAAAGTCTTTGGGAGATGTATCTTGATCGAGGCTCTCGATCGCATCGTCCCATTGTCTCTGTTGTTGTTCGAGGATCAACTGGTTGAGCTCTTCCTTGATCTCTCTACTTCGTTGTAGCGAGTCAACTGATGCATTTTTGATATTTAACTCGTACATGACTCTCAATTCTCTGTAGAGTTCTTTCATGTACCCAGTCCACCTGTATGAGGAGATGGTTTTATACTGGGTTTTGGGGATGCAAGCCCTATCTGCATTCATAAGATGTTCGTTGAGGTCGTCGAGTGCCTCGTCTATCTCCTCGAGAATTGCCTCGTCCAGATTTGGTGGGCGATAGGCCTCGAAGAGACACTCGTACCGTGCCCAGTTTGCTCTCCTGTAGTCTTTTCTGACTGGAGCTGGGACTTGTATAGGGTTCCCGTTGATGGTAAGTAGGGTCCCTATATGATCACTACATGGTACCTGGACTGGTTCCATGTAGTAATTCAACGGCAGCTGATGATTAGCCAGACAAATGTCTGGTTTTGTGGCACTTCTTCCTCGAGTATAGGTTGGGAAGTCCAGGCCTATTCTATGGACCATATTTCGGTCCACCATAGTATCCAGACAACTTCCATTTCCATTGAAGGTCCTGTACCCAGATTCCCGAAATCTGGCATTCAGATCTCCCCAGTAATATGGTGGGGGTCCTTCTGCCAAATAGGCCAGAGAGAAAATGGATTGGCAAATATTCTCGTCTCGGCGGCTGGTACCCGGTGGCGATGACTAGCTTTCCTATATCAAGTTCGACCTTTATTGCAAGATAGGATTCTTCCAAGTTTCTTATTGGTTTATACTTGATCCCTCTTTTGATGGCGATGGCGGCACCGTCGTATCGCTCTTGAGAGTAATTCGTGATTAACATGTCGTAGTTCCAGATCTTCATTTCGGAGCTACGAGTGTCAATCCCATGTTCAGAAATCAAGATGACATCTGCGTCAATCTCCCTGAACAAATTTCCGTAGAGAGTTCTTTTCGCTGTCCAGCCGTTGGTGTTAATTTCCATGATTCTTAGTGAGTTCCGTTCCATTGTGAGATGTATTTACCTGTGTTTCTTCTTCGTCTTTTTACTTTTCTTGGCCTGTAGGGCGGGTCTGGAGTGCCCAGGCTTTTCGTTCTTCGGGGGAGGACTAGGAGTCTTTGACCGACTCTTCGTCGCTCTTGTGCGAGTGCATGGGCCCTCGTCACTATTCGAAGATGTGGATTCTACTTCCTCTTTGTCATTTGTCTCGTCCTCTTCTTCGGATTCCTCCAATGAATGAGACTCTATGACCTCTTTCAATCCAGTGGCTTTTCCTTTGTTACTCCCAATAACGCTATCCTTGAATGCCCTAGAGCACTCGGGGTCATCAGGCACGATGATGGATGGCAAGTTATTGGCCTTTAGAAGCGTGTTTAAAACCTGGCTATAGCATCCAGGTTTTACCGCGTTTGCCACGTTTGCATGAGTGATGCAGATTAGGATTTTGGCACTTAAGTCGTTAGTGAAGATCATCGGTGAGGGAGTTGAGGCCATCCCTTCACTTTTCTTCACAGTGCTCGCGTATGTGGTTGTTTTCCTCTTCTTTTCTTCTTTTTCCATTTTCTGTATGATGTCTTTCCTATTGGGGCAGTTAAGGGCCATCGTTCGATGGGGGTCCTTGCAGTTCATGCACATTTTTTCCGTGCTTTTGCAGGAATCATATCTATGACCCTGTGTGGCGCATTCGCTCCACGAGATCGTTCCTTTTTGGGTGCAGTTGGCGGTGGTATGCTGTTCGAAAGCATAACGCACGAAGCACATCTGGATGCTATGATACTTTTCATGCTCGTTATTGCTGCCTGGGATCCTCATGTTGAAAATGAGGAGTCCCTCCGTTGCCGCCTTGTGGGACATTTCGGTGGTCTGAAAAGTCACCTTAAAGACGTGGGTGTGATCACGGAATTTGATCACTTTCCTTATCTTTGCCCATGTGGGATTCTTCTCGATTTCAGCTTTCAGATCTACGGGGGAGTTCTCACTCACCCTACTCTCCACCTTTCGGCAGATGACACTCCTGCTTGCAGAGATCGCTGGTGGGTTTTGGCTTTCAAGTTCATTTCCCTTAGTACTTCGGTCCCTTCATCAGATAGGAGCCGGTCTATGTCCTTGGTCTCACCGCATATAGCGATGAAACCATTTAAGATGTCAATGAGCTTGATCAGTGTGTGATAGAACGGTCTGAGTACGCTTAAATTCAACCGCTATCACATGTTGTTTAGAAACACGTTGCTACACACGTGCATCTTCGCGTCGAAGCCAGGCGCCTTATCGCCACCTGAGTCAATATTTAACCAACGAGGTCATTCCCCCCCCCCGTTTTGCCTCCATTCGTCGATCTCGCCAGATTGAGTTAGGCTTATGGGAAGATAAGGTATGTTCTCAGGCGCGGCTGGGCATTCCCTAGAAGCCCCCCACTCCATTGTCCCCTACGCCAAGGGGATGGCTCGACTATTTATATGGAAACTTTCCAGATCACATCAGATCCAGATTATCTTCGCGAGACATCACGCCGATCCGGTCTCACCTTGTGCACCAGTGGCCCTCTACCTCAAGATCCACTATTTTTGTCCAGAAGAGGACAATATCCCTTGAGTGCCAAGGTTCGAGCCTTCAAAACACCAAGTCCACAAGGCCCCCATCCCTGTTGTTCAGAAAGAGAACAACGTTAGAACAGCCATTGTTCTTTGAGCCCGTAGACAAGAGACGGTTCTCACCCTCTCCCCCTGTTGTTCAGAAAGAGAACAACGTTAGAACAGCCATTGTTCTTTGAGCCCGTAGACAAGAGACGGTTCTCAACCTCCCCCCCCCCTGTTGTTCAGAAAGAGAACAACATTAGAACAGCCATTGTTCTTTGAGCCCGTAGACAAGAGACGGTTCTCCCCCCCCCCCCGGTTATTCAGAAGAGAACAACGTTAGAACAGCCATTGTTCTTCAAGCCCGTTTGTCAAAAACAGTTCTCACTCCCAAGGCGTCACGTCAGGATAATTTAATCCCCCCCCCCCCACCCTTCGGCTGGAACTCGGCAGCGGACCGAAGATTCCTTCGCGTCGCTTTCCTCTGCGCAACAACTTGTAATTACGTAAGCTGAGCATTACCTTCGATTATCTAACGTTTCGTCAACCCTACCCTGTGCTTTAAATGGTTTAGCGAACCATCGTATCCCTTTAATTTTTATTTGTTTACCCTTTTAAATCTCTCCTAATCTTAATCCTCGGATTAGCCAGATATTCCCACGATCCTTTCCCTTCTCCGTTTATGTAAACATTTTCCGCTTTGTGTGTTGTTGATGGTTTAATTCATAAAACTCTATTTTATTAATGATAGCCATATTATTATCCTTGAGCCCAGTTCCACTCCTTAAGTATATTGAAGATAAATAACATCGGTCAACCAGATAACCTCGCACTCGAAATATAAGAATAGTTCCCTCAACGAATAGTTATATATGGTATATCGTCGAGAGTCTATTCTACGACACAGTGCAATCCTTAAAATTGAAAATAAGGATTCGCACACGGTTTTCTTCTCGGGGGTCTTTTTTCCAGTAATGGCCCGTAATGGGACCCTCTTAGGGAGGGCCTTCATCGTCGTGGGCGTCTTTTTTCTTGCTGTTCTTTTCTTCCTCTGTAAAAAATGTGTAGTTATTATGTTATGGGTGAAAAAAGTGATGTCAGAAGTGGTAAAGGAGGTAAAGTCAAGGGTTGGATTTGACTTCGATATGAGAAGAGCGCTCTCGTCCAGTTTCCTGGTGTTTTGCAGATCAACTGGGATCCTAATGACTCCCAGGACAGTCGCGTTCTTAGATGGCGAGGCTCAAAAGTCTGTAGTTCCTAAGCACGCGTGAGATCACAACGCTCTTCAGAAGGTAATAAGGCTACGCAGTCGAATATTCGCCCAGCCATTCGGAAAAGTTTAGTTTAGTTTAGTTTTCGTAAAAGATGGGAAATAGGTGTGAGATAGTAAGAGAGTAAAGTTAGAAAAAGTGGTTTTTTAGTAATAGAGTTGGTGTGCCAGTACGTCTGGCAATGGCTTCATTACTGCTTCTTTGTTTTAACAATCTTCGTTTGTATGGCGTGGGAGCATTCAAGCCTTTGTATTCTTGAGTCCGTCCGTTGTGACAGCAGAGATCACTTATTTGCTAACGCTATGCATGAACTGCCTGTATGTTCGGTGTCCTTTTTGGATCTTTTAAGTTGATAGTTTTTTTTAGTTTTCATTTATAGTAGTCTTAACCATGATCTGATTGAAAAATGTGTCCACTGCGGATCTTTTATTTTATTTTATGTTTACTTATTCATCTTTTTTAACTTTTTATTTTATTTTATTATTATTATTTTTTTTTTTTTTAACTCGGGTTTTTTTTGTTGTTTTTTTTTATTATTAACGTACATGATCACATGTACTCAGTTCGTAGTTGAGCGTTCTGTTGGGGTTTTGAAATTTTTCCGGGTGTATCTTATCTGTAGAGTGGGACAGCGTCCTCCTGCGTACGCAGTTGGCTGCTGCCGAAGTCGCGTCGATAGTGACCGTGTCGGTTTCCGAAGTCGGGGAGTCTTAACTTTTGAAGAATATCTTCAGGCATGTAGGCGTTGATTTTGGACCATACATCCTTTGCTCTCTTATGCAGGGTCATGTTAAGGGGTTCGATCCCAGCAAGGTCATGCAGAACTCTCGAGGGTACGAAGTCCAATAAACTGAAGTCCAATATGTATCTCAGTGCCCTATTCTGCACTGCTTGGGCCTTCCTAAGTTGAGTTTTTCTGGCTAGGTGCATGGGAATGACGGGGTACAAGAGAACTGGCCTCACCAGGCTCATGAACAGCTTCCTCTTGTTCTTGAAGGAGAGCCTGCGAAACCGATAGAGGCACTGCAGACTCCTTTTAGCCTGGGACACCTTTTTCTCCATATGTCTGCTATACCCATTGGCCGTAACCTCGAGCCCAAGGGCCCGAGCCTCACGTGCGTATGGGTAAAACTCGTCCCTGACCAATACGTCCGCTGTCCTTTTACGTCCAATGGGGAGGACCTTGAACTTCTCGGCGTTTGTGCGAATTTTGGCCCTGCACTCGTAGGCGTTGAGGTTCTGGATCTCGCCTGCCGTTCTATTCGCTATGTCCGCTGGGTTCTGATAGTCGCTGGTTATTATCTGTGTTATATCATCTGCCAGCTGGACATACAGGGCGTAGTCTTGAGTGGGTGCGGGGAGATCACTCGTGTACAACGTGTACAGAGTCGGGCTCAGGCACCCACCTTGAGGGACCCCGGTGTACATGGAGAAAGGCTGCCCTTCGTAATCATTTATACTAATGACAGCCTCTCGGTCCTCAAGGTAGTCGCACAGGAGCCTCGTGATGTTCGCCTCCATGCCTAGGCCACTGATCTTCTTCTTGAGGCCAGGTATCCACACTTTATTAAACGCCGACGACACGTCACGAAGCACCACATCGACGTTCTTGTCCTCTGATTTCGCTATAGCGATATACTCGGTCATCACGGCAAGTGCCGTTTCCGTTCCGAGCTTTTTGCGGAAGCCGTGCTGCTGCGTGTTATAGAGTCCTTCCGCATCCAAGTACCCCATCAGCCGGTCATTAATCAATTTCTCAAACAGCTTGCCGATGAATTCAAGCAGGGATATCGGCCTGTAGCTCTTAATTTCCTCTTTAGGCTTGCCAGGTTTCGGAAGGAAAATCATCCTGGCCCTCTTAAGCGAGTCAGGGAAGTACCCAGCATTTAGGCATGCGTTAAAGAGGTTTAGGATCAAGATGTTGAAGTCCGGGGGGCGCATTCATGAGATGGGCCTTAGTAATGCCAGAGATCCCTGGAGCCTTTTGTTTGAAGCTTTTTAGTGCTGCTTCGTACTCCTCAGCGGTAAAGGGACGGCCTTCTTCCGTCGCCCGACGAGTCACGTCCACATAGTGGTAGGGTGTCAGGGCCGGTCCGCGTTCCTCCAAGTATGCCATGACCTCTTCTTCGTATTCCATGTCAAAGTCTTCGTTCTCCTCCTCCGTGATGTTGAACTCTCTCCTCCAATGCTCTCTAAAGTGGCGCTCGATGGTCTGGTCATCAGTGACCCGCACACCGCCGATTTTGATGGTAATCCTCGACTTGGTGGGCAGAGTGCCACTTAGCTTCCTGAGCTGGGTCCAAAATTTCTTGGGGTCACTTTCGGCATCCATGCCATCAATCATGTCGTCCCAGAGAGCCCTGGATTTTTCGCTGATTAGGTGTTTAAGTTCGAGGCGAATATCCCGGAACTCCCTATGACGAATGGCCGAGTTGCCATACACCCGGATCTCCTCGACTAGCTCCCTCAGCCTATCTTTTCGCCGGATGATGTTTGCATCCCAACGTGGCGCTGGGAGGGTTCTAAACTCGACCCGTGGGATAGCTACTCTGTCCGCCTCAGTTAACTTCTCCATGACGGTTTCCAAGCGTCTGTCGAGATCTTCGAGCGTAGGCTCGTCGAAGCGTTCCTCCTGGTGTTCGCACAGGACTCTCCTGTACTCCTCCCAGTTCGCCTTGGGTATGCTCCTGTGAGATGGGATACTGATTTGAATGAGGGACGTTGAGATCGTGGTGACCATACTGATATGGTCCGATGGAGTATAAGGACCCGGGACAGTCGCATGGTTCAAGATGAAGTTGGCATTGGTTAGGATGATGTCAGGCGTCGTGGAGGACCTCCTGGTCAGGTACGTAGGGAAATCCGGGCCGACTCTTTGCACTACGTCCCGTCCCAAAAGGAGGCTCAGGGAGGCTCCTGATCCATTAAATGCCGAGGTATAACCGGCCTCTCTACATCTGGCATTGAGGTCGCCGATCAGGATGGCGGAGTGGTTCCTTCTAAATAAACGTAGGAAGTTGGGGATGGGGAGGTACGATCGTCTTGGGGATTGATACCCCACCGCTATGATGAGGTCATCAATCGTCGTGCTGATCTTTACCGCAAGATACGATTCCTCCAGGTCGGTGACCTCTTTGTATTTGATGCCCTTGCGCACAGCCAATGCAACACCATCGAACCTTTCGTTGGTGTGACTGGTGGTGATGGTATTGTAATTGTGGATTCTGACGGGGTTGGAGTTTCCGTCGAGGCCGTGCTCCGAGATCAGGACAATATCTGGGTCTACCTCTCTGATGATGTTGTTGTATATAAACCTTTTACCTTCCCATCCGTTTACATTGAGTGAGAAGATCTTGAGTTTGCTCACTATCCGCACGTTATAATTCATCCTTAGTTTTCTTGGAGGTTCTGTATTTTGGCCGGCTCTCCTCTTGCGGGTGATCTTACTCTACCAGATCTCTTCTTCTTAAATTGCTCTTGCGAGAGATTGAAGCAGGATTCGGGACTTAGCTCGATGCTTCCATCTCTTAGTGCTGAGAGTAGGTCATCCTCATCAGAGTCGCAGTCGTAGTCCCACTTATACTTGCCTCTGACCACCCCCTCAACTATCTCCTTCACTTTCGTCAAACGCGGAAGTGGAGCCGATGGTGAGGCATAAATCTTCAGGTTGAAGTCGGTGGTCTTGGGTTTGGAAGTAGACTGCGCGCTCTCCTTAGCGTTCTTGTTTTGCTGGCTTTTGTTCTTGGTCGGGGTCTCTCTCTGGGTTCGTTGGTCGACCTCCATCCTTCCGGAGGACACGGAGGCATCTCGTTTGTTAAGTCGGGGGTCTCTTGATGCAGATCTGTTTCTCGGTGTCATAATGGTTTTGCTCCCTGTTTGGGTCTGGTATAGCTCGCTTGATGGGGGGTTGTCGGGAAACCACATGGGTTTCATCCCGTTTTGGGTGAGCATCTTATTCAGCTCGGTGGCGTAGCTACCGGGCTTAGCAATATTCACGACGTGAGCGTGAACAACACACATCACCAAATCCAGGTTCATCGACGGGTCAAGCTGGAGTACCGTCTTGTCTTTCTCCTGGCTCTTGGCCGCCTGTGCATAGCTGGTGTTTGCTTTGCGGGTTTTCTCCTCTTGCATGCTCTTCTTTTTGTCCATCACCAGGCTCTTCTTCATGGGGCAGGACATCGAGAGGGTGCGGTGGGGGCCATGACAATTGAGGCACTTTTTGTCGTTTCCATTCTGGCACTCCTTCCATGTGTGGTCAGAACCGGCGCACTTCGAGCACACCTTTCCCTGGAACTTACAGTCCTTTGTCGCATGCTTCTCCAAGGCGTAGCACGAAAAACAGACCTGCACGGAGACGAAAGTCTCCCGCTCTATGCATGAAGCAGAGACCTTAGTGCAGAACATTATCAAGCCTGCTTCGGCTGCCTTGGAAGCCATCTCGGATGTTTGGAAGGTGGCCTTGAATAGGTGTGTGTATTCACCGCCGTCTCGGTTCTTAAATTTGTACACCTCGTCCAATTTCGCCCAGCTCTGCTTCGCCTCAATCTCCGTCATTATCTCTTCGGCTGTATGCGCACCAACCCAGGGGTCTAGGCGACGGCAGATGATCGAACTGCGGGCAGACACATGGGGTGGGACTTTGGGGGCAAGTCTGATCTCGTCGAGTTTGGCGCGCGGGATTCGACGCTGAGGAGCTTATCAACGTCCTGGGGGCCGTCGCAGATAGCCATATATCCGTATGACTGATCCACTAAACGGCAGAGTGCAACTCCGATGGAAGCAAAGATGGTCTCGAAGACCGTCTCCCTCGCCGGTTTTGGACATCGCTCCTTTACCCAGAGCGGGATTCTATACTCGCCCCTGGGGTCGTCCATGACGGCCCTCAAGGGGAGTTTCTTCTTGGGAAGTCTTCCAAGTCCGATGAAGTGTACCTATTACCGACTTCCCGTTCCACCTCTTTCTGCCCTACCTACTCTAAATTGTCTATAAGGGCCCACCTGCCGGTCCTGTCCACTCCGCCCCCAAATGGGGCCCCCTTCTTCGCGCCCCCTGTAGGGCTTCCTTCCGGGGTTCGGACACGACAGAAACCGGTGGTCTCTACAGGCCTCGACTGGCAGAAGAGTTATCAGGAACGGGGTGTGCTGCTGATATAACTTTAAGACGCGAAAATCGGCGATTTCCAGTAAATTCTTCGTATAATTCCTCCTCCTCGCGCGCGCGCGCGCGCGCGTGTACGCCCGCGTTGCCACAGGAGGGTGGCAAATGGTCAGCGGTCTTGAAGCGTACCGGTGCAGAGAGTCTTTTCACCTACTTCCAACTACGAAGCTGAGCGGCGAAAAAAGTGTAGGACTTTCGAAAATTCTTGAAGAGCGTTGAAGTGTCTCTGCCAAGACTGAGCAGTCCATTCGGAAAACTGATTTCGGCCGTGTTTATGTGTAAACGATTGAAGCGTTAGTAATATTTAAATCTATCCTGGCGCCTGATTGGTTGAAATGTTATAGAGTTAAGTTTAGATGAAATTACTATTTATATAGGTGAATTTTTGTGTAAAAATCAGTCAGAATCTGAAAATTTATTATTTTAATAAGAAAAATTATATTCCTTGTTCACCATTTAAAAAGCTGATTCCGGCTATAATATACAGAAATAAAGAATCCAGATATAATTATATATTTGTCCTTCATCCCGTAAGGAAGCTGATGATCACTTAAACCCAGCCTGCAAAACTAGAAAGAGAGAACCATAACTAACCCAGACCCTACAAGCTCTTCAAACAAGAAACAGAAAAAGTAGCCTGATGGTACAAATTCTTAAGCTAGTTCATTAACTAGCAATGGTCTGTACTATGTAGCCTACTATAAATTTTCATATGTAAAGCAATTGCGTAGAGATGATAAGGCATACAAGAAATAAGATTAGTCCGATTAGGCTACAGTGGCTTTAATAAGATAATAGGATTAATTTTAATTGTATTCTAAAATGCTGATAAGTGAATTGACACTCCTGCATTTAAATTCAGATCTAACAAGATTTTTAAAGTTTGTAGTGTAATAGTACAAACTTGAAAAATCTTGCATTGCAACACTAGCAGGGTTCCAATTATTATATATATTTTTTTAAAGTTTTTCATTAATTTTTAATAGGCCCAAAACACCCACTAAAATGCATGAAAATTGTATGTATACCTATTCTAGGATTTTATCTAAAATTCATATATTTTGTTAATTTAATTTATGCATTAAAGTTCTACGTTCTGCCAATCATGGATCATACGACTGGATTTACTGTCTTGACAGAGTTTGACAGAGAAAAAAAAATGGTGCCACAGGGATTCACATCCTTATTTCCTAAAATACGCTTTTTTCTACCATTTCTTACTATCCTTACCTCCCTCTCCATATCCTGCGCTTTTATCTCTCTCATCACTCTATCCATGTAAATAGCTTTTAGTAATTTAAGTACTGTACAATACTGTACTATATATAATTGTTCTGGTCTCATTACAGTTGTTGATCAATCTGAACATGGGTTGAATCCCATTGCACAGTTAATTATACAAGAAACTTTGAATTTTAAGAAGATGTGAGATATAAATAATGCCCAGACTACAGCAATACAACATGCTGTAGGTAAAATGATAGCAGTTGACAATCAGCCAAATTCTGTAGTTGAAGACATGGGATTTATGAGATTGATGCAAAACCTAAACCTAATTATGAACTTCCCAGCAGAAAGTATTTCACAAACACCATTATTCCATCTATTCATTTATCGATCACAACTAAGGTAAAGAATATACATACTCAGAAATCTCAGTTTATTATTTTCACTACTGACATTTGAACCAGTGTATGAAATGAGGCAACTAGTTGTGTTAAGAGTGAAGCCTTTTCCAGATAGCCATACTGCATTTCGCATAACTAATGAAATTCAAGGAGCACTACAGGAATATGACATCCTCACCCACAGAATTCATTTGATTGTGTGTAATAATAGTACAAATATTGTAAAAGGTATTGAAGAAACTGGCTATGATGGTTTATCTTGCTTTCTGCATACACTACAGCCTGTGATAAGTGATAGCATTCTTCAGCAAAGAATTATCATAGAAGTGATTGCCTGCTGCCAAGAAATAGTAACACAATTCAAGTTTTCTCCTGTAGCCTGCAATAAACTCCAGAAGCTTCAAGAAGAGAACAATTACCCAAGCAAAAGCTGATTTAGAATATCCCAACACGATGGAATAGCACATAATATATGCTAAAACGCATGTAAGAACAAAAGAAAGCCATTGGAATATATATCAGAGGAGGTAACACATCTTCCATTTCTTGATGGAAACAAATGGAGTATCATCAGAAAGGTGTTTTCTTTATTGAAACTGTTTCCCCAAAAAACTGTACGTCTGAGTGAAAGGCACAGTCTAGCATCAGATATATTGCCGCAAATACAGTTTTCGAAGTTGTTTATGAACAAAACTTGCAATGACCGAAGATACTCAGGGCTTGGTAGTACTTTATCTGCTCTCAAAGCTTTATATTTATTTATTTATCCATATTATGCTTCATCTCGATTTCCTCTTTATATTCGAATCTATTTATTTCTTCTTGACTGAAGTTGCCCCTTGAAACATTGGTCTTCCATTTATCTGACTCTGGGTATTCTAGTTGGCGGAAATTCCTTCTTCTTTAAGTTGGCTGGGTTAATTATTGATCTTCGTATCCTTCCTTTCTTGATGCATCTTCCAATTAACTTGACGTGATGATTTTTTTCTTGCGTCGTGATGATGGGATGAGTTGTTCTTGATTCTTGATGATTTCTTGGATTCTTGATGAGTTAACCCTTGAAGTCGTTTTCCTTGAGTTCCGTTTTCTTCGTGATTTTTCTTCGTAAAAATTGTGGACTTTGAGAGTTTTGAACGCGGTATCTTTAGATTTAAAGGCCAATACTCTAGCCATCACGCTATGGCGGAGTCCGTCTTCAGTTGATAATTTAATGGGCTATTTATATTATCGCGTTGGAAGGAATTTTTCTCTGATACATCTTCGCACCCCTACAGATACTCAAATAACTACATTACCATCCTTTCCAGTTTCCTTGATCTTCACTACAAAAATAAGTTTTTTGACAACAACTCAGATGAAGAAGAGATTTTCAAGACTAGCCACAACAACATTGTGAAAGAGTTAAAAGGTAGAGAAGAAAAGTTAAAACAGTTAAAGCTAAGTGAAAGCTCAAATGCACTTATTGCTAGAGCCAGCAGCACTGATTCTGGTAATGAAAGTGAAGGGTTTCAAGCGTCTCCGGATGATCTTTGTGGCATGGACTTTGATATCTGTTGTGCTGAGCTAATAGCTAGTAGCAAGGGCCAGTCATCAACTCACTCTAGTTCAAGATCTTTTAAATCATCATCTTCACGATCTACGCCAAAGTCAAAGAAAAGAGCTTTTTCGAATAATTCTAATTAGTTCAAAGGAAGCTCCTATGAAGAGTTGGGATAACAATGCTCTACTCTTGCCATGATTATCAAATTTAGCTCTAAAGTTCTTAAGCTCACCTCCATCTTCTACTGAGACTAAACGTATATTCAGCATCGGAGGAAATATTTACACACCAGAGAAATAGGCTATCAACAAATCATGGAGAAATGCCGATGTTTCTCAATTATAATCTTTGAATATTTTACTTCAAATACTAATACTCTCAATATGATTGAAGTATTAGTCGCTAGATTTTTGCGATATAGATGCTATCTATTTTATACAACCTAGCTAATTATTTTTGACACATCCGGAATTCTTGATTAGTTTTTATTTCATTCTAATTAAATTTTCTTTCAGCTTTCTTTTCATTCAATCATTTAAAATCTCAGACCTCCTGAATGAGATGCTAATTTCTATATATTTGCACTTTGCAGTTAGGGGAAGTATTAGTAAATCTATAATAATGAAGATATCAATGCCACTTGTTTAAAGTCTTTTGTTCTCTCTCTTCTTTAGTATTGTTCTCCAGTTTGGAGATCCGCATCTGCCAGAGATCTGTCTCTCTTAGATAGGGTTGCTCGTGGAGGCAGGTTCCTTTTTCCTGATGGGGCTACCTATGACTTGGATCATTGTCGGATGATTTCATGTTTGTCGATATTCCATAAATATTACTTCAGTAGGGAATTGCCACTATCATTTTTAATTCCTGAGCCCCTGTTGCCTCTTGCTAGAGCAACAAGGTTTGCGGATGGACAACATCCACATGCACTACGCATTCCCCGCTGCCGCACTTCTCAGTTTCAGCGTTGCTTTTTGCCAAGTACGGTAAAGCAGCGGAACGATCTTCCTGCAGAAGTTATGCAGGAAGATCTTAATATATTCAAACAAGGTTGCAATGTTAGATTAAGGGTGGGTGCTACTGCCTCATAATTTTAATATTGATTTACTTTTAATAATTTTAAACTTATTTATTTACACAGAGGCAGCGTAATTCAGAAATTATCTCGATACTGGGCCATAACTGCGAGTCCCGGACGGAAGAGAAATCCTCATCGCCCGGGGGACCCGGCCAGAATCATAGAGGGAAGTACACCCGTCTCTATGTAGTTGGATGCAGTTATGGCGTATGTAGCCGTGAGGGGGTGGCAAAAACTTAGCGGTCGTTGATTCAGCCGCTATGCATTAAGTCCACCAAGCTCAACCCTCTGAGGTCCCCACCCGAGACCCACCCCATCATCCTATCATCCCTCATACTGGCAGCATACGAGCGGGAGAGCAACAGGAGAAATGGACGGGGGCGTTCCTCTCAAATTACTTGGAACCCGTTACCCACCCCACTCACACCATCCTATACCTCCTTTACCTCACACTAACTTTTTTCACATATCAAAAACAAAATTAATTACACTTGTTTTCAGAGGAAGAAGGAAAAGGAAGAGCAGCAAGACCATGGAGGCCCTCACTAAGAGGGTCCCCTTAAGGACCATCGCCGGAATGAAGACCCCAACGAAGAAGGATCTATGTGAAACCCTCTACATAGAACTGAAGGTGGCACTAGTAAAACTAATTGAAGTTTCGTCAGGCTTCATCGCCATGTGTGCCGAAACCAGAGACGTCGACCAGCTCCTTTCTGAAGAGGGAGCAAGGGTACTGAAAGAGACCGGATTAGAAGCAACCCCCCCCCCAGGTGGCAGCAAATAGAAGCGTCATCTGCCGCAAAGTCGAAAGCTGGGTAGGCGAACATAGCACGGAAGAGCTAAAAGAGGAGATTACTAGAAGCAACCAATGGGCACAAGTTCGCGAAATTATCAAATTCCGCGAACACACCCACGTATTCAAGATCACATTCGCAACCACAGACATGGCGAGAAAGGCCACCCAAAATGGCATTCTCGTATTCAACATGAGAATACCGGGTGAAAACATCCAACAGGAAAAATTCAGTAGCATACAAATGTGCTTTGTGTGCTACAAACTTGAAGACCATACCTCCACCACCTGCCCAGACAAAAACAAGCTGTGGTGCAGTGAGTGCGCCACGGAAGGGCACCGTTTTGACAAGTGCGAAAGCAACGTCAAGAAGTGCCTTAACTGCAAAGGGGAACATAGGACGATGGCTCTTAATTGCCCCAAGCGAAGAGAAATCATCAGAAGGAAAGAAGAAGAAGACAGAAAGGCAAAGGAAACGACTTATGCGAACGCTGCCAAAAGGAACACAGTGACGAACACTGCACCAGGACCTGCACCTTTTAGCGTATCAGGAGATCTGAGCGCTAAAATTTTGATCTGCATAACCCATGCAAATGTGGCTAATGCAGTGAAGCCTGGTTGTTATAACCAGGTGCTCAATGCGCTCCTGAAAGCTAATAACCTCCCGGCGGTAATCATGCCAGAAGACCCCGAGTGCTCACAGGCCTTCAAGAACTCCATCATCCAAAACAAAAGCTCCAAATCCGGTTTGGAGGAGATGATTGGAGCACCATCAGAAGAAGAAACAGAAGAAGAGGAAGAAGAAGAGGAAAAGGCTGGAAGTGAGGATGGTTCATCCTCATCTGACAGCGAAGAGGGCCCCTGCACCCGCACGCGGGCAACCAAAAGCAGGTCAAAGACCCCGAGCCCCCCCCCGAAAAAAGAAAACCCTGGGCCGAGTAAAATCGCCCAACCAGCCCCCAGACCGAAAAAGGGGAAGAAGAAACATAGGTAAAGCAACTCATCATGCTACGTAACGGACTGAAAATAATGGAAATCAACACCAACGGCTGGACGACGAAAAGAATTCTTTACGGAAATGTATTCAGAGAAATTGATGCAGACATCATACTGATCTCA
Source organism: Ceratothoa steindachneri (assembly GCA_963969495.1). Taxonomy (NCBI): domain Eukaryota; kingdom Metazoa; phylum Arthropoda; class Malacostraca; order Isopoda; family Cymothoidae; genus Ceratothoa; species Ceratothoa steindachneri. The sequence goes on from OZ018334.1 coordinate 25,487,238, forward strand.
GAGCACGGGATCGACACGCGTAATACAGAAATGAAAATCTGGAACTACGATATGTTGATCACGAACTTTTCGCAAGAGCGGTACGATGGCGCCGCTATTGCAATAAAGAAAGGGATCAAATACAAGCAGATAAGAAACTTAGAAGAATCCTACCTCGCGATTGAGGTCGAGCTCGACTTAGGAAAGTTGGTCATTGCAACCGGATATCAACCGCCAAGGAGAGATGTGTTGCCTATTCACACTCTCACTGGCCTATTTGGCAGAAGAGCCCCCACCATACTAATGGGGGACCTAAACGCCAGATGCCGAGAATCCGGTTACAGGACCTTCAATGGAATAGGGAGAAGCCTGGACCTGTTGCTGGACAGAAATATTGCCCAGCGGATAGGCCCCGACTTCCCCACCTATGTCAGAGAACGAAATGCCACAAAGCCAGACATCTGTCTGGTGAATCGTCAGCTACCGTTCAATTACTACATGGAACCAGTCCAGGTTCCATGCAGTGATCATATAGGGATCCTACTCACAATCAATAGGAACCCTATACAAGTCCCAGCAGTAGTCAGGAAGAACTACAGACGAGCAGACTGGGCACGGTATGCACACCTTCTCGAGGCCTACGATCCGCCCAACCTGGACGAGGCAATTCTCGAGGAGATTGACGAGGCACTCGATGACCTCAATAACCAAATCATCGACCAGATAGGGCTTGTATCCCTCGTTCCTCATATAGGACCATCTCAACCTACGAGTGGACCGAATATATGAAGGAACTATACCGTGAACTGAAGATAATGTATGAACACAACATCGTGAATGCATCAGTACACTCGATGCAAAGAAGTAAAGAAATCAAAGAAGAATTGAACCAGTTGATCCTCGAACAGCAAAACAGAAGATGGGAGGATGCGATCGAAAGCATCGATCACGAAGCAACTCCCAAAGAATTTTGGAAGAAGATCCGAATTCTTAAAGGATCAACTGGAAAGAAGCACAAGATCGAGCTACAGAAAGAAAATGGAAACATCGAAGAAGAGGAAGAAAACGTTGAAGAGATATTCCGAAGTTATTGGGAAAAGATCTTCAGTATAACTGAAGAAGAAAACGAAGACTATGACCTAGAGTTCGAAAGCAACATCATCGACGAGCTCAACGAAGAAATAGAAAAGACGCACCCTCATCACCAGGTGGATAGGCAGCGCGACGGAGCCGCCGAGATTACAGAAGAAGAACTACTCGGCGCGCTTCGCTCATTCCAACAAAAAGCCCCAGGACAATCGGGGCTTACAAAGCTTAACTTTGAAAAGGCACCAGCCTGTGTCATCGAAGGAATGAGAAGAATACTCAACGCCTGCCTTAATACGGGGTACTTTCCAGACGCATATAAAACGGCAAAGATGATTTTCTTGCCCAAGCCTGGAAAGAACCCCAAGTTGAAGGAGAGCTACCGACCAATTTCACTACTGGAATTTGGTGGGAAGCTCTTCGAGAAGATCCTCAACAAAAGACTGGTGTCTCACCTGGAAGATAACTCGCTCTACAACCCACACCAATTCGGGTTTAGGAGTAAGCGAAGTACGGAAATGGCGATTAACGTCATTACGGAAAAGCTAGCCCAAGCAAAACGGGAAAAGAGTTACGTGGACATTGTTTGTCGGGATGTATCAAAGGCGTTCGATAAGGTGTGGCAACGGGGAATGCAGTACAAGATCTTACGACTGGGACTAAGCGAAAGCTTAGAAAGAACTCTCTGTGACTATGTCATGGAGAGAACGGCGTACATCAGTTTAGGGTGCACGGACGGGCCAAAGTTTCCGCTCAATGCGGGCCTCCCGCAAGGGGGGTGCCTGTATCCCACTCTCTACTTGATTTACACCGCGGATGTCCCAGTCCCTGTAAACCCCACTTGCCTCAACTTACAATTCGCCGATGATTTCACCCAGGTAATCACATGTCCATGGAGGAATGCGCCTATGCAAGCTCGCATGACGGCAGCAGAAATCGAAAACCTGAACACCTACGAGGCCCGGTGGAAAATCCGTACCAACCAGGATAAGTTCAAAGTAGTCCCCATAGGCAGGAGACTACTTGATGACGTCAGGGTGGGGGATAGACGATATCCCTACACCAATGAATGCAACGTACTCGGCATGAAGATCACCTCAACCGGGTACGCAAAGCACGTCCAAGAACGCATCACCAAGGCCACTGCTGCAGTCAAGACTCTGTACAGGTTCAGAAATCTTCGTCAAAGCAACAAAAAGAAGATCTATACTGCACTAGTTAGATCGACGTTGCTTTACCCCGCTTCCGCCCTCTCCTGTGCCTCAAAGACACAGAAGAGGAGACTACAAGTGGTGCAGAATAAATGCGTGTACCTAATCACAGGTACACGCAGAATGGAAAGAAGATCGCAAGAAGAGCTGCACCGAGAGGCGGGGTTAACCCCCATTTACGTTGTCATCGAAGAACGGACAAGGAATATGCTGGAAAAGGTCAATCGTTTGGACGAAGATATCGTACAAATGATTGACCAAAACAGAAGAGAAGTATGTCGCGCCAGATTTCCAAGCTCCGCTAGGATTTTAGGTGGCGGAGCAGAAGTACCGTTCTACGCTAGATGAGTCAATTTACCCCAAACTAAGAAAAAACTAACAATCATGAAACCAACCGATTTTGACAAAATTCACCGATATCGACAAAACTAACCAACTAAGACAAACTACCGAAGAAGGAATCCTACACAAGAAGACGAAAATCACCAAACAAGACTACAAGAAAAAACACTGTACACTAAATACACACACTACAAAATCACGAAAAAACAAAAAGATACTTAAACAAACACAGTAAGTTAATATTATCAACTTACAAATACAACAGCTAACGCGCACACTATAAACAAAAATATTAGCAATAAAGACAAATGGCTTGAACGCCAAACTATATGTTATATATATACCTGTATATATATATATGTATAAAAAAACCATAAAAACAACAACGAAACCACAAATCAAATAAATTTGAAAGCGATAGGCCTGATCACCAGGCTCTAGCATCACTTTGCACCCTACCACACTTCTTTCTCTTTTCACCACTGGTCTACTTTCCGCTATCTATTCACACACCCTTTCTATCCCCTCATCTGCACACTCTCACATACACTAAATTCAAAATTCAAATTCAAACAGAAAGGTTGTTATGTTCTTATATACATAAAGTAGACCGATGCATAAAATGCAGAAAAGTAACAGAAAGGTTGTTAAGTTCTTATATCCATAAAGTAGACCCATATATATACAATGCAGAAAAGTAACAAAAAGTTTGTAAAGTTCATATATACATGAAGTTGACCGATGCATAAAATGCAAAAGAGTAACAGAAAGGTTGTTATGTTCTTATATACATAAAGTAGACCCATGCATGAAATGCAGAAAAGTAACAGCAAGGTTGTTATTTTCGTATATACATAAAGTAAACCGATGCATAAAATTCAGAAAAGTAACAGAAAGGTTGTTATGTTCTTATATACATAAAGTAGACCAATGCATAAATTGCAGAAAAATAACAGAAAGGTTGTTATGTTCTTATATACATAAAGTAGACCAATGCATAAATTGCAGAAAAGTAACAGAAAGGTTGTGATGTTGTTATATACATGAGGTAGACTGAAGCATAAAATGCTGAAAAGTAACAGAAAGGTTGTTATGTTCTTATATACATAAAGTAGACCGATGCATAAAATGCAGAAAAGTAACAGAAAGGTTGTTAAGTTCTTATATCCATAAAGTAGACCCATATATACAATGCAGAAAAGTAACAAAAAGTTTGTAAAGTTCATATATACATGAAGTTGACCGATGCATAAAATGCAGAAAAGTAACAGAAAGGTTGTTATGTTCTTATATACATAAAGTAGACCCATGCATAAAATGCAGAAAAGTAACAGCAAGGTTGTTATTTTCGTATATACATAAAGTAAACCGATGCATAAAATTCAGAAAAGTAACAGAAAGGTTGTTATGTTCTTATATACATAAAGTAGACCCATGCATAAAATGCAGAAACGTAAAAGAAAGTTTGGTATGTACATATATACATAAGGTAGACCGATGCATAAAATGCAGAAAAGTGACAGAAAGGTTGTTATGTTCTTATATACATAAAGTAGACCAATGCATAAATTGCAGAAAAGTAACAGAAAGGTTGTGATGTTGTTATATACATGAGGTAGACTGAAGCATAAAATGCTGAAAAGTAACAGAAAGGTTGTTATGTTCTTATATACATAAAGTAGACCGATGCATAAAATGCAGAAAAGTAACAGAAAGGTTGTTAAGTTCTTATATCCATAAAGTAGACCCATATATACAATGCAGAAAAGTAACAAAAAGTTTGTAAAGTTCATATATACATGAAGTTGACCGATGCATAAAATGCAGAAAAGTAACAGAAAGGTTGTTATGTTCTTATATACATAAAGTAGACCCATGCATAAAATGCAGAAAAGTAACAGCAAGGTTGTTATTTTCGTATATACATAAATTAAACCGATGCATAAAATTCAGAAAAGTAACAGAAAGGTTGTTATGTTCTTATATACATAAAGTAGACCAATGCATAAATTGCAGAAAAATAACAGAAAGGTTGTTATGTTCTTATATACATAAAGTAGACCAATGCATAAATTGCAGAAAAGTAACAGAAAGGTTGTGATGTTGTTATATACATGAGGTAGACTGAAGCATAAAATGCTGAAAAGTAACAGAAAGGTTGTTATGTTCTTATATATGTACATAAAGTAGACCGATGCATAAAATGCAGAAAAGTAACAGAAAGGTTGTTAAGTTCTTATATCCATAAAGTAGACCCATATATACAATGCAGAAAAGTAACAAAAAGTTTGTAAAGTTCATATATACATGAAGTTGACCGATGCATAAAATGCAGAAAAGTAACAGAAAGGTTGTTATGTTCTTATATACATAAAGTAGACCCATGCATAAAATGCAGAAAAGTAACAGCAAGGTTGTTATTTTCGTATATACATAAAGTGAACCGATGCATAAAATTCAGAAAAGTAACAGAAAGGTTGTTATGTTCTTATATACATAAAGTAGACCCATGCATAAAATGCAGAAAAGTAACAGAAAGTTTGGTATGTTCATATATACATAAGGTTGACCGAGGCATAAAATGCAGAAAAGTAACAGCAAGGTTGTTATGTACGTATATACATAGAGTAGACCGATGCATAAAATAAAGAAAAGTAATAGAAAGGTTGTTATGTTCCTATATACATGAAGTAGACCAGAGCATAAAATGCATAAACCTAACAGAAAGGTTTTTATTTTCCTATATACATAAAGTACAACCGATGAATAAAATGCAGAAAAGTAACAGAAAGGTTGTCAAGTTCCAATATACATAAACTAGACCGATGCCAAAAAATGAAGGAAAGTAACCAAATGGTTGTTATGTTCCAATATACATTACCTAGAGCGATTCATAAAGTCAGAAAAGTTATAGAAACTTTGTTATGTTAGTATATGCATAAAGAAGACCAAAATATATAATGCAAAAAAGGAACTTTAATGTTGTTCTGTTCTTTTATACATAAAGTGGACCGATGCATAAAATGCAAAAAAATAACAGAATAGTTGTTATGTTCCAATATACAGTGAGTAGACCGATGCATAAAATGCACAAAAGTAACAGAAAGGTTGTTATGTTCTTATATACATAAAGTAGACCGATGCATAAAATCCGAAAAGAAACTAAAAAGTTGTTATGTTCTTATATACTTAAAGTAGACCGAAGCATAAAATGCAGAAAAGTAACAAAAAGGTTGTTATGTTTTCATATAGTTAAAGTAGACTGTGCATAAAATGCAGAAAAGTAACAGAAAGGTTGTTATGTTCTTATACACATAAAGAAGACCGATTTATACCATGCAGAAGAGTAACTTTAGGAGTTGTTATGTTCTTATATACATAAAGTATACCAAAGCATAAAATGCAAAAAAGTAACAGTAAGTTCGTTATGTTCATATATGCATAAGGTTGACCGATGCATAAAATGCAGAAAAGTAACAGAAAGGTTGTTATGTTGGTATATACATAAAGTAGACCGATGCATAAAATGCAGAAAAGTAGCAGGAAGGTTGTTATGTTCCTATATACATACAGTAGACCGATGCAGAAAATGCAGAAAAGTTACAGAAAGGTTGTTATTTTCTTTAATACATAAAAAAGGCTGATATATACAATGAAGAGGGGTAACCTTAAAGTACTTAGGTTCTTATATACATCAAGTAGACCGATGCAAAAATGCAGAAAAGTATCGGAAAGGTTGTTATGATCCTATATTTATCAAGTAGACCGATGCATGAAATGCAAAAAGTAACAGAACGGTTGTGATGCTCCTATATACATAAACTAGACTGATGCATAAATTGAAGTAAACTAATAGAAAGGTTGTTTGGTTCCTATATACATAAATTATACCAATGCATAAAATGCAGAAAAGTAACAGAAAGGTTGTATTGTTAATATATACATAAACTAGACCGATGCACAAAATGCGAAAAAGTAAGAAAAAAGTTGTTATGTTCCTATATACATTACCTAGAGCGATTCATAAAGTCAGAGAATTAATAGAAAGGTCCTTATGTATGTAAAAAGGACCAATATATACAATTCAGAAAAGTAACTTTAGGGTTGTTATATTCTCATATACATAAAGTAGACCGATGCATAAAATGCAGAAAGTAACAAAAAGGTTGTTACGTTGTTATATACAAAATGTAGACCGATGCATAAAATAAGAGAAAAGTAATAGAAAGGTTGTTATGTTTCTATTTACATAAAGTACCCCGCTGCATAAAATGCAGAAACGTAACAGAAAGGTTGTTTTTTTCTATATACATAAAGTATACCGATGAATAAAATGCAAAAAGTAACAGAAAAGTTGTTAAGTTTCAATATACATAAACTAGACCGATGCATAAAATGCAGATAAGTAACAAAAAGGTCGTTTTGTTCCAATATACATTACCTAGAGCGATTCATAAAGTCTGAAGAGTAATAGAAACTTTGTTATGTTATTATATGCATAAAGAAGACCAAAATATACAACGCATAAGAGGAACTTTAGGGTTGTTATGTTTTTATATACATAAAATAGACCGATGCATAAAATGCAGAAAAGTAACAGCATAGTCTTTATGTTCTAATATACATAAGATAGACCAATGCATAAAATGCAGAAAAGTAACAGAAAGGTTGTTATGTTCTTATATACATAGAGTAGACGGATAAATAAAATGCAGAAAAGTAACAGACAGGTTGTTATGTTGGTATAAACATAAAGTAGACCGATTCATAAAATGCAGAAAAGTAACAGGAGGGTTATTATGTTCTTATAGACTTAAAGGAGACCGAAGCATTAAATGCAGAAAAGTAACAGAAAGGTTGGTAAGTGCTTAAATACATAAAGTAGACCGATGCATAAAATGAAGAAAAGTAACAGAAAGGTTGTTATGTTCTTATATACTTAAAGTAGACCAAGGCATAAAATGCAAACAAGTTAGAGAAAGGTTGTTTTGTTCTTATATACATAAATTAGGCCGATGCATAAAATGAAGAAAAGTAACAGAAAGGTTGTTATGTTCTTATAGACATAAAGAAGACCGATATATACAATGCAAAAAAGTAACTTAGAGTTGTTATGTTCTTATATACATAAAGTATACCGAAGCATAAAATGCAGAAAAGTAACAGAAGGTTTGTTATGTTTATACATGCATAAGGTGTACCGCTGCATAAAATGCAAAAAAATAACAGAAAGGTTGTTATGTTGGATATACATAAAGTGGACCGATGCATAAAATGCAGAAAAGTAGCAGAAAGGTTGCGATGTTCTTATATACATAAAGTAGACCAAGGCATAAAATGCAGAAAAGTTACAAAAAGGTTGTTATGTTCTTATATACATAAAGAAGACCGATATATACAATGCAGAAAAGTAACTTTAGAGTTCTAAAGTTCTTATATACATAAAGTAGACCGATGCATAAAATGCAAAAAATTTATCAGAAAGGTTGTTATGATCCTATATATATATATATATATATATATATATATATATATATATATATATATATATATATATATATATATATATATATAAATTAGACCGATGCATAAAATGCAAAAAGTAACAGAACGGTTGTTATGTTCCTATATACATAAACTAGACCGATGCATAAAATGCAGAAAAGTAATAGATAGGTTGTTATGTTCCTATATACATAAAGTAGACTGTTGCATAAAATGAAGAAACGCAACAGAAAGGTTGTTATGTTCCTATATACATTAACTAGACCAATTCATTTTGTCAAAAAAGTAATAGAAAGGTTTTTATGTTTTTATATACATAAAGAAAACAGAAATATATAATGCAAAAAAGTAAGATTAGGGTTGTTATGTTCTTATAGACATAAAGTAGACCGATGCTCGAAAATGCAGAAATTAACAGAATAGTTGCTATGTTCCTATATCCATAAAGTAGACCGATGCATAAAATGCAGAAAAATAACAGAAAGGTTGTTATGTTCTTATAAACATTAAGTAGACCGATGCATAAAATAGAGAAAAGAAACTGGAAGGTTGTTAGGTTCTTATATACATAAAGAAGACCGATATATACAATGAAGAAGTGTAACTTTAGGAGTTGTTATGTTCTTATATACACAAAGTAGACTGATGCAAAAATGCAGAAAAGTATCAGAAAGGTTGTTATGATGCTGTATATATAAATTAGACCGATGCATAAAAAGCAAAAAGTAACAGAACGGTTGTGATGCTCCTATATACATTAACTAGACTGATGCATAAAATGAAGTAAAGTAATAGAAAGGTTGTTTGGTTCCTATATAAATAATGTATACCAATGCATAAAATGCAGAAAAGTAACAGGAAGGTTGTTATGTTACTATATACATAAACTAGACCGATGCACAAAATGCTAAAAAGTAAGAAGAAGTTTGTTATGTTCCTATATACATTACCTAGAGCGATTCATATAGTCAGAGAATTCATAGAAAGGTTGTTATGTTCTTATTTACGTCAAAAGGACCGATATATACAATTCAGAAAAGTAACATTAGGGTTGTTATGTTCTTATATAGATAAAATAGACCGATGCATAAAATGCAGAAAAGTTCCCCGCATGGTTGTTATGTTCCAATATACATAAGATAGACCGATGCATAAAATGCAGAAAAGTAACAGAAAGGCACTTATGTTCTTATATACATATAGTAGACGGATAAATAAAATTCATAAAAGAAACAGACAGGTTGTTATGTTGGTATAAACATAAAGTAGACCGATTCATGAAAAGCAGAAATGTAACAGAAGGGTTATTATGTTCTTATATACTCAAAGCAGACCGAAGCATAGAATGCAAAAAAGTAACAGAAAGGTTGTTATGTTCTTATATAGATAAAGTAGACCGATGCATAAAATGAAGAAAAGTAACAGAAAGGTTGTTATGTTCTGATATACCTAATGTAGACCGAAGCATAAAATGCAGAAAAGTAACAGAAAGATTGTTATGTTCTTATATACATAAAGTAGACCGATGCATAAATTGCAGAAAAGTAACAGAAAGGTTGTTATGTTCTTATATGCATAAAATAGACCGATATATACAATGCAAAAGAGTAACTTAGAGTTGTTATGTTCTTATATACATAAAGTAGACCAATGCATAAATCAGAAATGTTACAGAAAGGTTGTTATGTTCTGATATACATAAAAAAGACCAATATATACAATGCAGAAAAGTAACTTTAGAGTTCTAAAGTTCTTATATACACAAAGTAGACCGATGCATAAAATGCTAAAAATTATTAGAAAGGTTGTTATGATTCTATATATATATAAATTAGACCGATGCATTGAATGCAAAAAGTAACAAAACGGTTGCTATGTTTCTATATAAATAAACTAGACCGATGCATAAAATGAAGAAAAGTAATTGAAAGGTTGTTATGTTCCTATATACATAAAGTAGAACGATGCATAAAATGCAGAAACGTAACAGAAAGGTTGTTATGTTTTTATATAGATTAAGTAGACCGATGCATAAAGGGCGGAAAAGTAACAGAATTAATGTTATGTTCTTATACCCTCTAAAGAAGACCGATATATACAATGCAGAAGAGTAATTTTAGAGTTCATAAGTTCTTATATACAAAGAGTAGAACGATGCATAAAATGCAGTCAAGTAACAGAAAGGTCATTATTATCCTATATATATAAAGTAGACCGATGCATAAAATGCAAAAAAGTAACACAACGGTTGTTATGTTCGTATATACACTAACTAGACCGATGCATAAAATGCACATAAGTAATAAATAGGTTGTTAATTTCCTATATACATAAAGTAGACGGATGCATAAAATGCAAAAAAGTAAAAGAACGGTTGTTATGTTCCTATATACATAAAGTAGACAGATGCATAAAATGCAGAAAATTAATAGATAGGTTGTTATGTTTCTATATACATAAAGTAGACCAATGCATAAAATGCAGAAACGCAACAGAAAGGTTGTTATGTTCCTATATACATAAAGTATACTGATGCAACAAATGCTGAAAAGTAAGAGAAAGGTTGTTATGATCCTATATACATAAAGTTTACCGATGCATAAAATGCAAAAACGTAACAGAAACGTTGTTATTTTCCTATATACATAAAGTATACTGATGCAACAAATGCTGAAAAGTAACAGAAAGGTTTTTATGTTCACTCTATACATAAACTAGAACGATGCATAAAATGCAGAAAAGTACCCAAAAGTTTGTTATGTTCCTATATACATTACCTAGACCGATTCATGAAGTTAGAAAAGTAATAGAAAGGTTGTTTTGTTCCTTAAACATAAATACCACCAATATATATAATGCAGAAAAGTAATATTAGGGTTTTTATGTTTTTATATACATAAAGTAGACCGATGCATAAAATGCCGGAAAGTAACAAAAAGGTTGTTCTGTTAGTAAAAAAATAAAGTAGACCGATGCATTAAATGCAGAGGAGTAACAGACAAGTTTTTATGTTCCTATATACATAAAGTAGAACGATGCATAAAATGTAGAAAAGTACAGGAAAGGTTGTTATGTTCTTATATACATAAAGTAGACCGATGACCTAAATGCAGAAAAGTAGTAAAAGGTTGTTATGTTCTTATATACATAACCAGAACAATGCTTTAATTGCAAAAAAGTAACAGAAAGGTTGTTATGTTCTTATATACATAAAGTAGACCAAAATATACAATGCAGAAGAGTAAATTTAGAGTTCTTAAGTTCTTATATACATAAGAGAGACCGATGCATAAAATGCAAAAAAGTCACAGAAAGGTTGTTATGATCCTATATATATAAATTAGACCGATGCATAAAATGCAAAAAAGTAGTAGATAGGTTGTATGTCCCTATATACTCAAAGTGGGCCGATGCATAAAATGCAGAAACGCAACCGGAAGATTGTTATGTTTCTATATACATAAATTATACTGATGCATAAATTGCAGAAAAGTAACAGAAAGGTTGTTATGATCCAAAATACATAAAGTAACCGATGCATGAAATCCAGAAACGTAACAGGAACGTTGTTATGTTCCTATATACATAAAGTATACTGATGCATAAAATGCAGAGAAGTAACAGCAAGGTTTTTATGTTTCTATATACATAAACTAGAACGATGCCTAAAATACAGAAAAGTAACAAAAAGGTTGATATGTTTCTATATACATTACCTAGACCAATTCATAGACTCAGAAAAGTAATAGAAAGGTTGTTATGTTCATATATACGTAAAGAAGACCGATATATATATATATATATATATATATATATATATATATATATATATATATATATATATGTAATGCAAAAAAGTAACATTAGGGTTGTTATGTTCTTATATACATAAAGTAGACTGATGCATAAAATTCAGAAAAGTAACAGAATAGTTGCTATGTTCTTATATCCATAACTAGACCGATGCATAAAATGCAGAAATGTAACAAAAACGATGTTATGTTCATATATCAAAAAAGTAGAAGGTTAAAATAGAGAAAAGTAACAAAAAGGTTGTTATGTTCCTATATCCATAAAGAAGACCCAAGTATAAAATGCAGAAAAATAACAGACAGGTTGTTATGTTTCTATATTAATATAGTAGACCGATACATAAATGCAGAAAAGTAACAGAAAGGATGTTATGTTCCTATTTGCATAAAGTAGACGGATGCATAAAATGCAGATAAGTAATATAAAGTTTGTTATGTTCCTATATACACAAAGTAGACCGATGCATAAAATGCAAAAAAGTAACAAAGGATGTTATGTTCCTATATCCATAAAGAAGCCTGATGCATAAAATGCAGAAAAGTTACAGAAAGCTTGTTATGTTTCTATATAAATCAAGTAGACTGGGTCCTTAGTTCAGAAACTTTAGGAAAGGATGTTATGTTCCTATATCCATAAACTAGACCGATGCATAAAATGCAGAAAATTAACAGAAAGGATGTTATTTTCCTTTTTTCTAAACTAGACCGATGCATAAAATACAGAAAAGTAATAGAAAGGATGTTATGTTCCTATATCCATAAAGTAGTCCGATGCATAAAATGCAGAAAAGTTACAGAAAGTTGGTTATGTTCTTATATCCATAAAGTAGATCGATATATAAAATGCAGAAAAGTTACAGAAAGGACGTTATGTACCTATATCCATAAACTAGACTGATGCATAGAATGCAGAAAAGAAACAGAAAGGTTGTTATTTTCCTATATACATAAAGTAGCCCACTGCATGAAATACAGAAAAGTAACAGAAAGGTTGTTATGTTCTTATATGCATAAAGTAGACCGAATTCTTCTGACGAAGTTCAATCAAGAATTTCTTTGGAATATTAATTAATGTTTTTTTTTCTAGTATAAAACATTCATCGTAATTAATCCGTAATTATTTTGAAAGAATCCTTGCGTGAAGTCTAATGCCCTAATGCCCTAATGCCAATACAAAAGGCTAAAACTTGCATGTAAAGTGGGCCCTCGTCTCCTTTTCCCACCTGGGATAATCGATGTATATACAGTTCGATCTGAAAAAATGAAGAGCAGAATCGGAGTACTAATCAGGAGAAGAAATCGAGTCTTGGAGGCCATCCGCGAATCAAGAAGACAGTGGAACCGAGTGTTTTTTTTTTGCCCGACGCTGTTCCTTTGGTCACATCGAAGAGTAGACCAGTGGTATCGAGAACCACTCTCATACCAATCTCAGAAGCACCACCCCCTATCTTGGTTATCGGAAATAAAACAGATATTCCTCATCATTCAGGTATACCAAGGTGAAGTTTAACTCGAGGAAAGATTCACCTCTTGGTCAAGTCTGATCATCGAGAAGCCCGACAGTGTAACACAGGGATTGAAATAACCTATACATCTACAATCCCCTCACTTAGATCTTCAAGTCAAGAAGTATCGCCACGCGCGCCCCACTTTCCTCGGGATAAGCACCAGCTGTTCTTCCCGAATAGCATCAAACAGCGTCTCCGTTGCCCAGTCTCACGTCCGCGAGTAAAGCTCCAGTCAAACGTGGCTCAAATCATCTCATCTAGGGGGTTGCCTTTCAAGTTCATCGAACTCCAGAGTCCATCTTAGTTAAAGCTAATAAGAATCCAAAAACTTATTCATGTCCGTTAGTAACCAATCCGTGCTAAAGTGAATTTTTGCGTTAACCATCGCGTAGTATTCATTAGGAGTATTTATTTTTATTTAGATCCTCTTAGTATAGCATTAGTATAGTTAAAGTTTTGATATTTCATTTTGTTGTGTAATTAAAAGTATAAATTTTCCCTACTGTAGTTGTTTAATTAAATCCTCGAAACGCTGCAAATGGCAATAGATATATAATATTACGAATCCTCCCTGGTTAAAGAAAAAAACAAAAAGTAAAAATAAAGCACTCTTAGAGAAAAGTGGAACGGAGTTATATTCATGTACGGAACAAACGTACAGATATACTCGGCCGTATACCACGACAATATATATATATATATATATATATATATATATATATATATATATATGTATATATATAATATTGTAGGAAAATAGCATAATACACCCACGTTTCTCCCCCCTCCCTTCCGGTCAGGCCGGTTATGAAACCTTCCCTTTCCCGCCCGATATCTGATGGTCTCCCGCCGGAAGAAACAGCCGGCCATTTTAACTAACTACTGAGTTCCTTCCTCAACTTGTTATCCATAGATATGAGCCCATCTTGGCTTCCAGTGGTTCCTGGAAGTTTACAAAGGACAAAATGGAGGAGTTTGATATCAAATCTACTTCCGGAGCCATGAGAACGTCTTCCGAGTTTCGAGTATAAAAGATGAATTCTTTTAACCCTCAGTAGTAGAGCATCTGGAGGGGTAGAAATTGCCATCTATTGGTGTAGTGGTAAATTGTCGAAGCACCAAGTCTTAAGAGAGGAGATCGGTCCCAGTTCGAGAGGCTCCTTATCCCGTTGGTTTGCAAGTCAGTGCGGACCCAAGCTCGTACTCACATGTAAGAGCCGAAGATACCAACAGCCTCACTCTGGTTCCCTAACCGAGAAATCTACATCTTGGCTTTTCTCCGTGACCCTACGCGTCGATAGATCACTTTGCACCCCCTCTCACAGAGGCACCCAAGATTCCTCGGAGTTCACGAGCGTGGGTCCCTCTTTAACAAGAAGCTTCCGTCACCGTCTTCTTCCAGCACAATCGTGACGGATTTGTGGTATCAGGTCGTTACCTGGAGAACCTACCTCATCGTCTCCACCCCTTATCTCACCACCTTCACTCACCAGCGCCACCCGAACATCAGGCTCAAGGGTAACCCTTCCCTGTCACATTCCCCAACTTCACCGCGAAGCTTACCAACATTACAAGTGTATAGGCATTTACATAGTGAATAGTTATTTGCAAGTGAGATATCCGAGATTCACTTATTGATTTATCTCTCAAAGCACATTATTTGTATATATATATATATATATATATATATATATATATATATATATATATATATATATATATATATATGTATATATATATATATATATATATATATATATATATATATATATATATATATATATATATATATATATATATATTAACTAACTCTATAATTTAAGAAGGGGATTTTTTTTAGTATTTGAATAATAATTTTATCTTAGTTTGGTTATGACTTTTCAAAGTTATTTTTAATAACAGAAATAAATAAAAGAATCGAAATTTTGTGAATTTTTTAAATCCCAAAGAATTACAAATGGTGAAAATTCAGAAAATTTGTTTTTATATATCTTCTTCTATAACTACATATATTTTAGCAATGTGATATTTTAAAAGGGGAGAAACTTAGTTTAGAGTTGCTTTTTAAAATTATTATAATTGAGGAAGTTCAGAAAATTTCTAAAACCACGGCTGCTTTTTTTCAGATTTTACATTTTAATCTTAGTAGCGAAGCCATTGCCTGGTATATATATATATATATATATATATATATATATATATATATATATATATATATATATATATATATATATACATACCCCGGGTGTTTGTTTAGAAAAAAATTATATCATTTTGCAATCAAATAACTTTGCCAGTTCCCGTTCAAATGACTTTAAATTTCAACAGCATGTGTAGAAACAGGTCCAAATTTTATGTTTAACCCATTTATGTCGGAAAAAATTGAAGTTCATCTTTAAGGTACGAGTCTATATATGTTGAAATATATGCAAAGAACAACCATAAAACCTATTTTATATAGTTATCTTATGTTTTGATAACATGTTATACTAAAAAATCATTGTTGCAAAAATGCAACGAGTGACATCATATTGGACGATTTGTTGCAAAAAATGCAACGTTAGGAAAAATAGGTTCAGGAGTTTACAGACATATTTCTAATAAAAACGTTGGTGAAACCTCTCTATATTTCCATTAAGAGGCGTTTACACTAGGCAGTGTGACACGATGCCATTCGAAGCGAAAGAGCGATTGAGAATTTGCAGCACAGTGTAGATACAACGACTAATGCTTTATAGTTTTTATGTAGCTCTGCTGTATACTTTTTGAGTCTATACTTGGCTAAAAATTCTCAATCTTCCAAGAACATATCAAAATACTCCGAAGATGATCGAATAAGATCGAAAGCTCAGCAATTTAGTTTGTTTTTTTACCAAACACATTCATTTAAAAGAGAGATCAATACAGGACAAGTGATCCACCATCTACAAGGTGGAATAAACAAGGTAGTTAGAAGAAGAGAAAGTTGCCAAAGGAATTTAATTAGGCGAAATACACAATGGTCGTCATCAAAATTTGCATTCAAGAAAGACTGCTACCCAACTACACTAATGTATATATATATATATATATATATATATATATATATATATATATATATATATATATATATATATATATATATATATATATATATATATTTATATATATATATCTGTTTTAGGGATATTTTTCCTACCAACTGATAATTATTTAAGGACAAAAAAGTGAAATAAATACCTCACAACTTCACAGACTTCAATGTGAACTTATCCGAAAGCGTCCAATGTTAATCGGCTGCTTATTTTGTTTTTCCTTGATAATGAATGACCATATATCCTACGTATAGTGCAAGATACACAATAATCTAGGTTAGAAGCTACTATCTTATCGACTCTCCAGATATTTTCCCTAATAAAATAAAAGTCTACATCTATTTGCCTTTCGAGTAAAACTTTTTTAGGCTTTGAAGCAAAAAACTGTTGGTCTTTCTTCGAGTGTATTCTCATAAAATAATTCTTCCATTAGGAATCTGATTGTGTAAAGACAAAGAAAGGTAATTATTCGAAATAGAGATGTTAGGAGAGTATAGTAGATGAGATATTATGCCTTAACCTTGAGTGTATCTCACACTACACGTGTGAATTTTTCAGAGTTGAGCGGTGTATACTTAACTTTCATATCATTTCATAATCGGTTTAGCAATGGAAGATTCTTTGATAAAAGCTCACTTGAAGAGAAACTACAGCATTTTTTTTAGCTTCAAAGCATAAATAGTTCAATTAAATAGGCATATAATTACTTTATTTTTTACCTAAAATATATCTGAAACACATATACACTTTGTTTCAGGTAACCTAGAAAGTTCGGCAAATTATCGATTCTCTTTTGTTGGTTTAAAAGAAGCACGATTTTGGTGGATTACCAGAAATGAAACAAATACTTGATTAATTCCAACATAGTTTTGGAAAGAAACCTAGAACTAATATGAGGACAAAATACACAAATCCTCGAATCAATTTTATATCAATTACATGTTCTTCTGTGGGTTTCAATTATTGATAATATGGTTTTAACGTACTTTTTCTCAAATGCTAGGAAACATTTTGTTTGGAACTTCCATTGCCAAGAATATACTTAGAAGATAATAAAATCAAGTCTATATCAGTTATTATTTCCTAACAGTTTGATTTATTGATAAAATATGAGTATTTTCTAGTTTATTTGTAACATACCCACTTAATTTAATATTTTGATGGGTCAACCACTCACTACCACTGAATAAAAAGGGTTCAAACTACAAAAACAAGTAAACAGAGAATGTACTTCAAGCAAGTGTATATCGATTCCTTTTCCCTTTAGGCTAGACTCAAAGATACTAGATATAAGTATACTGTAGTTAAGAGGATAAATAAATAATGAATAAAGGAGAATCCAGAGAGAAATATAGAACGAATTAATGAAATGATCATTAAGAGAAGAATATGGAATTTCTAGAATTAATGGATGCCATCCCCCTCCATTGGTTTAAATTAGAAACAAGAACAACGGATATCCGGAGGTTTTAAGCGAAATTCCTAATAATTGTAAAAGAAGAAGAAGTTTATTTCCTTTATTTATTAATAAGATATAGAGCCATATTGTAGATTTTAAGTTACACAATTATTTTTTTAAAACGAATATTTGGAGATAAATCCTATAGCAAGCACCTTCAACTATAACTATATAGAGGAACAAATGTATATCTCTCATGAGCGCGAGAGAATGATGAAATAAATCCAACACACCACAAGAAAGAGAAAACGTGCCTTAAAACTTGTCTATTCGGAAGAATCTTTTTCTTCCGCGTAGCCGAGTGGTCTAAGGAGCGGTTTAATTGAGGTCAGTGTGCACGGTTCGAATCCCACCCTAGCTTTATTTTTTCGAAGTAGGAAATAACTATTTCCGAAGACAAAATTACTCCGTTTTTTTTCTTTCTTGCGGTGTGGTGGATTTATAGGAATAAATATAAAATAAATGATTGAAATAGCCGTATATATATGACATGTTTGTGTTATGATCTTACCTTACTGAAATGAGTTACTGATAAAATGAACACATTTTACAGAGTCGTCCAACGATATTTCATCCGCGATCGGTTCTTTCCAGCACTGGTCAAAATGACACTAGCGCAGACTAAATAATATTAATTTTCATGAAAAATGTAATAAAATAGTGAAGAAGTGAAAAATAGTTTATAGTAAATTATTTTAACCTTATAAGAGAGGTGTGCTGAGACATTGGGTTCAAAGTCTCTGTAGTCACGTATGAGTGATACTGTAAATCAAAAGCGAACTTTCAGGTGTGTTTTTTTATATGCCATACACCAAATGATATCTTGCGAGAAAATAAGAGTAAATATCCATATTTTAGTATTCTTATTTTTTTTTGTAATGGCACATATTTATATAAGTGGTTTTGAGTAAATTATATGGGTGAGATCCTTTCGATTTGGAGACACGACTCAGATCATAAATGAAGCTCTATCCATTTTGGTGGTTTCGATGTGAACCAGAAACCCAATTTCACATACTCCACAGAAATGAACTAATTTGCTTCCTATAATGCCCTAATTCAACTTCGAATTATCATCATATCTTTTCTCATCTATATTATTTACTTTCAAAATTTAATGATGAAATCATCTAATTTGTGTGTTGGGGGCTGAGGGAAGGGGGTGGAGAAGAGATGGTCTTTCACTTCGAAATGTTCCTCCTAATTTCGCGTCATTGGGAGAGATTAGGAAGTCTCATTCCATGGACGAAGCTTTCGTCTTCCATTCAATGAAATCCTCGCAAAAATACAGACAATTACTTTCGCTCAATGGATCCACCATAATTAAATTAAAAGGTATACTTAGGCATAAGGAGAGGCAAGGGAGGGGGACTAGGAGGAAGAGGTAAGTAGGAGGTATTTCTCATTTGGTGCCGTTGGCTGTATAATCGGGTTGGCTTCTCTTGTGACTGATTTAAGCCGTTTGAATCTGTCGCTAGCAAAGTCCTCTGAAATGAAAATCCGAAGCCGGGTGGAATTTCATTCTGGCCTAGATTTCTCCGCGTTTCTGACGTGCGTTCACCCAAGTTATTCGAGGTGTCTACATATCTAGGTGTGCTGGGAGTGAGAGGTCGTTTATTTTGTTTGATGAGAATTCGGGGATCGATTTCGCCCGACCCATTCTTCATTAGTTTGCGTTTATGTAGAATCCATTCCATTACCAGTATTTAGATGTCTGAGGAGACAATTCAATTGTTTTATACCCTAATAGTGTTTGAATTTCCCCCCAGCTCTCTGGCGACGATGGAATTTTTAGGTATAATGGTAGATAATCTCTATTCCAATGTTTGACCCCTTTTACCACTTGATCTCCATCCTATTCCGCTTCACTTACCCCTCCTCTCTTCCCTTCTTTATCATTTAATATATTTTCAGTTCCATCTTCTGGATATTTCCAAGGCGACTTTTATCGTCGATCTACCTCGAGTGGAGGATATGAAAAACGTCTCTGCTCTCAAAAGAAGATTGACGACCATCGGATCTTACTCATCGTTTGAGCCTTTCTCCCAACCCTTCTCTACCTCCCAACATCGCTTGAAATATTGCCTAACATCCATATTCTGACAGGAGATGACAAGGTCCGTACGCCTCTTGGCACCCTTGGCACCCTTGGCTTCAGGCGGTGCAAACGAACCAGTCGAAATCGCATTTGCAGCCAAATTTGAGGCTGTATGGGCGGGTTGAGATTAGAGATTCATCAATTACATCCGCACTCAGCTATAAATCTCCCCTTCCATTCATTCACACATCCAAGCCATTAATATCGCTTGTGGTGGTTTTACGGCGGGGTGGCGTGGGTGGGGGGAATAGGATCATTAGTTGCCAGTTAACAATGACAAATTAGAGTCCCCGTGTGTGGAAGGTGGTATCAAATGGTCAAATGTGAGACAATGTAATGGGAGACTTTTCTGAAAGGGTGGAGTTCATTAAGAAGATTTATAGGATTATGGGGTTATGTTGCTATTCTCCATTTTGTTTTTCTGTTTTCCGGCGTGTGGTTAATTGACATTTCGGGTTAAAATAATCAATTGAGATCATTTTATAAAGAAAAGGCAATTAATTATATCTTGAAACGTTGTTAAAGATTATTAAGGAAGGGATGAATGTGGATGTGGCAATCACTGGAAAGTGGAAAGTCCGAATGCACTTGGGGCTTGTCCTCATGGAGAGGGGGGGGGGGGCAAGGAACCCTAGGTGGTTTTTAGTCAAAGGTTTGTGAATGGGTGCTACCGTAGGAGGACACTGCTACTTCACATAGCCGTATGTAGATATGGGTGCAACTAGAGAAAACACTAGTGCTCCATCGGTAGGGTTCCTAAACAGAGGAAAGAGAGAGAGAGAGAGAGAGCGAGTATGGGTTATGTTTGAACTAAGGGTCGCAAAAGAAAGTGTTGTTGTGATTGTGTGTAGCTGATAATGCTTGTAGAGACCCTTGGAGCAGCGGGAATGTGGTTCAGTCTAGACAATCAGCCAATTTTGGGAAAGACAATTGAACGACGATAAAATGAACACCAACGATTGAGTTGAAGACAAGTAGGGAAAGATAAATGATGGCCTACAATTAAAATTCCACCTAAATAAGCAAGGACAATTTAGACAACTACAATTGAGCCTCCCCCCAAATAAGCCACAACAATTAAGCCCCCCACTCAATTGAGGAACGGCTATTGAGCCTCCCCCTCAATTGAGAAACGGCTATTGAGCCTCCATCAAAAGAACAACGGCTATTGAGCCTCCCCCAAATGAGCAACAGTAATTGAGCCTCCGCTAAATTGAGCACGGGCAATTGAGAATTCCCCCAATTGCGCAACGGAAATTGAGCCTTCCCCAATTAAGCTCCCCTCAATTGAGCAAAGAAAATTGAGTATTCCACTTCCCCCAAATTGAGCAGCGGCAATTGAGCCTCTCCCTCTCGAGCAACGGCAATTGAGCCTCTCCCTCTCGAGCAACGGCAAATGAAACTGCCCAAAATTGTGCCCCCTCCTAATTGAGCAACGCCAATTGAGCTTCACGCCAATTGAGCAAGGAAAATTGAGACTCGCCCCAATTGAGCAACAGCAATGAGCCTCTCCAAATTAGGCAACGCCTATTGAGCCTCTCCCTATTGAGCGACGGCAAATGAAACTCCCCAAAATTGTGCCTCCCTTTAATTGAGCAACGCCAATTGAGTCTCACGCCAATTGAGCAACGACAATTGTGCCTCCTGCTAATTGAGCAACGCTAATTGAGCCTCACGCAAATTGAGCAACGACAATTAAACCTCGCCCCAATTGAGCAACGGCAATTGGGCTTGCCCCAAATGACCAACGGAAGTTGTGCCTGCCCAAAATTGAGCAACTTAAAATGAGCCTCCCCCGAGTGAGGGCGGCAATTGAGCCGCCTAAAAATGGAGCAAAAGCAATTAAACAACGGCAAATGAGCATCCACCAATTGAGCAACAGCAATTGAGACTCCCCCAATTAAGCGAAGGCAATTGAGCCTACTCTGAATTAAGAAACAGCAATTAGGCCTCTTACCAATTGATCAAGGAAAGTTGAGCCTCCTGCAAATTGTGCAAAGACAAATGAACCTCACTAAATTGTGCAATGACAATTGAGCATCCACCAAATGAGCAACGACAATTGAGCATTCCCCAATTGAGCAATGGGAATTGAGCCCCCCTCCCAAAAGAGCCACGCTATTGAGCCTCCCCCAAATGAACAATGAATAATGAGCCTCCCGAATTGAGCAACGGCAATTGAGCCTCCGCCCAATTGAGCTTGCGACAAACGAGGCTCCCTACAATTGACTAACGCGAATTGAGCCTCCCCTACAGCAAAAAGAGCTACGGCTATTGAGCCTTTTCCCAATTGAGTAAGGGCAATTGAGTCTCGGCTAATTGAGCAAGCCAATTGAGCATCTCTCAATTGAGGAACCCACAATTGAGCAAGAGCAATTGAGCCTCCACAATTTGAGCAAGGAGAATTAAGCCTCTCTCCCAAGAGAGCAACGGCAATTGAGCCTCTTGCAAATTGAGAAAAAGAAATTGAGCCTTCCCCAATTGAGCAACGGCAATTAAATCTCCACCCCAATTGAGCAACGGCAATTTAACTTGCCCCAACTGAGCAACGGCATTTAAGCTGCCCTACAATTGAGCAACGGTTATTCAGCAGCCTCCTAATTGAGTAACGGCAATTGAGCCTGCCCCAAATTAAGAAACGGCAATTGAGCCTACCATTAATTGGGCAACGGAAATTAAGCCCCCCCCCACCAATTGAGCAACAGTAAATGAGCCTCCCTATAATTGAACAACGGTAATTGAGCCGGCATTAAATTGAGCAACGGCAAGTGGTCTTTTCCCAATTGAGCAACGGCAATTGAGCCTCCTCCAATTGAGCAAGGGAAAATGAGCATCCCAGAATTAAGCAACAGCTATTGAGCCTCCCTGAATTAAGCGAAGGCTATTCAGCCTAATTTGAATTGAGCAAGAGCAATTGAGCCTCTTCTCAATTGAGCAACAGCAATTGAGCCTCCATCCATTTAAGCAACGGTAATTCAGCCGGCCCTAAATTGAGCAAACTTTAATATACGTCACCCCCGTCCCCTCAATTAAGCGAAGGCAACTGAGCTTACCGCAATAGAGCAACGCCAATTGAGCCTACCTTGAATTAAGCAAAGGCAATTGAGCTTCTCCCCCCCCACTCCCAGTTAACAACGAAAATTGATCCTCACCCAAATTGAGAAAATAAGGTTGAGCCACCCGCCAATTGAACAACGGCAATTGAGCCGCCCCCCAATCTAGTAAAATAAATTGAGCCTTCCCCCAAATCAGCAACAGAAATTGAGCCTACTATGAATTGACCAACGACAATTGAGCAATGATAATTGAGCTTACCCCACTTGAAAAACAACAGTTGAGCCTCCCCAAATAGAGCAAAAACAATTGAGTGTACCTTAATTGAGAAACGGCAAATGAGCCTCCCACAATTGAGCAACAGATATTAAGCAACGAAAATTAAGCTTCCCCCCAAATTATAACAGCAATTGAGTCTACCACCAATTAAGCCACGACAATTGAGCCTCCCCGATTGAAGCCTCGCCCAAATTGAGCAACAGCAATTGAGCCTCCCCCAATTGAGCCACGACAATTCAGCCTGCCCCAATTGAGCAAAGGAAATTGAGCCCCCTCCCACTCGAGCAATGGCAATTGAGCATGCCCCCAATTGAGCAACGGCAATTGGGTTCCTCCCCAATATAGCAAAGGCTATTGAGCTTCCCCCTAATTGAGCAAAGACAATTGAGCCTATCCTGTATTAAGCAACGGTAATTGATTCTCCCCCGAATTGAACTACAGCAATTAAAACTCGCCCAATTGAGCCTCCCCCGAATTAGCAACTACAATTGAGCCACCCCCATTTGAGCAACGGGTATGAGCCTCCCCATAATTAAGCAACGGTAAGTGAGCCTCCCCCTATTGAGCGACGGTAATTGAGCCTCCCCAAATTGAGAAAGGGCAATTCAGCCTACACTGAATTAAGCATCGTTAATTGAGCCTCTCCCTAATTGAGGTACGGCAATTGAACCACACTCCAATTGAGCGAAGGCTATTGAGCCTCCCCAATGGACTACGATAATTGAGCCTATATCAAATTGAGCAACGGCAATTGAGCCTCTCCACCAATTGAGAAACGGCGATTAAGAGGCACCACAATTGAGCACCGGGTATTGGGCCTTTTCTTAATGAGTAACGACAATTGAGCCTTTACCGAATTGAGCAAGGGTTTTGAGAGTAATATGAATTGAGAAACGGCAATTGAGTCTAACCACAAATTGAGCAACGGCAATTGAGCCTACCAACTATTAAGCGACGGCAATTGAGGTTACCCTGAAATGAAAAAGGGCAATAGAGCCTCTCCTCAATTAAGCTCCCCCCAATTCAGCCCCTCACCAATTAAGCGACGCCAATTGAGCTTACCCTGAATTGAGCAACAGCAATTGAGTCTCTCCACAATTGAGCCACAGCAATTGAGCATCGCTCCGTTTGAGCAACGGCAATTAGGCCTACACTTAAATGAACAATGGCGATTGAGCCTCCGACAAATTGAGCATAGGCAATTAAGCCTACAATGAATTGAGCAACGGCAACTGAGCCTCCTCGCAATTCTGCAACAGCAATTGACCCTCCCTCCATTTGGGCAAAGACAATTGAGCCCACCATAAATTGAACAACGTCTATTGAGCCTACCCCAAACAGCAAAGACAATTGAGCCTCTCCAAAATTGAACAAAGGAAATTGAGCTTCGCCTTAGTGATCAATGGCAAATGTGACGCCCCCCAATTCAGCCTCCGAACTATTAAACGACGGCAATGGAGGCTACCCTGAAATGAACAACGCCAATTGAGCATCTCCCCAATTGAGCTTCTCCCCATTGAGCCTCCCACCATTTAAGCGACGGCAATTGAGCATACCCTCAATTGAGCAACAGCAATTGAGCCTTCATCCGTTTGAGCAACGGCAATTAGTCCTACTCTTAAATGAACAAGGGCAATTGAGCCTACCCCAAATGAGCAAGGGCCATTGAGTCTCCGACAAATTGAGCATAAGCAATTGAGTCTCTCCAAAATTGAACAAAGGCAATTGAACTTCGCCTCAGTGAGCAATGGTAAATGTGACGCCCCACAATTCAACCTCCGACCTATAAAACGACGGCAATGGAGGCTACGCTGAAATGAACAACCGCAATTGAGCATCTCCCTAATTGAGCTTCTCCCAATTGAGCCTCTCACCATTTAATCGACGGCAATTGAGCATACTCTCAATTGAGCAACAGCAGTTGAACCTCTCCACAATTGAGCAACAGCAATTGAGCCTCCCTCCGTTTAAGCAACGGCAATTAGGCCTACTCTTAAATAAAAAATGGCGATTGACCCTACCTCAAATGAGCAACGACCATTGAGCCTCCGACAAATTGAGCATAAGCAATTGAGCCTACATTGAATTGAGCAACGGCAACTGAGACTCTCCCCAATTCTGCAACAGCAATTGACCCTCCCTCCATTTGGGCAAAGACAATTGAGCTTACCATGAATTGAACTACGTCTATTGAGCCTACCCCTAGCAGCAAAGACCATTGAGCCTCCCCCAAATTGAACAAAGGCAATTGAGCTTCGCTTCAGTAAGCAATGGCAAATGTGACGCCCCTCAATTCAGCCTCCCACCTATTAAACGACGGCAATGGAGGCTACCCTGAAATGAACAACGGCAATTGAGCATCTCCCCAATTGAGCTTCCCCCAATTGAGCCTCTCCCCAATTGAGCAACAACAGTTGAGCCTCCCTCCTTTTGAGAAACGGCAATTAGGCCTACCCTGATATGAACAAGGGCTATTGAGCCTACCCCAAATGAGCAAGGACCATCGAGCCTCCGACAAATTGAGCAAAGGCAATTGAGTCTACCCTAAATTGAGCAACTGCAATTGAACCTCTCCTTTATAGTGGCAACAGCAATTGAGCCTCCCTCCGTTTGAGCAGTGGCAATTCAGCCTACTCTCAAATCAACAACTGCTATCGAGCATACCCCGAATTAGCAACAAGCTTTGAGCCCCCGACAAATTCAGCAAAGGCAATTGAGCCAAGCCTAAAATGATCAACAGCAATTTACCATCCGTCCCTTTGGGCAACGGCAATTGAGCCTACCATGAATTGAACAATGACTATTGAGCCTACCCCAAATGAGCAACGACCAATGAGCCTCCCCTAAATTGAATAAAGGCAATTGAGCTTCAAATCAGTGAACTATGTCAAATAAGCCTCCCCCCATATGAACAACGAAAAATGAACTTTCTCCAAATTGAGCAACGAAAATTGAGCCTCCCCCAATTGAGCAACGGCGATCAAGACACACTCCAATTGACCATCGGATATTGAGCCCTTCCATAATTCAGCAAAGGCAATTGAGCCTCCACCCAATTGAGCAACGTCAATTGAGGCTACCATAAATTGAGCAACGGAAATTGACCTCCGACATTTGGGCAACATCAATTGGGCCTCCTTCCAATTGAGCAACGCTAATTGACCAGGCCCTGAATTGGGAAACGGCGATGGAGGCTCCCCTCAATGGAGTCTCCCACCAATTAAGCAAAGGAAATTGAGCCTACCCTTCAGTGAGAAAGGGCAATTGAGCCTCTGCCCAATTGAGCATCTCACCAATTAAACGACGGCAATAGAACCTAACCTAAATTGAGCAACGGCAATTGAGCCTCTCCCCAATTGAGCAACAGCAATTGAGCTTCCCTCAGTTCGAGCAACGGCAATCAAGCCTACTTTGAATTCAACAACAGCTATTGAGCCTTCCCGAAATGAGGAACGACCATTGAGCCCCACCAAATTGATTAACAGAAATTGAGCCTTCCTCCGTTTGAGCAACGGAAATTAAGCCTACCCTGAATTGAACAACGGCTAATCAGCTCACCACAAATGAGCAACGACCATAGAGCCTCCCCCAAATTGAGCAAAGGCAATTAATCCTACCATGAATTGAGCAACGGCAAATGAGCTTCCCCCCCAATTGAACAACGAAAAATAAACTTCCTCCAAATTGAGCAACTAAAATTGAGCCTCCCTCAAATTGAGCAACCGCGATTAAGACGCCCACCAATTGAGCTACAGATATTGAGCCTTTTTCTAATTTTGCCACGGCAATTAAGCCTCCACCTAATTGAGCAACGGCAATTGAGGCTACCATGAATTGAGCAACGGCAATTTAATCTCCCTTAATTGAGCAACAACAATTGAGCCTTCAGCCGATTGAGCAAAGATAATGGACTCGGCCCTGAATTGGGCAACGGCAATAGCGCCTCTCCCGAATTGAGCAACGGCATTTGAGCCTCCCACCAATTAATCGACGGCAATTGAGCCTACCCTGAATTGAGCAACGGCAAATGAACCTCTCCCCAATTGAGCAACAGCAATTGAGCCTCTCTCCGTTTGAGCAATAGCAATTAAGCCTACCCTCAATTAACCAACGGCTATTAAGCCTACCCCAAATGAGCAGAGACCATTGAGCCTACACCAAATGAGCAACGACCATTGAACTTGCCAGAAGCTGAGCAAAGGAAATTGATCCTACCATGAATTGAGCAACAGCAATTGAGCCTCCCTCCATTTGAACAACGGCAATTGAGCCTACCATAAATTTAACAAGGGCTATTGAGCCTGTCCCCAATTAAGCAACAGCAATTTACCCACTTTCCATTTAGGCAACGACAAATGAGCCTACCATGAATTCAAAAATGGCTATTGAGCATACCCCAAATGAGAAAAGACAATTAAGCCTCCTCCAAATTGTCAAGACCATTGAGTCTCCACTAATTGAGTACCGGAAAATGAGCCACCCCCCAATTGGGCAACGAAAAATAAACCTCCCCTAAATTTACCAACGAAAATTGAACCTCCCTCCTTTGAGCAACGGCTATTAAGACGCTCTCAAATTGAGCAACATATATTGAGTTTTTCACAAATTGAGCAACGGCAATTGAGCCGTCACCCAATTGAGCAACGGCAATTGATGCTACCATTAATTGACCAAAGAAAATTAAACCTCCCCCAATTGAGCAACATGAATTGAACCTCCCATCAATTGAGCAACGCTAATTGACCTGGCCCTGAATTGTGCAACGGCAATCGAGCCTTTCCCCAAATGAGCAACGGCAATTGAGCCTCCGCCTAATTCAGCCAGCCACCAATTAAGCGACCGGTATTGAGCCTACTCTGAATTGAGGAACGGCAATTAAGCCTCTCCAAACTTGAGCCTCTTACCTATGAAGCGACGGCAATTGACCC
Organism: Ceratothoa steindachneri; assembly: GCA_963969495.1. NCBI lineage: Eukaryota > Metazoa > Arthropoda > Malacostraca > Isopoda > Cymothoidae > Ceratothoa > Ceratothoa steindachneri. The sequence goes on from OZ018334.1 coordinate 25,515,573, forward strand.
TACCCTGAATTGAGCAACGGCAATTGAGCCTCTTCCCAATTAAGCAACGATAATTAGCCCGGCCATAAATTGTACAACGGCAATTGAGCCTCTTTCCATTTGAGCAACGACCATTGACCCTCTCACCAATTAAGCGACGGCAATTCAGCCTACCCTAAATTGAGCAACGGTAATTGAGCCTCTCTACAATTGAGCAACAGCAATTGAGCCTTCCTCCGTTTGAACAACGAAAATTAAGCCTACCCTTAATTGAACAACGGCTATTGTGCCTACCTCAAATGAACAACGAACTTTGAGCCTCCGACAAATTGAGCAAAGGCAATTAAGCCTAGCCTTAAATGAGTAAGGTAATTGAGCCTCTCTCGAATTGCGCAAAATCAATTGACCCTCCCTCCATTTGGGCAATGGCAATTGTCCCTACCATGAATTGAACAATGGCTATTGAGCCTAACCAAAATGAGCAACGACCATTGAGCCTCCCCAAAAGTGAACAAAGGTAATTAAGCTTCGCCTCAGTGAGCAATGTCAAATGAACCTCCCGCCCAATTGAGCCTCGAAAAATGAACCTCCCCTAAATTGAGCAACAAAAATTGAGTCTCCCCCCATTGATAAACGGCGATCAAGACGGCCCCCATAAGACCATCGGATATTGAGCCCTTCCATAATTGAGCAAAGGCAATTGAGCCGCTACCAAATTGAGCAACGTCATTTGAGCCTACCATAAGTTGAGCAACGGAAATTAAACCTCCTCCATTTGGGTAACATTATTTGAGCCTCCCCCCAATTGAACAGCGCTAATTGACCAGGGCCTGAATTGTAAAACGGCAATTGAGCCTTCCCCCATTTGAGCAACAGCAATTTAGGCTCCTATGAATTGAGCAACGGCAATTTAACCTCCCCTAGTTGAGCAACAACAATTAAGCCTTGCGCCGATTGAGCAACCCTAATTGACCCGGCCCTGAATTGGGCCACGGCAATTGAGCCATTCGGAAATTAGGCAACGGTAATTGAGCCTCTCCCCAATTGGGCCTCCCACCAATTAAGCGACGGCAATTAAGCCTACCCTGAATTGAGCAACATCGAATGAACCTCCCCCCAATTGAGCAAAAGCAATTGAGCTCACTCCGTTTGAGCAATGGCAATTAAGCCTACCCTTAATTAACTAACGGCTATGGAGCCTGCCCCAAATGACCAAGGACCATTAAGCCTCCCCCAAATTGAGAAAGGTAAGTGAGCCTCCACTCATTGGGCAACGGCAAATGAGCTTCCCCCCCAATTGAGCAACAAAAAATGAACCTCACCCAAATTGACCAACGAAAATTGAGCCTGCCCCAATTGAGCAACGGCAATTAATACGCTCTGCAATTGAGCAACGGTTATTGAGCCTTTCCCTAATTGACCAACTGCAATTGAGCTTCCACCCAATTGAGCAATGGCAATTGATGCTAACATTAATTGGCCAAATGAAATTAAACCTCCCCCAATTGAGTAACATGATTTGAGTCTCCTTTTAAATTGAGCAACGCTAATTGACCTGGCCCTATATTGTGCAACGGCAATTGAGCCTCTCCCCAATTGAGCAACGGTAATTGAGCCTCCCCATAATTCGGCCTGCCACCAATTAAGCGACAGCAATTGAGCTTACCCTAAATTGAGCAACGGCAATTGATCCTCTCCCCAATTGAGCCTACCATAAATTGAAAAACGTCTATTGAGTCTACCCCAAATGACCAACGACCATTGAGCCTCCCTCAAATTGAGCAAAGGCAATTGAGCTTCCCCTCATTGAGCAACGGCAAATGAGCCTCCTTCAATTGAGCAACGAAAAAGGAACCTCCCCCAAATTGACGAACAAAAATTGAGCCTCACCCCAATTGAGCAATGGCGATCAAGAGGCCTCCCAATTGAACAACGGATATTGAGCCTTTCCCTAATTGAGCAACGGCAATTGAGCCTCCACCCAATTGAGCAACGGCAATTGAGCCTCCCCCAATTAAGTAACGCTAATTCACCCGGCCCTGAATTGTACAACGGCAATTGAGCCTCTCGCCAATTGAGCAACGGCAATTGAGCCTCCCCCAATTGACCCTCCCACCAATTAAGCGACGGCAATTTTTCCTACCCTGAATTGAGCAACTGAAATTGAGCATCTCCCCAATTGAGCCTCTCACCAATTATGCGACTGCAATTGAGCCTACCCTGAATTGAGTAACGCTAATTAAGCCTCTCATCATTTGAGCAACAGCAATTGAGCCTTCCTATATTTGAGCAATGGCAATTAAGCCTACCCTGAATTGAACAACGGCTATTGAGCCTACCTCAAATGCGCAACGATCATTGAGCCTCCTCCAAATTGAACAACGGTAAATGAGCCTCCCCAATTGAACAACGACAATTTAGCTTACCCATTTTTTTCATTTTAAGAGCCCATCTGGCGAATGCTTATTAGCGAAAAAGTCGGTCGCCCTAATTCATGCAAAGCCTAATACTAGGGTAGATTAAAAAAAAGGAAATTCCAAATAACAAAGATAAAAAATGAACCTAGGCAAGACACAGGCTAAAAACAAAGAAACAACAGCAACAAATATAAAAGCCAAAAAAGTAACAAGATGGAAGGGCACTTTCCGGCGTCCCCCTGGCACAGACACTTGCGACCTTCAACAAACAGTTAAATGAAGGGAAGAAGGCCGGCTTTCTCCGAAACGTCATATAGTCTGCAAGTCTGCGTGCACCAACCGTCCCGTGTACAAGGGACAGGCGGTAGCGATCCCGTTCGACCCGGTACCGGGAGAGGTAGCATACGCGAAGATCTCCCAGACTGGGACATTCAACAAGAATGTGCCGAACCGTCTGGGGGACAACGCAGTCTTCACAGTAGGGCGCAGGCGAACGCCTCATCAAATGTCGGTGCGTCCCGCGAGTGTCTCTAATTCAGAGACGATAGAAAGCAGCCTGAAACCGTCCTGAGAATGAGAGTAGGCACGTGAGAACAGTCGCGGCGTAATGGCACGCAACTATAGGTTCACTTCGACCGTCTCTTATCTTCTTTGACAAGCAGCCCGAAAAGCTGCCCGTATTCTTGCCATGTAATCGGTGTGAAGAAGAGCGAAACGCTGGTCTGGTCGCCCATTCCTCACGGACGTTTTGACGCCTCTCATCGGCGTGTTCATTCCGCGGAATTCCTACATGTCCAGGAACCCAACGGAATATAATATCGACATCCGCCCTGCTCGCCAAAACCGCGGCGTCACGGATATCGCAAACCAGGGGATGCGGAGATTCCAATGCCCCGAGAGCACTCAGGGCGCCTTGTGAGTCGCTATACATCACAACCCGGTCTCCAAACCGGACGCGTCGCGTAATCTCCCGTACCGAGTGGTGTATTGCAACCAGTTCGGCAGTGAAGACAGATGCAGCGCCTGGTTGAGCCTCCCCACAATTGAGCACAAGTCAATTGATCGCCGAAAATTGAACGCCAGACAATTGAGCACAAGCCAATTGATTGCCAAGTTGAACACAAGACAATTGAGCCTTGACAATTGAACAGAAGACAATTGATCACCTAAAATTGAGTCTTAACAAATGAGTTTAAGACAATTAATCGCCGAAAATTAAGCCTCCCCCCCCCCACTGAATGGAGCAACGACAAATGAGCTCTCATAAATGAGCACAAGATAATTGATCGCCAAAAATTTAACCTGCCCCAATAGAGCAACGATAAGTGAGCCTTCGGACAATTGAACATAAGACAATTGATCGCTAAAATTGAGTGCAAGACAATTGAGCCCCAATATTCGAACCCCTGACAATTGCGTGCAGCGACAATTAACCGGGAAGAATTTCAGTTAAGAATAAAAGGATAAAATGACTAAATAAAGGACGTCTAATTAATTCTGACCAAAGAACTTCAAACATCTGAAATTTATATGAATAAATATTATTTAACCTTCCGATAAATACATATATTTTTTAACAGGTTTTATAAGTTTAGGTTAGTTATCGTTGAGCTTAATTGCCGTTGCGCGCAATTTGCGGCAATAAATTGCTAAATAGATATTTTTTTTTCTTATAAAAAATGGGCTAGAGGGTAAGAAATCACTTAATACTAGGATTTTTATTTTTGTAGTATCCATCCGTGAAAGCGGAATTCCCTAGATTACAATAACCTTATATGCACAAACAAGTGCTGCCTGATAAGGAAACGGACCCAGTCAGTACGCACTGTTTTCACTTCCCTTTTTATAAAGGATGTGATTAAATTGGTCATTTCAATAAGCACCAAATATAATATGCTAGAAATCTTTTTTCGACCGATGGATATTTTCCTTTCTTCTTTTTGGCGTTCTTTAATAATGTCTACTACTCTTTGTTTTTCTACTTTTCACGTGTCTTGTATCCCTTTTCTGTTCAAGGATCTGCAATGAGTGCTTAGAATTAAGCTGTTGAAATACTATAGTTAAGTAGTCGGCGGAGAGCGGTTAATGCGCCCGCACTTTCTCGTTTCCGGCTGACCGGAGCGAAACTTAATGAGGATACGACTCCCACCCACTACATGAGTTTGAGTTGAGTTTGAAGGGGTGGAGGATGTACATTTTAGAAGCGTGGTTTCAGGAGGGGAGTTCCTTTGATTTTGCTCTCTTCTGATGGAGTTGGGTGTGGTCATTTTTGTTACAAATTTTCAAAAGCAGAGAACTGTGTTCTGGGGGCACATATTTTTAAGAAGACGGACAATAACTCTTGCGCCCGTATCCTTTAGCATCTCATATCACCCTTTTCAATAATTAACTCTTCTTCTCTTAAGATTATTATTAGTAAAGTGTTTGTGGAATAACGATAAGTTAATTTATGTTCTTTAAGGGTAAAGGAGGTAGGTGCTTATGTGTATTATTTTGTACTGGTATAACCGTGTACTCTCAAATAAAGTATGTTACAGGAATCTTTCGTTCCCTTGCACGTACTCTCAAATCAATCAAATCCCTCCCAGACTGCAACGTCTCATCAAATTCCTTATTCTTATTAAACTTTAAAACTTTATTTTCACATATTCAATTCTCCTTTCTTCCCTTTCTACAAATAACTACCAACGAGGAAAGAATTTGGGACTAAACTCGCCTCAAAGCCTATCTGGGAAGGCATTTAACCTTTTACAAAACAATCACACGATTTTGTTGCCTACTATTAATCCCTTTAATTACCAGTAAAGATTAGTCCGCTTTACATTGAGCGAAGTTACTGCTAAGAAATAAAATACAAACTCATAATTTTGTAAGGATATTTGCTTAGTATAGAAATAGAAGTAGAATTCGTAGGTAAGTGGGTTGCGGTGATTGTGTTTAAAAGCAGAGGTGGGCGCGATTCGAAAAAATTGAAGTCTGATTAGTGATTACCGATTCGCCAGCTCAAATCCAATTCGATTATCCGATTCGGGTGCCAAAAATCTAAGTCCGATTAGCGATTATCCGATTCGATTACATTTTTCAAATGCGATTCAATATTTTTAAAAGCGAATCAATGTTTTTAAAGCGATTTTCAATGTTTCTAAAGGGAATTTAATTATTTTTTAGCCTAAATAAGCCATTTCTAACTAATATAAAGAGAAACCAAGCTTTTAAAATGAAAAATAAGCATTTTATTTTAATTAAAATATAATATAACAAAAAAATAAACAATACAGTACATATTACACAAAATACACACAGTAATACTAATATATTGTCTCAGAAAAAAAGATAGGGTCAACTAACAACTTTGTTCCATATATACCTCATAATATTTAAAGTTTTCCACTCTACTCTACTTTAAGTCCGCCAGCTTAGTCCTCGTTTTCCTCCTCCACTTCGTGGGCCTTCTTGAGGAGGTGGAGGTTGCCCTGCATGAACTCGAGGGCCTCGCAGTTCGGTGCAGCGAGGGCCGCCCTCTTAGCCCTGAGGATGTCAGACCCATAGCTGAATACGAGCTCGACCGAGACGGAACTCGAACGAGAAGAGATTGGGCGAGAGCACCGGGTTTTCCCTCAGCGGCTTCCTCGACCAGTTGTTTACCTATTCCTTGACCTTCTCCTCAAGGCTCTCCTCTTGCTGACCATCCTCCATGGCGAACAGGTAGTCCGTGCTACTGGAGCCTGGCTGGAGTCCTTGCTGGGGAGCAGGGTCCAAGTGCTCGTCAGGCCGGACGAGGGCGAGGAAGTCCCTGATGAGCTTGTCCCTCACCAGCTCGCAGTTGACCACATTGTCCTGTCTCCTGCAGATGGCCTTGACCGTGGCGAGCTTGTGGTGGGGGTGCAGCGCCGTAGCCATCAACAGGTCCATGTCCACAAAGAGGTGTCTGAACCTGCAGTAGAAGAAAAGTTTAAAAACAAAATTTAAAATATATCAGATTTATCAATTGAAAAATTAAAATTTTATTACACTGATTTTAATTAATTTCAAATGAATCATTTGACCAGCAAAGATTATAATCATTTAATACTAATATAATATAAGAAGAAAAAACACTTATTAAGTTTTAATTCACTGCGATAAAATATAATAATAAAAATAATAATAAATAATAATATAATATGACTAACTTGCCACGTACGGCCTTTGTTCCAGGCTGGTGGAGTTGGTGGGCCATCAGGTTCTGGGCATGGACAATGCTGTCGTCGCACGACAGCGCATCCAGGGAGTCTTTGACCAACTGGAGGTGGGGGAGAAGGCACCCTGTGTTTGACTCCTCTTCGCCCTGGAGTAGGTCTAGGCAGGCAGCGAAGGGGGGCGGTCACTTTGACATACTCCGACCAGATCTGCACGTCCTCCTGCGGGATGTGCGGCAAGGGGTGGGGGTGCTGCCGCTGACAGATCTGGTTCAGCTTGTCCCTCTTGTCCAAGTCAAGCATTTTGGTCAGCAGGCCCTTCTAGGCGTCGTGGCTAGAATTATACCTAGTGACGCCAGGGGTAACAAGCTTCTTGCCTGGGGCAGATTTAATGTCATTGGTGGTCACTGTCTTTCTGTTATGGGCTTTCCACACGCTCTGGGCCTTGGCGGCTGGCTTGTTGAAGGCCGACCTGAGCTGGGTGGCCCAGCCGGGCGCGTTCTTCACATCCCTGGAGGACAGCAGGTTCACTGTGTGTGCTGCACAGCGGCGATACTTCGGGAGCTGCACCACCTCTTCCTGCTGGTTCACCTCTTCCAGGACGTCTGCCACCAGGATGGTGCTGGTGTGCACCACCTTTGGGTCTACCACCTCTAGGTTCACCACATTTTGTCCTTGCTGATCGGCATCCTGCTCGATGTTGCGGTTAAAGGCGCTGATGTAATTCACGCCATTATCAGTGGTGGTGTTGACAACTTGAAAAGCAAAATAATGTTTTATAACAAAGTTTAATTTCATTTATCAATATGAACTTGAAGTATGATTACAAAGACAATACGATAATAGTCTTCACTTCGTAATTTCTACAGTCTCCCTCAGTTCTCTTCAAAGTATTAACGGCAAACATACATAACATATTTTACGCAAACTACAGCATCAAATTCATACAGTATTACAAAGTAAAAATGTAGAATTTTGCTGGATATCTTAGCAAATACAGACAAATATGCAAAAATTCTTAGTTTCCACACCTTTCTTTTGATGCCAAATTCGTCGTGCATCTCGGAGATCGCCTCTGTCAGGTAGGTCCCCGTTTGGCTAACTGTGATCTCCTTAATCCCGAGAACGGTGGAGTGCATCTTAAAGGTGACCTTGTCAAGCCATGTCACCGTCATACCCAGGAAGGCCCTGTTGCTTCCCGACCAGCTGTCGGCCCTGGTGGCGACGAACTCCTGTTTGGCGAGGAGGTTCCTCAGGTCGGCCTTGGCGTGGTCCCCCATCGCCCTGATGTCACAGGTGAGCTCCTGCCTGGAGGAAACCTTGAACTGTGGGCAGGCGTACGCCCACAGGGCTTTATTGTGTTCATTGACTGTCCCTGAGAAAGGTTCATGATGCAGCCAATGAAAGTCCTGAAGCAAAATTAGAAGTTTTAGAATAAATTTAAAATTACAAGATTTGTTTTATTCATCATATCATATTTTATATAAGTGTATGAGACATATAAATTGTCAAAACATGTTTAAGAAGTAAAAACAGAAAAATTGTTTACAGTTTAAACCATCTATATTTAATTTAATGAATTTATTAATATTATTCAATCATTCAGTGTCGAAACTGAGTTTCACAATTTTACATTTAAAACACTTAAAAATAAAAAAATATATTGATACTTTAACTTGAAAAATGAAAATTACTCACCTATAGTACAGGTCGAGGCACTTCTTCTGGGAGAACTTCTCCTTGAACCTCTCCTGGGAGGACTTGTGGCCACCGCGTTTGCTGGCGCCCTCGAGAGCTGCCTTGAAGTCGTGGACTTGACCAAGGTGGTACCTCTGGTAGTGTATCTAAAAAGTAAAAACAAAAATAAATTAAAATTCATATAGTAAAAACTGAAAATAAATGCCTTTAGTCTTTGTCAAATAATTATGAATCTTGGTAAAAAAATCTAAATAAATTATTAAATAAAATAAATTTAGTCATCTGCAGGTTTGAAGTTATTCCTTGCTAAATTTTGGGTGTCTTTGAGCACTGAGTGCAGGTAGCCTTGTTGTTGTCCACGACCTTGAAGAACAGGGCGATGTGCCTCCAACTGTTCTCCTGGCTGAGGCTGGAGCTGTCTGTCTCCATTGTGGTTTTGCTCTCAGCCGACTCGTTCGAGTCCAGCGAGAGCGAAAGGGTCAGGGTGTCCTCTACGCCCCCTATGATGTTGACCGCCGCTGCCTGGTTGCTGTGCTGGTAGCCCAGGGACTTCTGGTTTGCGCCGCTGGCGTTCCTGTTCCTGGGCTGGGGAGTCAGAAATCTCTCCATACTGGATGTAAGGGACGCGTCTTCGTCCGCTATCAAAGGTGTCAATAAAACTCCGTCTTCGACAAGGCTACTTCTTTTTCACGCGCTAAATTCTGTACAAAAATTAAGTATTTACGGCCGTATGCTAAAAAAAATGTGAAACGCACTTTTATCAGATTTAAAGGAGCTTCACAATTATTTATAAATTTATTATATGCAAAAGGCTAAAATGTAAACAAAAAAAAAAGAAGTTTTTTTGCTCAAATGTGCATTTCACATTTGTTTTAGCATACGGACAAAATTACGAAACGCACAAATAAATGCTAAGTTGAATGTATAAATAAATGCTAACTAGCAACAAGCAAGTGCGCACAAGTAAGAAGCCGGTGCATACAAATACATAATGAAACTTATATGAAATGGCTAATTCACGAACTTTAATAAGCTTGATTCATCGTTACTTTATGAAAGTAATAGTCTAGATAAGATCATAAGAATACCATTAGAATGAAATAGAAATACTAAATAAAAATATTAATGGTGCAACTTACTGTCGTTGGGGTCCGCAATAGCAGAAAAATCAAAACAGAAGGATTACTTTGAAGCGTTCACAAGTGGTGGCAAGGAAGCAGCGCAGCAGCAACTTGCTATCACGACGACGGGCTCTAAACTGGTGCGGCGCGTCACTTAACCGATATGAGACGCGTACGAAAAACCAAAACTAAACACGGATTATACTTACTTTATACTTGTAAAATATACAGAGCTGGGAAAGTGCGTTCCTTTAGTGCGTTCCTGCGTTCTTGCGTACGTACGTACCGCCTTTTTAGGAACGCAAGAATGCAAGCAAGAGAAACGCACCGCCCAAAACTTTAAAGCATTCCTGCGTTCCGATCGTTACGAAATGATTCTCTTTTAAAAAACGTTTTTAATGGAAACAACGAAGACGACATTCACTACGCCGCAACATTCTGTTGTTCACTTTCAGGCGGGAAGGACGCTGAGGAGAGGCAGGAGGAGGTGGACCAGTTCTACCTGCTCCTCTCCACTGCCGCACTGCCGGAGGTGAGGCGGCGGGAGGAGGTGGAGGAGACGGTCACCAAGACCCTGGACCAGTGGAAGAGAGCGATGGTGGGCGTTCCCCTTAGCCAAGACCCCTTCTTCACCCACTACAGGGACGCATGGCTGGACCTCTATAAAATACAATACTCCTCTTCCCAGCTCAGATGCTGTGGAGAGGCTGTTTAGCTCAGCGGGAGACATTTTGCGGGCAAAGAGGTCCAGCCTGAGCAACATTAACTTTGAACAGCTGGTGTTTGTGAGGGGCAACATGCACCTCCTCGGCTACGAGGAGGTGCAGGACAAGGAGGAGGAGGAGCAGCAGAAATTTTAATTCGTTAAAAACTTTAAGTGTTGTAACTTGCCTAATATGTCTTTAATCTTTATGTACAATAACGAAAATTGAATCGTTGTGTCAGATTTAAATTAAAATAAACTTAAGAAATTAGTGTAATACTGTAATACAAAATAATGAATAATGAAAATGTTTAGAAACTATGTGTCTACTTGTCAAATACATGCAGTATACTAAAATACAGTAAAATACAGTGGAATGCAGTAAAATACAGTTTAAATACTAAAGTCTAATACTTAATTGATTTTTTGATATAGTGAATTTTTGTGTGATATAGTCAGAGAAACTGGTAAAAAGTATCACATATACATATATTTTAATGTATGAAGCTCTGATGTATTATTACCTTGTATTTTGTATTATTTTTGAGTTGCAGAATAGTTCTTTTGATGCGCACAGTAGTGTTTTTGACGAACGCACTGGTATTTTACTTTTTTCATGTTCTTTGAGGAACGCATTACTTCTTTTGAAGGACGCTTTAATAGTTTGAGAACGCTAACGCAGGAACGCACCGAACGTGGGAAAAAAATTTGAGGAACGCTATTCTAGGAACGCACTAACCGTGGCCAGAGGAAGGCAGGAACGCTAACGCACTACTCAAAATCGAGGAACGCGCCTAGCTCTGAGAATATAACCTTTTTTATTATATATGATTTAATAATTAATCATAATATTTTACGCATTATATTATAGAGAAAATACAAAAGTCTGAATAGAATAGAATAGAAGCGAAAAAATATTTACTTGAGAAAAATATAGAAACATTTATGAAGAAACTACTATGCGAAAAAATAAAGACGACGTCGACCTGGATTATCCGATTCGTTTGGTGGGGGTTAGTCCGATTCGATTATCCGATTCGAAAATACGAGTTCGATTAATCGGATTTTCGGATTTCAGAATCGGATCACCCACCTCTGTTTAAAAGCAACTACCTTCATATAAGAAACTAGGTCCATACAAACAAATAGCTCAATAGAAGAAATTAGGCACATAAGAAATTATCATATTATACAAAACTAGCTTCATATAACTAACTAGCTCCATATAAGCATCTTGCTCTATAAAGGCATCTAGATCCATATAAACAACTAACACCTTATAAGCAACTAGTTCCATTAAAAAGTAGCTCCGTATAAGCAACTAGCTCCATTAAAGTAAAAGTTCTATATGAGCAAGTAGCTCCAAATAGGCAACTAGTTACATATAAACAACTAGTTACAAATACGCAGTTATCTTCATATAGGCAATTAGCTTCATAGAAACAACTAACTCCATATCCGCAACTAGCTACATGCAGGCATCTATCTGAATATAAACAATTAGTTCCATATATAGAAATAACTATATAAGCAAAATGTTCCATGATGCAACTAGTTCAAATAAAGAACCAACGACATGTGAGAAATTAATTCAATATAACTCTCCGACTATGAGTAAATAGCTCCGTAAGGGCGACTAGCTCCATTGAGAAACAGGTTCCATGTGGGTATCTAGCTCTATTTAAGCGACTAACACCGTATGAGGAACTAGCTCCATTTAAGTAACTAGAAATATAAGGGAATCTAATTCTATAAAAGCAACTGGATCGATAGAAGCAACCAAAGGAATATAAGCAGCCAGCTAAATATAAACAACTAGCTCCATATAAGCAAGAGACTCAAATTAAGCAACAAGTTTCACTTAAGTAACAAACTACATAAAAGCTCCATAGAAGCAGCTAGATCCAAAAGAGTAACAAGCTGTCTATAGGCAAAAAGCTCCATATAAAGCAAGTTCTATTTAACAAACTAGATCAATGGAAGTAACTAGCTCAATATAGGTAACTAGCACCAAATAAGCAACTAACTCCCTATAAGCAACTTGAAACTTGCAAGCAACTAATTCCATATAAGCAGCTAGCTCAATATAAGCAACTAGCTCCATATAACAAAGATATCCATATAAGAAACTAGCTCTATATACGCAACCATGTCCATAAAGCAGCTAACTCCATATAAGCACTAGCTCCATATAACAAAGATATCCATATAAAAAACTAGCTCTATATACGCAACCATGTCCATAAAGCAGCTAGCTCCATATAAGCACTAGCTCCATGTAACAAAGATATCCATATCAGAAACTAGCTCTATATACGCAACCATGTCCATAAAGCAGCTAGCTCCATATAAGCACTAGCTCCATGTAACAAAGATATCCATATCAGAAACTAGCTCTATATGCGCAACTATGTCCATAGAGTAACTAGCTCAAGATAAGCAACGAGCTCCATTTAACCAACTAGTTCAATATAAGCAAATACCACTATATAACAAACAAACCTCATTAAGAAACTAGCTCCTTTAAAGCACCTACCACCAATAAGAAAATGCTCCATGTCAACAACTAGCTCGATATATAAATCTATTAAGAACTAGCCCTATATGAGCAAATAGCTCCATTGTAGCAACGAGCTAGATTAAGTTAATAGCCCTGTATAAGCCATTAAGTATAAGCAATTAAATACCTCCATTTTCTTACTTTTACATTTGGTCTTTATATAAGATATCTTCTTCTAAGGTAATATATCTAGTTAATCTATTCCGATTTGGTATAGATAGACACAGTAACATGTGAATTTGCATGTATTAGAACGAGTTTAGGAATTCTAAAGAAAATAAGAGTAAACAAATATTAAACAAGGTCTGCTAACAAAAAGGCGCGGGCTCTCACTTATTCTGATTTATGACCTTACGACCTTCAAAACTTTCAATAATTATCAGGCTAACCTCGGGAGGACTTTGGCAATTCTCTCGTTCGAACGAAAATGTAACAGAACATAAGGGTTTCAAATTTAGTTAGAATCGGCCGAATAGTTATGATGTTATTGCCCAAACAAAATAATTCCCGGGCTAACATTGGGAGTACTTTGGATATTATATTATTTGAAAGAGAATCCAAAACAACATAAGGGTTTCAAATTTGGTTAGAATGGGACGAATAGTTATGATGTTATTGCCAAAACAAAATAATTTCCGGGCTAATCTTGGAAGGAGCTTGGCGATTTTACCATTCGAAAGAGAAAGTAAAATAACATGTGGGTTTCAAATTTCGTTAGAATCGGCCAAACAGTTATGATCTTATTGCCAAAACAAATTGATTCTCTGGCTAATCTTGGGAGGACTATGGAAATTACATATATCATTTGAAAGAGAATTTAAAACAACATAAAGGTTTCAAATTTGGTTACAATCTGCCAAATAGTTCAAATATTATTACACAAACAACAAAAGCAAAACGAGGACCGATCGACATAGTGAGATGTAGAGTCGACCACGACTAGACTTGCATGTGACTAAAAATATTTACATTCGAAGTGCTTTGAAAATCGTAGTTTTCTAGTGTGAACGCCTTTATCTTTTCTGACTAGAGACCATATATGCCTCTCTTTCGAATTCAATCATCAAGTTTTCAAGTTTTGCAGACTTCATAATTGCGTTTACTGTGTTCTAACAAATATACCACCCTTAATCTTAGATTCAGAAAGCTTTGTATCCATGAGACTAAATTTCTTGACAGGCTTCTCCTCCAAAATCTATAGCCTTCACAAACTGTTGTATCTATCAGAATTTTATATGGAGCGTTTGTAATAAAACCTTGGCAGATTACACTAGAGGCTATCTAACAGCATGTAAATTTCCCGGCTATAATTAATTTTGTTGGAACCACTGAACTTTACATTAATGATGATCGTGAGCTCTGCTATGCCATAAACAAAGGAAACATGAATATTTTTTGTATACAGATTGGGAGCCAAGCAAGAAGGCAAGCATCCTGAAATCCAAACAAATATTTCACTAAAATTCATAATAGTTGATTTTGTCAAGAAACTCTTTAACATTATCGTAGTCGTCTTTTCGCTGTATAGAGTGTGCAGGAGGAAAAGGTGGATATTGGTTTTCATGTGTAGTAACTCTGCTTTGAGACTTTGCATTCTATGAAGTCAATATTCCGCAGGATCATGCTTCAACCCAACAGCAGTAAACAAACCATTCATATATTTGTAGTAACACAAACCTCAACGTTACATCAAAATAAATTTCAAATTCATCATGTCGTTTCCGGTAAAATAGATGTCCTGCAGTTTTCCCCTAGTAAATTGCATTCCTTTCTAGTGGATCTTAAAAGTTCAACTCTTGAATTAGTGAGGCCTAACTAACTCCCTGATCAAATCATCCAATTCACTACGATTTGGAAAGTGGAATTCATTACTTATTCTTGGCACGAATGCTTCAGCGATTTTTTTGCTGCCATTACTTCTTGTGTCTAAAAAGGGAAAATTACTACATTCAGCAACTTCAACTAAAACATGAATGAAATTAACACTACATTGTAAATATGTAGAATATTACAAGAAATTTTTCTACTTATATTTTCTGTCTGTTGTGGTACTGGTAAGTTATAAGGGACAGGTACTAAAGACGATGCTATGTCTAGATACGGAAGAGTTTGTCTTCTTTTAACTTTTCTGTACTTTGTAACATCTATCCTGTAGAAATAACAGCCATCATAATGATTTTTCCGCTCTTTCCATACTTTTGGGATAGCAAAAAGGCTTGGCCCTTCTTGGGCCTATCAACCATCCTGGTAGAGTAGATTGACAGCTTTCACATATCATATGAGAGGCTCAGGACCTTTCTTGCTAACCTATGGTAATTCTGAAGTAGAGACTGTACACTATCAAGAATTTGGCACCTTGCACAATTTTATTTGATATATGATTGGCCCAATAAAATAATTACACATGTAGCAAAATGTATCATGAGAATTTGTGTATTGTCTAGTAGCAATACCCAAGAAAGCTAAAATTATATTTATGGAAACAACCTTAAACAAAAAAAAAATACATTAAATTGAATGCGTTTGTTAATAACATAAAAATCATTGTATTTCTATAACGGTTTGATGATACGTCAAGAAAAACAAAAATGGAATCAGTGCATAAAATTGACTAATAAAAGTAAAGAATCGTAATAAATAAAATCTTTACCAAAAATTGTTACGTAGCGTAATTCTTGTGAAAGAAAATTTTCCCCAAAAATCTTCCTCAAAATTTTCTGGTATTTTTAATTTATTGGAATCGGCGAAAGAATTGTAAATTAAGGATGTATTCAGTAAATTGATGTATCTAAAGAGAAACAAGATTTATTATTGTTATTATTATAATAATAATAATTATTATTATTTATCATAATTACTATTTCTTCTTATATTATTATTTATTAGTATTATTATATGAAAGAAGGAAAAAACAATGGAAACATCTCCACTATAAAGTTGAAATATGTAGTTTGTGCAGAAAATGGTGAAATTAGTGAGCGGAAAATTGATCAAGGGTACACAGCAAGAGTATTCTTAAGAGAAGAAGACTTGGTGTAATGTGAAGATGCGCAACTCTCAATTACCTAACTAACCTCTACAATTAACGACATTCCAATTGCTGATGTTGTGGCCATAAGGAAACGCAATCTCTCGCATGTCTACTGCACTCAAAACGCATTCCATGACATAACTTTATAGTGTAAGAAGTGATTCAAATATGTGTTAAAGAGGCAGGTGTATGAAATAACTGTGCATATGTAGAGGAGATTTAAAATACAGGGTGGACACAGGAAATATAAGAATGGTCTCCTCGTACACGAGACATTACTACCCTTGACTTATTTTTTCTGGGGTATGCTAAAGTACAAGGGATACTCGATGGTTTTCTCGTTCACCAAACCTTACTTACCGCCTCTTGACTTCTTTTTCTGGGATATGTCAAAGTACAAGGGCTACTCGATGGTCTTCTCATTCAACCGACCTTTTTTATCCCCACCCTCCTTGACTTCTATTTCAGGTAACTCGATGACAGTAGACACCTGAGGAAACAGCGCCTCATAAATGAATGCGCTCAAATTGAGCAAATTTGTAGTTAATGTATCGCATTCATCGGATGCATCTCGCAAAGCGCATCAACTTTGCATTATAGAAATCATATTGAAGATGTTATTTATTAATATTTCAATTAAATAAAATTTTGTTCATTTTTTAATTAAAAATATGCATTTTTCCATCTGTCCAGACTTTAGGGATACCCTGTTGAATAGAAAACAAGACCTGACGTACAGTGTCTATTTAATATGACATAAAAGAAATTTAAATGATTTGTTAAACTTTAATTCCAAAGAAAAATTACATATTATTTAAATTAAGTGTATTTGAACTTTATAATATTTTATATTGTTTAAAAATATTCTTCATAAATAAGTGAGATATGTAAGAAATTACTGTATCTGACCTCGATGCTAATGCGACATATGATCACGATATTACGGAAATGTTCTAAACGCAATGTTTGGTAGTGTAAAATATAATTGTTTAAAAATTATTCCACCATCTCAAATGTTGATTCCTTTTCTTTTCAACCATATAGGTTTTGTCTCTGTCGAATATATGTTTTAAAATTATTACATTTTCTGCTATGGCTTATATTTACTGGGTATCCTATGAAGCAAAACTGTACAAAATGTTCAAAAAGGATATACACGATTGTGTGTAAGAAAGACCTGAACTGGGTTGTTAAGCCCGGAAGTGCGCGAGAACAATGACTTCACAAGCTACCACCTCCTTGTTTGCTTTTCGCTTCACATTCGAACGCGGCTGCTTCAAACTTTATGTTTCATCTTCACATCCAATCCATTCATAAGATTTGTATGCCTTTGTTGTAAGTTGTCCTAGCAAAGCATTTGTTTTGGGTATTTCGATTAGCACTGCGCCTTGTTTGTCTCCACCAAAACATTCAAGCGTCGATGCTCCTCAAAAGCTGAAAAGAAATGTTTGAAAGTAAAGCAGAAATTAGGGCTGTAGTGTTTTTCAATGAATGTTAAGTTATTGAAAGGAATTTGATTTTAGGTTCATGTAAATACGATAAAGATGCAGATTTTTATACCTCAGGTAGAAGAAAACAAGGTGTAGTGCCGACCGAATCACCAGTCTAAATAGGCCAACGCGGTGAGTTTGCTGCCCTATTACATACCTGATGGTCCAGCGCTAAGCACAAACCTGATTCTCCGGTGTCGAATGAACCACTCCCTACTGCAGTGGGCAGCTAAACATGGGAGCAGAGGGTGGTAGGAATAGCAGGGGTTAGAGAACTGGCTGTCTACGTTTGGGAGAAAAACAGTAAGTTCTTTATCCCAGGCATGTCAAACTGATGGTCCACCGATGGCCCTACGGGTCCTATTTGCGGTGTCATGAGGGCTGCACACGACAAAAATTAAAGTCATTTAACATAAAATTATTGCGGAATATTTTTATTACTTAAACTTTGAAACATACAAATGGAGGCTAAGAATATCCGGGTTTATGTAACTGGTTGCCACCGTTTGACGATTCTGGCTACACGCAACAATCGGAGACTCTCAAATGACACTAAGACTCCACGGGTATCAAGACTTTTGGAGGATTGAATCGAGCATCATTGGCTTCACTGAAGATAGACAATTGAAAAATTAATGCCTAAGTACTCCATTATAAAGGTAGAAGCGACACATGCTAGTAGGTACGATTTATCAAACACCGGGACCCCATACATTATTTAAATTATAGGAATATCCGATTGATTAATCAAACTGGTAATTAAAATATGAAAAAAAGGATTTCATATAGTTAATTCAAACATATACACCTATACATCTTATTTAGATAAAGAAGTTGAGGACTTCTTTCGCAGATGCGAGAATTAATAGGCCACAAATGGCGTGAGGTTGCCAGGAGTCGACATAATAGGGTTGCTAGCGGTCACTGACTGAACTAGGCCAGACATCCAGCCATATTTGGGATAAATGCCATTTAATTGCAACCCAAAATGAAAGTTATAATAAATAAATATATATATATATATATATATATATATATATATATATATATATATATATATATATATATATATGATTCTAACAAACCACAAAAAAACAGAAAACGGGGAAATCTTTCTTCGCAAATATTATTTCCTAATTCACAAAAATTGCGTACAAGGGTGGGATTCGAACCAGGCACACGGAAGCAGCGAGCATCCGCTTTGATCTCAATTAAATCATCTCTCAGGCCGTTTGGCTACGCATAAGACCAACAAATCTTCCGAATAAATAAGCTTTTAAGCTACGATTCGCAAGGTCGATCGGGACTATGGAAGAGAAAGAAATTTAATAGGGAATTCAAAGGACAAAGGAGATTTGAGGTAAACACGTGACGAATATACAATGTATTGATCTTTCATGAGCGCGAAAGAAAGATGAAAATGAACCCAACAAACCGCAATAAATAGAAAACGGAAATTTTTTTCTTCGGAAATATTATTTCCTAATTCGCAAAAAGCCCTAAAAGGGGGTGGGATTCGAAATGTGCACACTGAGGCAGCGAGCATCCACTTTGATCTCAATTAAATCATCTCTTAGGCCACTTGCGGTTTGTTGGATTCATTTTCATACTTTTTTCGCACTCATGAAAGATATATATATATATATATATATATATATATATATATATATATATATATATATATAAATATATATATATATATATATATATATATATATATATATATATATATATATATATATATATATATATATATATATATATATATATATATATATATATATATATATGGAATATCACATGGAAGTTTTATCAACATCATCCACGACAATTTGGCCATGACCAAGGTCTCTGCCCGTTGGGTTCATAGAAATCTGACGCCCCATGATCGACTTCAACGTCGTCAAAGTCCACAAGGCCAGAGTTGCACAAGCTGCCCTGCGCGGTGCGGATTCGAGGAGCCCAACCATCGCCCCTACAGTCCAGATGTGGCCCCTAGCGACTACTTTTTATTCCGCCCGCTCAAGGCTGCGCTACGTGGATGCCGGTTTGGGGACGATGAAGATGTCCAGCTCGCCGTCCAGGAGTGGATTGAACAGCCGTCGGGAGATTTCTGGTTGTCGGGAATTCGAAGCCTCAGGGACAAGTGGCGCAAGTGCATTGAATTAGTTATATTGAAAAATAATAAAACACTTTTCCTCATATCTCGTTTCCTTATATCCGAATTGCAAAACTTAGTGACCGCCCCTCGTACATACTCGTAAAATCATGAAAGGCGCCTATCCTCTATAGCTTATAGATTCTTCTTTGAAGTTCTATAACTAACTAAGACAAATCTTGGGCTCCGCATATGAAATGTAGGAGCTGTCCCTCAACTCTAGAAGAATAGCTAAGAGGTGTGAGGAAGGCTATTCTATTTGTTATTTCCTGAGTTCGGAGAGAACCAGAGAATCAACGATGACTGCTATTTTTGCTTGGTTGATATAACAAATTGCAGGAGAGATAAAGGAAGTTAAGCGCTTTAGTGTCCACATATACCACCTTTTGTACAATCTGGCCATCATGGTGAAGTTTCACAAGAAATTCGCGTATTTCCAAAGCTCTATGATGCCAAGGTCAGAGATGGTATATCTGATGGACATAGAAGGAGAGGTTGAAATCTGAAAATCTTGTAAGAAGGAGGAGCAAAGTCAATTCATAGCGAGCATTTTGCGGAGTCGTTCGCTCATTTCTAGGAAATCGCAGAGTCTAGCTACATGGAGCTGGTGGCAAGTCTTATTGAAAGGTTAAAAAATCATGGGCTGCCGCATGTCTTTAAAAGTTCATTTCTGGCAATTGCAACATATTTTTTTTGTAAGGGTTTAAATGACGTGAGCAAGGAGCAAGGTGGGAAGTGGGAAGTTTCACCAAAATATTCCTACAAGGTACCTAGACCACCTAGATACTGCTGTGATGGAAGTAGGGAGTATTTATGTACGATGGGCGGTCACTAAGTTTTGCAATTCGGATATAAGGAAACGAGATATGAGGAAAATTGTTTTATTATTTTTCAATATAACTACCCTCGACTTCAATGCACCTGCGCCACTTTTCTCTGAGGCTTCGAATTCCCGACAACCAGAAATCTCCCGACTGCTGTTCAATCCACTCCTGGACCTCACCATAGTCCCCAAACCGGCGTCCACGCAGTGCAGCCTTTAGCTGGCGCAATAAAAAGTAGTCGCTAGGGGCCAGATCTGGACTGTAGAGCGGATGGTTGAGCTCCTCGAATCCGTACTCGCGCACGGCAGCTTGTGCAATTCTGGCCTTGTGTGGACTTCGACGACGTTGAAGTCGATCATGGGGCGTGAGGTTTCTAGGAACCCAACGGGCAGAGACCTTGGTCATGGCCAAATTGTCGTCGATGATGTTGATAACACTTCCATGTGATATTCCAAGTTCTCGCTCAAATTCTTCGACCTTCACCTGTCGATTTTCGAGGATCATTCTATCCACACGAGCCACATTCTCCTCGTTGGTCACGTCTGACGGGCATCCTGGACGGCGGTTATCCGTAAGGGACTCATGACCATAGCGGAACTTCCTATTCCAGCGAGCAATGGTTGCATATGAAGGGGCGGTGTCGGCGTACACTGAAACCATGCGTTCATGGATCTCTTTTGCATTCTTGCCTTTCTTGGTCAAAAATTTGATCACTGCGCGGTGCTCAACCTTCTCCATTGTCGAAAAATTTGTGACTGACGATCTGCGATCAGCTACTGCTTCTTAAATAGACGAGGCAGGAGCGTGCGGCTGCAGGTCCTGACTTGTCTTAAGTTTTCCTAACACCCCCACAAACAGCCATCTCCCTTCCTCTGTTTTGCCCTACCGATTCGCAAAACTTATTGACCGCCCCTCGTATCTTTTTGGTCCGACAAAGAACCTGGAACGAAACAGAAGCTATATGACCGATTTTTGCATTTTTAACTTGCTACATTATAAAAAAGTCAATTCACAACACTAGAAAACAATTTGCAACGGAAAAATATATAGATATATAAAATTTTGAATTTAGTTCAGCAGGTAACTCACTATTTCCCAAATAAAAATCTTTCATCAATGAAACTATGTAAAAATTGATGATAGAAAACATAAATAAGAATTTTGGAATCATTGCCCTTATTTTCTATTAATTTTAAATCGCATAATCTCTTTTCAAATTTACATAGCGACGACATTCAGCACCATACTCATCTATCGATGCTAGGTGTCGTTTTCTAATGTTGAAATAATGTACTGTGTTACCTTGTTTATGCTGCGTCTTTCCATAGTTTGAGCATTTCGAATGATTTCACTGAAGTAAAAAGTGAGTTGACCAATGAATCGGGTCCTTGAAATATTAAGTTTAACGTATTTAAATATCGGGTGATGCCGACCTAAAACGCCATATCACACAGCTATTCTTCGTTCTCGCATTAATGGAAGGGAAAGTTCTGCATAGCCATAAAAAAACTCATTTCATTATTGAGTTCATAGAATTAATTGAACACTAATCCTCTGCTCGGCCAACGTACGCCACAATAACAAAAAACCCAAATCTGTTTCAATTCTAACAATAACTTTTTTTAAATTGTCTCTTATTAATTCCCTTACTTTGGATAAAATAGACTAATTTCTCATCAACCAACATCACAATTTTCTTTTGGAAATAATGAGCACGTAAATTTTCCTCCCAAATTATACAGTGACATACTACTAAATTGTTCACATCCAGTTGTCTCACTTCTAAATCTTTCTTAACCAAATTAACGTTTCCTTTTTGAGTTTATATCATTAATGGCACCTCATGGGTATTAACACCACTATTTTTAATACTAAAAATACTCATTGATTGTAGATTTAATCTCTATAAAAATAAAATCGCTTATGTTCGATCCATGCATATATTTCAACAAAAGTTGTTCTTCTCAGAATGAAAGGTGGGATTAACTCCGAGACACAAAATTTGGCTATCTACGAGTTTGTTCTACGAGTGATATCTACCGTTGTATCAACAGCCGAAGGGATAATAATTGAATGTCACTGCCTCCTTTTTTTCAATGACAATTCGATTTCATTAACCATTTCACAAATGCGATTGGACCCTGTTCTCCGTGATAAACCAATACCATTAAATAAAATGACTTTTTTATCTGATCTGTGGTCACAAAGGAAGTTTTATGAACTCACTCCCATTTTGAATTTAGCGTAATTGATACACTAACTTCAGTCTGCTTGCATTCAATTATGTTTAATTGACTGTTGCAATATTAATTGTTTTTTTACTTTTTTTTTCGTGACATGTCCAATTTTGTGCAAAGAGTAACTGACCTGTTAATTGATTTAATTTCTTATGTTTAGAAGATTAATGGTGCTCAGGGATGTATTTCTTCATTGCTGAAACGGCTTCTGTGCACACATGGCATATTGGTCTACCATTAATTCCGATGAAAAAGTAATCAATTATCTTATCTTGCTTAAAATTTAGACACGAGATCTTTTGTCCTTTTGGGTTATCGGACATTGAACCTCGAATCATTAGCAAAATAAGTCTGATTAACACTAGAAAACACTCAATACTCAAAAATTAGTTATGCTAGAGGCCCGAAAGAAAGTAATACTACGCTAACACGTGCCTGTGGCTAGAGGCTGCAGGCTAGAGTTGCCAATTCTCAGCCTGGTGCAGGTAGTCACAAGTCTTGGCTTTCACCAACTTTATTATAAATTACTAGTAGAAGAAAAATGGACTCGGGCAAATTCTTTCCTGTTCGATATGGGGCTTCACGTTGTTGATATAAAGAAAATTAATAATTATTATAAAATAAATTCTCTCCTAATAAGACTAGCCAACAAATTTAGCAAAACTAATGATACACGTAAAAGTTGTTAAGAGAAAACTTATATGAAAATAAGAGACTAATTTGTATTGTCCAACATTAGTACAGATCAAAACCCCAACATAATTATGTAAAAACTTGAATCCGAGATTAATATTTATATGAAATTCGACTTACGAAGCATATTCGAAATATGACTAAAAACATGTCTAATATAATAAAGAAGTATAAGAAATTAACGAATGAAAATCATTTAAGTGCATATTAAATTTGATTTCTTTCTTTTCATTTTATTCTCTCCTGGCCGTATTGCAACTCTTCCACTACGAGAGTAATTTGAGACGAAGTTATACCTAGTGTAGATTTGAATTCTTATTTGATCGAGAGTAGAGGACTTTTTAAGGCGTCTGTCGATCAAATCTTGGAAAGATCCCCAGGAAATACGATTCAGTAACGAGGTTTGGCGTGTTGCCATGTTACTATACCAATGATCGATTATCAAGTGGAATTGTAGTGTAAAACCAGGATATCCATTGCTATTCTGGAGATATTACTCTCCTAAACATCTCACATCATCTTGATGTTGAGTTTAATCGCCTAAAAATCGCCTCATGTGACCTCTAAGTGAGATGACCGTTAACCTTTTGAACTTGGCGTCAGGGTAATTTTTAAAATCACTCACAGAGCTGCTTTTAACAGTCTGTTGGGAGAAGTCTTCTCAGCAACTCCCCAACTCTAGTTAAAGAATCATCGCAAGTAAAATTCGAATCTTGGGGAGTGTAGACTGAATTCATTAACCCTCGTTTCTTGGTTTGCAGCCGAACCAAGTTTCGTATTTACAGTCCCTGGTAAAATTATTCCGATTACCTTTGAAAAGGGGCACCACCAGGATCAATATAAAGAGGTTTTATATCATAAATTTTTACAGCTATGAGAATGATTTGCTAAATGAGACAGGTTTCATTTTATGTCTGATGGTACACCGTGACACATCGCTAAGTCGATCAAAACCTCCTTTAGTGCATATATGTACCATTCTTACTATAGCTGAGGATCTTTTTCAACATTTACTCATTAAATACCGTTTGTTGAATATTGAGAGGAAAAATAAATAAAATATTTATTACAAATGAAAACCAGTAATTCAAGGGTTAATAAAACTTTGATTTCATGGCGAAGACTTTTAATTAAAAAAAAGGTGCCAGAACTAAATAATAGACTGCCTCAAGCTATAACATAAGAATATAAATATTGTTTTTATGTTTTATTACCCTCATGGGCATGCTTCATTAAGGGTAATATCTTGTCGTTTCATTCCTGAAATAGGTAATTATACAAAGGTAATCGTAATGAATTGGCCAGGAACTGTAACAGATTTACTTTCGGATCTTTTACAGGGGTTTGTGGGTAATTTTTTACTATTTGCAACTCTAAATTCCACGCATACGTTTTGTCTGGCGTAGGTTCTCTCTTTTCGATATCATAGTAGACTCAGTTGCGCATCGTCTGTGAAGGAAGCAATACCATAGCTGGATTAAATTCTCAAAAAACTTGAAAAAGGCAAGCTGTGCTGCTTGTAATTTATGCCAGGAAATCTTATTTGAAGATCTCTGAGTGCTTGGGTGTCCATATGAAGACGTTACAGAGGATCAGTAAAAAGTTTGATGAGTCAATCTGTGATTACGAGGGTGAAGCAAGTCGGAAAACTTCACTCTAAGCGTTCTGTTACAAAATTAAGCGCTAAATTTGTCACGGAAATCCAGGCCATTTTTGCGAATGGTCCCAGTAAATCCATGAGGTCCATAGTCTCGGAAAAGGAAGCGTCAGAGTCTCTCATCAGGCAGTTTGTGCATGAAGACATCTGCTACCACTCATACAAGAGAAGAAAGTCCCAACTTCTGTTGCCGAAGATGAAAGACAAGAGAAAGAGACGTACTGCGAAGCTTGCGAAAAACCTAAAACATTACCTCAAACCTGGCATGCTTTCGTTCTTCTCAAACGAAAACAATTTCTGCCAGAACCAGAACTCTCAAAACACCCGCTGGCTTGCTGTGTCTCGAAAAAATGTACCGAGAGTCATGCGGACTAGGTTCCTGCTCCACATCCCTCCGAAAATCTGGACTTCTATCTCCCCAGACTGGAGCCCTCGAACTTATGTGTGGGGCGTAGTTGAGAGAGATACCAACACGTCCTCGTACATACTAAGGTGGAGCTTAGGTCTGAGATCGCTACAGTTTTCACACAGTTAAACAAAGGGACCGTCGAGAAGGCCCGCAGCAGGTTCCGATGCCGACTGGAGGCTGTGGATGAGGCCGACGGCGATTTCAAATCTTCAATACATAACTCAGGTAAATATATCTGTATAAATTAAGTATCTGTGTTTTTATAATTTATATTGAAATTAGGTACAAATTTCCCACCACACTTTGAATGTAGCATAAGATTTAATATTTTAAGCTGGCATCGTTTTAAGGGATGTTTGCTGTCCCTTTCTAGCATAACAACATCTTTTGACAAGTCTTGAGACCTTGAAGCTACATATCTTAAAGAAGACGAATTTGTGGCATGTAAAGGTTCTATCCCTGTATTTATCGTTAATCTATAGATAACTATTAGTATTTTGTTAGTTTTTATAGAAGCTTTTATACAATCTTTAGACAATTTCATATCTTTGCTAGCAAGTTCTTTCATTGACACTGACAATTCCTCAAGTACAAGACGGACATGTTACAATTGTTCATTATTTCTCAAACCAATATATAGAACTTTACACTTATCTTCGTTAAAGCCCAACTTATATGACTGAGCCATCAATAAGGTTATCAATATCGGCTTGATATTTTTTTCTGTCTTCATTATTTACTTGTGCATCAAGTATCTTGTCTTCCTCATATGTTGATATGGAGCTCAGCAGATCAATAGGATTATTGGAGACGTACGAGAGGCGGTCAATAAGTTTTGCAATTCGGATATAAGAAAACGAAATATGAGGAAAAGTGTTTTATTATTTTTCAATATAACTAGTTACCCTCGACTTCAATGCACTTGCGCAACTTGTCCCTGAGGCTTCGAATTCCCGACAACCAAAAATCTCCCGACTGCTGTTCAATCTACTCCTGGACGGCGAACTGGATATCTTCATCGTCCCCAAACCGGCGTCCATGCAGTGTAGCCTTGAGCTGGCGGAGTAAAAAGTAGTCACGGGGGCCAGATCTAGACTCTAGGGGGGATGGTTGAGCTACTCGAATCCGCATTCGCGCAGGGCAGCTTGTGCAACTCTGGCCTTGTGGACTTTGACGACGTTGAAGTCGATCATGGGCCGTGAGGTTTCTAGGGACCAAACGGGCACAGACCTTGGTCATGGCCAAATTGTCGTGAATGATGTTGATAACACTTCCATGTGATATTCCAAGTTCTCGCTCGATTTCTTCAACCTTGACCCGTCGATTTTCGAGGATCCTCCTCTTCACACGGGCCACATGCCACATTCTCCTCGTTGGTCATGTCTGACGGGCGTCATGGACGGCGATCATCTTAAAGGGACTAACGACCATGGCGGAACTCCCTATTCCATTCTTGCCTTCCTTGGTCAAAATTTAATTACTGCGCGGTGCTCAACCTTCTCCATTGTTGAAAAATTTGTGACTGACGATCTGCGATCAGCTACTGCTTCTTAAATAGACGAGGCAGGAGCGTGTGGCTGCCGGTCCTGACTTGTCATAACTTGTCCTAACACCCCCACAAACAGCTATCCACCTTTCTCTGTTTTGCCCCACCCGATTCGCAAAACTTATTGACCGCCCCTCGTTTATACAAAAAAAACAGCAGTGGCTCAAAAAGCAATCTTTGTGGGACTCCACTCCGTACCCTTCCAATTATACTGAAACTATCAATTGCGAGGGTTTCTTTCGCAAAAACACCCAAACTTGAATACTTCCAATAATTCTCCCCGATAATAGGTATAGTATTTTTGTCCAGCAACAATTTATGCTGCAGTTCCAAAAGCCTTTTTGATATTTGCATAAATGACATCATATGCTTTACATGATTAAAATACACGCTCTAATGAGACGTCGTAGACGATAGAAGTTTACACTCCACTGATCGTGAGGTCGACTTCTTTTTCAGAGTGAAAAAGGTTTGGTATTACTCTGCACGACTCCTAAGGGTAGGGCCAGTCTCTCCTCTTTTTTCTTCTTATTACCTATGTTAAACAAAGCTAACAATACACAATTGGCATTTCAAGACTCTTCCTTAACGCTACAGATCACCACGTAGATGACATATTAATTTATAGAATGCCATTACCACATACGTTAGGTCAGTTGATCTAGAACACAAACAACTGATTTTCATGATAGATATGACTTTTTTTATAAGCAAAGATAATAAAATATTTGAGTATTAAGCTTACAATAATATGGTGGAACATCCCTTCCGTGTCCCATAAAAAATGTCTTTTCCAAAAATGTCGCTTCCAAAGCAGGCGCCTGCAATACCTGTGTCGGACAGATAGAAATGGACCCGGCTGTGTCGTGCTATGAAACGTCCGAAATAATGCCATAACCCCACCCAGATAAAATTTGCCCTAATCGCGAGAGATTCAGACCGAGCAAACATCGTTCCATCGAAACTCCCAACAGAACAGTGGGGAAACCACTTTCGGCGGACCTCCATCTCCATTTCCCTTGAAGTAAGTCCCTTAGTCTTTCCTCGTATAAATCTGGCAGTCTTAGAGGTCCCCATAGATAAACCCCCGCTACCCGCACCGTCACCACAGGGAGCCCAAGCTCCATTATTCCTTGACGAGCTACAAACTGCAGACCCCGAGACAGACGAGAGCCCGAGGCAAGCCAGTCTGCGTCATGCTTAACTAAATCAACAATTCTCCTATGATCAATCTCGCATGCAAGTATCTTACATGTCTCATAGAGAAACTGACAAGTTCTCAACAATCCATTTAGTTACATAGCGTACGTATTTGTGTGTCAGCAATTTTCAGAGATAGTTCGTGTACGTTCCATTGTCTCACTGAGAATCCTCCAACGCGACTAGTGATTAACCATTTATTAATTACAATCCCACTTTATGTTCGTTTTCTTTTCGTTAATCCTTCTCTGTAAGCAAAATTGCTCTTAACTTGCATGTGATTCAAGGTTCAGTTTACTTTGCAACTGCCTTTTTACTTTAGAAAACGAGAAGACAAGGGCAACAATAATAAATAAATGAAAAGTACCCGTGCCAATTCACTTGCGCAACTCCTTTTCCCCCACGTGTACAAATCTCAATCAGTCACATCGACGAGTGTATCTTCACACAACTACAACTTAACATCCAAACCTACACACATATTAACATCCCAAAGTAATTACATCTTAACATCCCAACAAAGATAAATTTTAGCACCCCAAACTACATACACCTAAACATCCCACCTTTAAACATCTGATCATCCCAACCTTATCATATTTTAACATCCCAACCTACACACATCTTGACGCCTCCCCTCTCTTAACATGACAACCTACTCACAGCTTAACCTCCTAACCTACACACACATCTTAATATTACAACCTACATCATTTATAATATCCTAACCTACTTACATCTTGACCAAATATTTATACACTAACAAATCTTAACACTTTAACTTACACCTATATTAACATCTCATCTTAATAACATCTTAACACCCAAACTATAGCACTCATCCTAGTATTCCAGCTTACACACGCAAGTCCGAAATACTCATATCGCATTTTACACACACATGCCTCCCACACATGTTAGCGTCATCACCTCCACTCACACATCGTCCCAACTTACGTCTTGAAATTCCAATTTATACACAAAACCTAGCATCTCAACCTCCATACATCCATCTAAACATCATCCACATCTTGCCATCCCAACAAACAGCCCCCCCCCTTAAGACCACCTAACATATACTCCCCTCCTAAAATTTCCCAACATTTTGCCATCCCAACATACACCCCCCCAAGACCCCTCAACATCTTCCCATCCACACATACATAACAGATACATTTCCTCAGTTGGTGAAAAGAAAATTTTCGAGAAAATTTATTTCCTTATAGGAAGGGTCCCTCCCCGCCCCCGCCATTAGTTCTCCCTATTCCCCCTTGACTCTGATAGGCCTATGGTTGCCTCACTCCAGACTGTCCTTAAGGGCTGGTGTAGTATGGCATCCCCGTACTGCCTTATTTAGACTGGGGTTTCACTTAGGGGTCCCATATGTTTGCCGGGGGTCCCCCACCCTCAGGGGGAAGGGCAAATTTGTGCTTTTCTTATTCCCTTCGGATTTGGTGGATTTTTTCGGGGGGGGGGGCTGTGGCCTCCCGGATTCAGCATTCAAGGATGATGCGGACTTCTATAACTTTATCTTTATCTCTTATCTTCTTTTCCTTCCCTTCATTTTGCATTCTCTTCCCGTCTTTAAGATTTTCCTTTAGTTTCCGTCTTTAGGATTTGCCTTTTCTTCCCGTCTTTAGGATTTGCCTTTTATTCCTGTCTTTAGGATGTGTCTTTTATTTCCATCTTTAGGATTTACCTTTTCTTTCTGTTTTTAAGATTTTCATTTTATTCCCGTCTTTAGGACTTGCCTTTTCTTTCTGTCTCTAGGATTTGCCTTTTCCTCCTGTCTTTAGCATTTGCCTTATACCTATTCATATGATTTGCCTTTAGCCCCGTCTTTATGATTTGTCTTTTATTCCCGTCTTTAGGATTTGTCTTTTATTCCTGTCTTTAAGATTTTCATTGTATTCTCGTCTTTTAAGG
Source organism: Ceratothoa steindachneri (assembly GCA_963969495.1). NCBI lineage: Eukaryota > Metazoa > Arthropoda > Malacostraca > Isopoda > Cymothoidae > Ceratothoa > Ceratothoa steindachneri. The sequence continues at coordinate 25,545,400 of OZ018334.1, forward strand.
CTGGCCTTTTCTTTTCTCCCTAGGATTTGCTTTTATTTCCATCTTTATGATTTGTCTTTTATTCCGGTCTTTAGGATTTGTCTTTTCTTCTCTTCTTTAAGATTTACATTTTCTTCCCGACTTTAGTATTTTTCTTTTATTTCCCTCTTTAGGATTTTGGATTTATTTCGGGCATTAGGATTTGCCTTTTCTTTCCGTCCTTAGGATTTGACTTTTATTCCCGTTTTTAGGATTTTCATTTTATTCCCGTCTCTAAGATTTGCCTTTTCTTCCTGCCTTTAGCATTTGCCTTTGATTCATGTCCTTAGGATTTGTATTTTCTTCCGATCTTTAGGATTTGTCTTTTATTCCCGTCCTTATGAATTTCATTTTATTCTTGTCTTTAGGATTTGACTTTTTTTTCCGTCTCTAGGAATTTCCTTATATTCCCGTCTTTTAATGTTTGTCTTTTCTTTCAGTCTCTAGGATTTGCCTTTATTTTCGTCTTTAGGATTCGTCTTTTTTCGGGTCTTTAGGATTTGTCTTTTCCTCCTGTCTTTACTATTTGCCTTTTTGCGTCTTTAGGATTTGACTTTTTTTTTCCGTCTCTAGGAATTTCCTTATATTCCCGTCTTTTAATGTTTGTCTTTTCTTTCAGTCTCTAGGATTTGCCTTTATTTTCGTCTTTAGGATTCGTCTTTTTTCGGGTCTTTAGGATTTGTCTTTTCCTCCTGTCTTTACTATTTGCCTTTTTGCGTCTTTAGGATTTGCCTTTTCTTCATTTCCTTAGGCTTTGTCTTTTATTTCCGTCTTTATGATTTACCTTTTCTCCTTGGCTTTAGGGTTTGCCTTTTCTTCTCAGCTTTATCTAATATTCCTATCTTTTGGATTTGTCTTTTATTCCCGTCTTTAGGATTTGCCATTTATTCCACTCTTTAGGATTTGCCTTTTCTCTCCGTCTTTGTAATTGGCCTTTTCTTCCCATCTTTATAATTTGCCTTTTCTTTCCTTCTTTAGGATTTGCCTCCCCCTTTTCTTGGTTTTCAGCCCTTATTCCTTTTTTGTTTTCTTTAACTTCTATTTTTACGTATGATTTAATTGTTTTGCCTTTTCTTTCCCAAATTCGCTCTACTCCGTTTCCTTATATTTTGTCATTTAATTTTCATTTCTTTTGCGTTCATTTCCCTTTTCACTTTCTATTCTTTCAATTTTCCTTTTTTTGCCCATTTATTCTTTCTCTCCCCTATTGCCTCTATTCCCTATTCAGCATAACCATTTTTCCTCTGCCTAATCTCATTTTCGTTTATTTTTCTTCTCTTTCCTTTGAATTTCTTTACTCTTTTTATAGTTTGCCTTTGATTTACTGTTTCATTCCCTTCTAAATTCTCTTAAGCACTTTACATTAGTCATTGTTCTTCTTTTACGCTGTTTTATTTTTGTTTTCTCCGTTTATCTAAATTTTGAATTTCATTGGCTATTTCTTTTGTATTATATTTCGTGTTTGAATTCTAATTTTCTTTTATTTCTCTTTTCAATATTTCCCTTTTACTTCTATTATCGCTTTGCATTCATTTCTCATGGTAACTTTCTTTTCTTTTTCTTTTTTTAGCAAGTTGTCATTTTGTTTTAACCTTGATTAACTCTTTCTCTCGTTTCTTCTTTGCCTTTAAATCCATTATTTTTTCTTTTCTTTCCCGTTCCGTAAACATTTTCTTTCTTGTTCCCTAATTCTTTTATACCTTCTTACGTTTTACTTTTCATTCATTTTGCCTTGTTTATCATTTCATTTAGCCTTTCATATCCTTTTATTCTTCACTTCCTTTCCCCTTCCCTTTTCATTGTCTTTCTGCCCAATGCTGTTTCTTCCCTTCGCCCTCTCTTTCCTCTGCCCGATGCTGTTTCTTCCCTTTGCCCTCTCTGTCCTCTGCCCGATGCTGTTTCTTCCCTTTGCCCTTTCTGTCCTCTGCCCGATGCTATTTCTACCCTTTGCCCTCTCTGTCCTCTGCCCGATGCTGTTTCTTCCCTTTGCCCTCTCTCTCCTCTGCCCGATGCTGTTTCTTCCATTTGCCCTTTCTGTCCTCTGCCCGATGCTGTTTCTTCCCTTTGCCCTTTCTGTCCTCTGCCTGATGCTGTTTCTTCCCTTTGTTCTTTCTGTCCTCTACCCGATGCTGTTTCTTCCCTTTGCCCTTTCTGTCCTCTTTCCGATGCTGTTTCTTCCCTTTCCTCTTTCTGTCCTCTAGCCAATGCTGTTTTTTCCCTTTGCCCTCTCTGTCCTCTGCCGTATGCTCTTTTTTCCCTTTGCCATTGCTGTCCTCTGCCCAATGCTGTTTCGTCCCTTTGCCCTTTCTGTCCTTTGCCAAATGCTGTTTCTTCCCTTTGCCCTTTCTGTCCTCTGCCCGATGCTGTTTCTTCCCTTTGTCCTCTCTGTCCTCTACCCGATGCTGTTTCTTCCCTTTACCCTTTCTGTCCTCTGCCCGATGCTGTTTCTTCCCTTTGCACTTTCTGTCCTTTGCCTGATGGTGTTTCTTCCCTTTGCCCTTTCTGTCCTCTGCCCATTCTGTTTCTTACCCTGGTCCTCTCTGTCCTCTAGCTATTTCTTCGCTTTGCCCTTTCTGTCCTCTGCCCGATGAGGTTTCTTCCCTTTGCCCTTTCTGTCCTCTGCCTGATGCTGTTTCTTCCTATTGCCCTTTCTGTCCTCTGCCTAATGCTGTTTCTTTCCTTTGCCATTTCTGTCCTCTGCCCGATGCTGTTTCTTCATTTTGTCCTCTCTGTTCTCTACCCAAGGCCGTTCTCTTCCCTTCGCCCTTTCTGTCCTCTGCCTGATGCTGTTTCTTCCCTTTGCCCTTTCTGTCCTCTGCCCGATGCTGTTTTTCCCTTTGTCCTCTCTGTACTCTACCCGATGCTGTTTTTTCTCTTTGCCCTTTCTGTCCTCTGCCCGATGCTCTTTCATCCCTTTTCCCTTTATGTCCCCTGCCCGATACTGTTTCTTCCCTTTCTCTTTTCTGTCCTCTGCGCGGGGCTGTTTCTTTCCTTTGCCCTTTCTGTCCTCGGCCCGATGCTGTATTTTCCTTTGCCCTTTCGGTCCTCTGCCCGATGCTGTTTCTTCCCTTCCTCTTTCTAGCCTCTGCCTGATTCTGTTTATTCCCTTTGCCATCTCTGTCCTCTTTCCGATGCTGTTTCTTCCCTTTGTCCTGTCTGTCCTCTACCCGATGTTGTTTATTCCCTTAGCCCTTCCTGTCCTCTACCCGATGCTGTTTGTTCCATTTGCCCTTTCTGTCCTCGGCACGATGCTGTTTTTTTCCTTTGCCCTTTCTGTCCTCTGCCCGATGCTGTTTCTTTCCTTTGCCCTTTTTGTCCTCGGCCTGATGCTGTTTCTTCCCTTTGCCTTCTCTGTCCTCTGCCCGATGCTGTTTCATCCCTTTGTCCTCTCTATCCTCTGCTCGATGCTGTTTCTTCCCTTTGTCGTCTCTGTCCTCTACCCAAAGCTGTTGCTTCCCTTTGCCCTTTCTTTCCTCTGCCTGAAACTGTTTCTTCCCTTTGCCTTTTTTTCCCCTGCCTGATGCTGTTTCTTTCCTTTGCCCTTTCTGTCCTCTGCCCGATGCTGTTTTTTCCCTTTGTCCTCTCTGTTCTCTGTCTGATGCTGTTTCGTCCCTTTGCCCTCTCTGTCCTCTGCCTGCTGCTGTTTCTTCCCTTTGTCCTTTCTGTCCTTTTCCCGATGCTGTTTCTTCCATTTGCCCTTTTTGTCGTGACTTAAATGCTGTTTCTGGCCTTTGCCCTTTCCGTCCTCTGCCCGATGCTGTTTCTTCCCTTTGCCCACTTTGTCCCCTGCCCGATGCAGTTGCTTCCCTTTGTCCTTTCTGTCCTCTACCTGATGCTGTTTGTTCCACTTTCCCTTTCTGTCTTCTGTGATGCTGTTTCTTCCCTTTGCTCTTTCTGTCCTCTGCCCGATGCTGTTTTTTCCATTTGCCTTTTCTGTCCTCTGCCCGATGCTTTTTCTTGCCTTTGCCCTTTCTGTCCTCTGCCTGATGCTGTTTCTTCCATTTGCTCTTTCTTTCCTCTGCCCGATGCTGTTTCTTTCCTTTTCCCTTTCTGTCCTCGGCCCGATGCTGTTTTATTCCTTTGCCCTTTCGGTCCTCTGATCGATGCTGTTTCTTCCAATCCTTTTTCTGTCCTCTGCCTGATGCTGTTTCTGACCTTTAGAATCTCTGTCCTCTTGTCCATGCTGTTTATTCCCTTTGTCCTGTCTGTCCTCTACCCGATGTTGTTTATTCCGTAAGCCCTTCCTGTCCTCTACCCGATGCTGTTTGTTCCATTTGCCTTTTCTGTCATCTGCCTGATGCTGTTTCTTCCTTTTGCCCTTTCTGTCCTCTGCTTGATGCTGTTTCTTCCCTTTGTCCTCTCTGTCCTCTACCTGATGCTGGTTGTTCCATTTGCCGTTTCTCTCCTCTGCCCGATGCTGTCTCTTCCCTTTGCCCTTTCTTTCCTCTGCCCGATGCTGTTTCTTCCCTTTGCCCTCTCTGTCCTCTGCCCGATGCTCTTTCTTCCCTTTGCCATTTCTGTCCTCTAACCAATGCTGTTCTCTTCCCTTTGCCCTTTCTGTCCTCTGCCTGATGCTGTTTCTTCCCTTTGCCCTTTCTGTCCTCTGCCCGATGCTGTTTTTCCCTTTGTCCTCTCTTTACTCTACCCGATGCTGTTTGTTCCATTTGTCTTTCTGTCCTCTGCCCGATGCTGTTTCTTCTCTTTGCCCTTTCTGTCCTCCGCCCGATTCTGTTTCTTTCCTTTCTCTTTTCTTTCCTCTGCCCGATGCTGTTTCTTTCCTTGGCACTTTCTGTCCTCGGCACGATGCTGTTTTTTTCCTTTGCACTTTCTGTCCTCTGCCCGATGCTGTTTCTTTTCTTTCCCCTTTTTGTCCTCGGCCTGATGCTCTTTCTTTCCTTGTCCTTCTCTATCCTCTACCCGATGCTCTTTCTTCCCTTTGTCCTCTCTGTCCTCTGCTCGATGCTGTTTCTTCTCTTTGTCCTCTCTGTCCTCTACCCAAAGCTGTTTCTTCCCTTTGCCCTTTCTGTCCTCTGCCTGATACTGTTTCTTCCCTTTGCCTTTTTTTTACTCTGCCTGATGCTGTTTCTTCCCTTTGCCCTTTCTGTCCTCTACCCGATGCTGTTTTTTCCCTTTGTCCTCTCTGTCCACTGCCTGATGCTGTTTCTTCCCTTTGCCCTCTCTGTCCTCTGTCTGCTGCTGTTTCTTCCATTTGTCCTCTCTGTCCTTTGCCCGATGCTGTTTTTTCCATTTGCCCTTTTTGTCGTCACTTAAATGCTGTTTCTGGCCTTTGCCCTTTCCGTCCTCTGCCCGATGCTGTTTCTTCCCTTTGCTCTCTTTGTCCTCTGCCCGATGCTGTTGCTTCCCTTTGTCCTCTCTGTCCTCTACCCGATGCTGTTTGTTCCACTTGCACTTTCTGTCCTCTGTGATGCTGTTTCCTCCCTTTGCCCTTTCTGTACTCTGCTCGATGCTGTTTTTTCCATTTTCCTTTTCTGTCCTCGGCCCGATGCTGTTTTTTCTCTTTGCCCTTTATGTCCTCTGCCCGATGCTGTTTCTTCCCTTTGCTCTTTCTTTCCTCTGCCCGATGCTGTTTCTTTCCTTTTCCCTTTCTGTCCTCGGCCCGATGCTGTTTTATTCCTTTGCCCTTTCGGTCCTCTGACCGATGCTCTTTCTTCCCTTCCTCTTTCAGTCCTCTGCCTGATGCTGTTTCTGACCTTTAAAATCTCTGTCCTCTTTGCCATGCTGTTTCTTCCCTTTGTCCTGTTTGTCCTCTACCCGATGTTGTTTATTCCTTTAGCCCTTTCTGTCCCCTACCCGATGCTGTTTGTTGATATTTGCCCTTTCTGTCATCTGCCTGATGCTGTTTCTTCCCTTTGCCCTTTCTGTCCTATGCCCGATGCTGTTTTTTCCCTTTGTCCTCTCTATCCTCTACCTGATGCTGTTTGTTCCATTTGCCCTTTCTCTCCTCTGCCCGATGCTGTTTCTTCCCTTTGCCCTTTCTTTCCTCTCCTCGATGCTGTTTCTTCCCTTTGCCCTTTCTGTCCTCTGCCCGAAGCTCTATCTTCCCTTTGCCATTTCTGTTCTCTGCCCAATGCTGTTTCTACCTTTTGCCCTTTCTGTCCTTTGCCCGATGATGTTTCTTCCCTTTGTCCTTTATGTCCTCTGCCCGATGCTCTTTCTTTCCTTTGTCCTCTCTGTCCTCTACCCGATGCTGTTTCTTTCCTTTACCCTTTCTGTCCTCTGCCCAATGCTGTTTCTTTCATTTGCCCTTTCTGTCCTCTGCCTGATGCTGTTTCTTCCTATTGCCCTTTCTGTCCTCTGCCCGATGCTGTTTCTTCCCTTTGTCCTCTCTGTCCTCTACCCGATGCTGTTTCTTGTGTTTACCCTTTCCGTCCTGGGCTCGATGCTGTTTCTTCCCTTTAACCTTTCTGTCCTCTGCTTGATGCTGTTTCTTCTTATTGCCCTTTCTGTCCTCTGCCTAATGCTGTTTCTTTCCTTTGCCCTTTCTGTCCTCTGCCCGATGCTGTTTCTTTATTTTTTCCTCTCTCTCTTTTACCGAATGCTGTTCTCTTCTCTTTGACTTTTCTGTCCTCTGCCTGATGCTGGTTCTTCCCTTTGCCGTTTCTGTCCTCTGCCCGATGCTGTTTTTCCCTTTGTCCTCTCTGTACTCTACCCGATGCGGGTGGTCCATTTGCCCTTCCTGTCCTTTGCCCAATGCTGTTTCCTTCCTTTGCCCTTTCTGTCCTCCGCCCGATTCCGTTTTTTCCCTTCCTCTTTTCTGTCCTCTGCCCGATGCTGTTTCTTTCCTTTGCACTTTCTGTTCTCGGCGCAATGCTGTTTTTTTCCTTTGCCCTTTCTGTCCTCTGCCCGATGCTGTTCTTTCCCTTTGCCCTTTCTGTCCTAGGCCTGATGCTGTTTTTTCCCTTTGCCTTCTCTGTCCTCTGCCTGATGCTGTTTCTTCCCTTTGTCCTCTCTGTCCTCTACTCGATGCTGTTTCTTTCTATTGTCTTCTCTGTCCTCTCCTCGAAGCTGTTCTGTTTCCTTTTTCCTTTCTGTCCTCTGCCTGATGCTGTTTCTTTTCTTTGCCCTCTCTGCCCTCTACCCAATACTGTTTGTTTTATTTGCCCTTTCTTTCCTCTGCCCGATGCTGTTTCTTTTCTTTGCCCTTTCTGTCCTCCGCCTGATGCTGTTTCTTCCCTTTTTCCTTTCTGTCCTACACCCAATGCTGTTTCATCCCTTTGCCCTTTCTGTCATCGGCCCGATGCTGTTTCTTTCCTTGACCCTTTCTGTCCTCTTCCCGATGCTGTTTCTTCCCTTCGCTCTTTCTGTCCTCTGCCTGATGCTGTTTTTTGCCTTTACCTTCTCTGTCCTTTGCCAGATGCTGTTTCTTCCCTTTGCCCTTTCTGTCCTCTGCCCGATGCTGTTTCTTCCGTTTGCATTTTCTATCCTCTGCCTGATGCTGTTTCTTTCCTTTGCCCTCTCTGTCCTCTGCCTAATGCTGTTTTTTTCCTTTGTTCTCTCTGTCCTCTACCCGATGCTGTTTGTTCCATTTGCACTTTTTGTCCTCTGTTATGCTGTTTCTTCCCTTTGCTCTTTCAGTTCTCTCCCCATTTGGTTTCTTCCCTTTGTTTCCCCTGTCCTCTGCCCGATGCTGTTTCTTCCCTTTGTCCTCTCTGTCCTCTACCCGATGCTTTTTGTTTCCTTTGCCCTTTCTTTCCTCTGCCCGATGCTGTTTGTTCCATTTTCCCTTTCTGTCCTCTGCCCGATGCTGTTTCTTCCCTTTGCCCTTTCTGTCCTCTGCCCGATGCTGTTTCTTCCCTTTGCCCTTTCTTTCCTCTACCCGATGCTGTTTCTCCTCTTTGCCCATTTTCTCCTCTGCCCGATGCCGTTTCTCCCTTTTTTCCTCTCTTTCCTCTTCCCGATGCTGATTCTTCCCTTTGCCCTTTCTGTCCTCTGCCTGATGCTGCTTCTTCCCTTTGTCCTCTCTGTCCCCTGCCTGATGCTGTTTCTTCCCTTTGCCCTTTTTGTCCTCTGCCCGATGCTGTTTCTTCCCTTTATTTTCTCTGTCCTCTGCCTGATGCTGTTTCTTCCCTTTGCCCTTTCTGCTTTTTGCCCGATGCTGTTTCTTCCCTTCTTTTCTCTTTGTCCTCTGCCCGATGCTGTTTCTTCCCTATGTCTTCTCTGTCCTTTACCCATTGCTGTTTCTTCCCTTTGCCCTTTCTGTTCTCTGCCTGATGCTGTTTGTTCCATTTGCCCCTTTCTGTCCTCTGCCCGATGCTGTTTCTTCCCTTTGCCCTCTCTGTTCTCTGCCCGATGCTGCATCTTCCCTTTGTTCTCTCTGTCCTCTGCCCGATGCTGTTTCTCCCCTTGCCCTTTCTTTCCTCTGCCCGATTCTGTTTCTTCTTTTTGCCCTTTCTGTCCTCTGCCCGATGCTGTTTCTTCCCTTTGTCCTTTCTGTCCTCTACCCGATGCTGTTTCTTTTCTTTGTCCTCTCTGTCCTCTGCCTGATGCTGTTTCTTCCCTTTGTCCTCTCTGTCCTCTGCCCTATGCTGTTTCTTCCCTCTGCCCTTTCTGTCCACGACCCGATGCTGTTTCTTCCGTTTGCCCTCTCTTTCCTCTTTCCGATGCTGTTTTTTCCCTTTGTCCTCTCTGTCCTCTGCCTGATGCTGTTTCTTCCCTTTGCCCTTTCTGTCCTCTGCCCGATGCTGTTTCTCCCCTTTGTTCTTTCTGTCCTCTGCCCAATGCTGTTTTTTTCATTTGTTCTCTCTGTCCTCTGCCCGATGCTGTTTCTTCCCTTTGTCCTTTCTGTCCTCTGCCCGATGCTGTTTTTTCACTTTGTCCTCTCTGTCCTGTACCCGATGCTGTTTCTTCCCTTTGCCATTTCTGTCTTCTGCCCGATGCTGTTTCTTCTCTTTCCCTCTCTGTCCTTTGCCCAAAGCTGTTTCTTCCCTTTGCCCTTTCTGTCCTTTGCCTGATGCTGTTTCTTCCCTTTGTCCTTTCTGTCCTCTGCCTGATGATGTTTTTTCTCTTTGTCCTTTCTGCCATCTACCTAATGCTGTTTTTTCCATACGCCCTCTTTGTCCTCTGCTCGATGCTGTTTCTTCAATTGTCCTCTCTGTCGTCTGCTCGATGCTGTTTTTTCCATTTGCCCTTTCTGTTCTCTGCCCGATGCTGTTTCTACCCTTTGCCCTTTCTGTCCTCTACCCGATGCTGTTTCTTCCCTTTGCCCTTTCTGTCCTCTTTTCGATGCTGTTTCTTCCCTTTGCCCTTTGTGTCCTCTGCCTAATGCTGTTTCTTTTCATTGCCCTCTCTGTCCTCTGCCTGATGGTCTTTCTTCCCTTTGCCCGTCCTGTCCTCTGCCTGATGCTGTTTCTTCTCTTTGCCCTTTCTATGCTTTGCCCGATGCTTTTTCTCTCCTCTGCCCTTTCTGTCCTCTGCCCAATGCTGTTTATTTTCTTTGTCCTCTCTGTCCTCTACCCGATGCTGTTTCTTTCCTTTACCCTTTCTGTCCTCTGCCCGATGCTGTTTCTTCTCTTTACCTTTTCTGCCCTCTGCCTGATGCTGTTTCTTTCCTTTGCCTTTTTCTGTCCTCTGTCCGATGCTCTTTCTTCTCTTTGTCTTCTCTGTCCTCTACCCGATGATGTTTCCTCCTCTTTGCCTTTTCTGTCCTCTACCCGATGCTGTTTCTTCCCTTTGCCCATTCTGTCCTCTGCCTGATGCTGTTTCTTCTCTTTGTCCTCTCTGTCCTCTCCCCAATGCTGTTTCTTTTCTTTGTCCTCTCTATCCTCTGCTCGATGCTGTTTCTTTCCTTTGTCCTCTCTGCCCTCTACCATAAGCTGTTTCTTCCCTTTGCCCTTTCTGTCCTTTGACCGATGCCTTTTCTCCCCTCTGCCCTTTCTGTCCTCTGGCCGATGCTGTTTCTTCCCTTTGTCCTTTCTGTCCTCAACCCGATGCTGTTTATTTCCTTTACCCTTTCTGTCCTCTGCCCGATGCTGTTTTTTCCTTGCCTTTTCTGTCCTCTGCCTAATGCTGTTTCTTCCCTTTGCCCTTTCTGTCCTCTGCCCGATGCTGTTTTTTTCCTTTGTCCTCTATGTCCTCTACCCGTTTCTGTTTATTTCCTTTGCCCTTTCTCTACTCTGCCCAATGCTGTTTTTTCGCTTTGCCCTTTCTGTCGTCTGCCCGATGCTGTTTCTTCCCTTTGCTCTTTCTGTCCTCTGCCTGATGCTGTTTCTTCCCTTTACCCTTTCTGTCCTCTGCCCGATGCTGTTTCTTCCTATTGTCTTCTCTGTCCTCTACCCGAAGCTGTTATCTTTCCTTTGTCCTTTCTGTCCTCTGCCTGATGCTGTTTCTTCCCTTTGTCCTTTCTGTCCTCTGCCCGATGCTGTTTCTTCCCTTTATCCTCTCTGTCCTCTACCCAATACTGTTTATTCCACTTGCCCTTTCTGTCCTCTGCCCGATGCTGTTTCTTTCTTTTGCCCTTTCTGTCCTCTGCCCGATGCTGTTTCTTTCCTTTCTCCTTTCTGTCCTCTGCCTGATGCTGTTTCATCCCTTTGCCCTTTCTGTCCTCGGCCCGATGCTGTTTTTTTTCCTTGCCCTTTCTGTCCTCTGCCCGATGCTGTTTTTTCCCTTCGCTCGTTCTGTCCTCTGCCTAAAGCTGTTTCTTTCCTTTGCTCTTTCTGTCCTCTGCCCGATGCTGTTTCTTCCCTTTGTCCTTTCTGTCCTCTGCCCAATGCTTTTCTTCCATTTGTTCTCTCTGTCCTCTGCCCGATGCTGTTTCTTCCCTTTGTCCTCTCTGTCCTCTACCCAATACTGTTTATTCCACTTGCCCTTTCTGTCCTCTGCCCGATGCTGTTTCTTTCTTTTGCCCTTTCTGTCCTCTGCCCGATGCTGTTTCTTTCCTTTCTCCTTTCTGTCCTCTGCCTGATGCTGTTTCATCCCTTTGCCCTTTCTGTCCTCGGCCCGATGCTGTTTTTTTTCCTTGCCCTTTCTGTCCTCTGCCCGATGCTGTTTTTTCCCTTCGCTCGTTCTGTCCTCTGCCTAAAGCTGTTTCTTTCCTTTGCTCTTTCTGTCCTCTGCCCGATGCTGTTTCTTCCCTTTGTCCTTTCTGTCCTCTGCCCAATGCTTTTCTTCCATTTGTTCTCTCTGTCCTCTGCCCGATGCTTTTTTTTCCCTTTGTCCTCTCTATCCTGTACCCGATGGTGTTTCTTCCCTTTGCCCTTTCTGTCCTCTGCCCGATGCTGTTTCTTCCCTTTGTCCTCTCTGTCCTCTACCCGATGCTGTTTCTTGTCTTTACCCTTTCCGTCCTGGGCTCGATGCTGTTTCTTCCCTTTGAACTTTCTGTCCTCTGCTTGATGCTGTTTCTTCCTATTGCCCTTTCTGTCCTCTGCCTAATGCTGTTTCTTTCCTTTGCCCTTTCTGTCCTCTGCCCGATGCTGTTTCTTTATTTTTTCCTCTCTCTCTTTTACCGAATGCTGTTCTCTTCTCTTTGCCTTTTCTGTCCTCTGCCTGATGCTGGTTCTTCCCTTTGCCGTTTCTGTCCTCTGCCCGATGCTGTTTTTCCCTTTGTCCTCTCTGTACTCTACCCGATGCGGGTGGTCCATTTGCCCTTCCTGTCCTTTGCCCGATGCTGTTTCCTTCCTTTGCCCTTTCTGTCCTCCGCCCGATTCCGTTTTTTCCCTTCCTCTTTTCTGTCCTCTGCCTGATGCTGTTTCTTTCCTTTGCACTTTCTGTCCTCGGCGCAATGCTGTTTTTTTCCTTTGCCCTTTCTGTCCTCTGCCCGATGCTGTTCTTTTTCTTTGCCCTTTCTGTCCTAGGCCTGATGCTGTTTTTTCCCTTTGCCTTCTCTGTCCTCTGCCTGATGCTGTTTCTTCCCTTTGTCCTCTCTGTCCTCTGCTCGATGCTGTTTCTTTCTATTGTCTTCTCTGTCCTCTCCTCGAAGCTGTTCTCTTTCCTTTTTCCTTTCTGTCCTCTGCCTGATGCTGTTTCTTTTCTTTGCCCTCTCTGCCCTCTACCCAATACTGTTTGTTTTATTTGCCCTTTCTTTCCTCTGCCCGATGCTGTTTCTTTTCTTTGCCCTTTCTGTCCTCCGCCTGATGCTGTTTCTTCCCTTTTTCCTTTCTGTCCTACACCCAATGCTGTTTCATCCCTTTGCCCTTTCTGTCCTCGGCCCGATGCTGTTTCTTTCCTTGACCCTTTCTGTCCTCTTCCCGATGCTGTTTCTTCCCTTCGCTCTTTCTGTCCTCTGCCTGATGCTGTTTTTTGCCTTTACCTTCTCTGTCCTTTGCCAGATGCTGTTTCTTCCCTTTGCCCTTTCTGTCCTCTGCCCGATGCTGTTTCTTCCCTTTGCATTTTCTATCCTCTGCCTGATGCTGTTTCTTTCCTTTGCCCTCTCTGTCCTCTGCCTAATGCTGTTTTTTTCCTTTGTCCTCTCTGTCCTCTACCCGATGCTGTTTGTTCCATTTGCACTTTTTGTCCTCTGTTATGCTGTTTCTTCCCTTTGCTCTTTCAGTTCTCTCCCCATTTGGTTTCTTCCCTTTGTTCCCCCTGTCCTCTGCCTGATGCTGTTTCTTCCCTTTGTCCTCTCTGTCCTCTACCCGATGCTTTTTGTTTCCTTTGTCCTTTCTTTCCTCTGCCCGATGCTGTTTGTTCCATTTTCCCTTTCTGTCCTCTGCCCGATGCTGTTTCTTCCCTTTGCCCTTTCTGTCCTCTGCCCGATGCTGTTTCTTCCCTTTGCCCTTTCTTTCCTCTACCCGATGCTGTTTCTCCTCTTTGCCCATTTTCTCCTCTGCCCGATGCCGTTTCTCCCTTTTTTCCTCTCTTTCCTCTTCCCGATGCTGATTCTTCCCTTTGCCCTTTCTGTCCTCTGCCCGATGCTGCTTCTTCCCTTTGTCCTCTATGTCCCCTGCCTGATGCTGTTTCTTCCCTTTGCCCTTTTTGTCCTCTGCCCGATGCTGTTTCTTCCCTTTATTTTCTCTGTCCTCTGCCTGATGCTGTTTCTTCCCTTTGCCCTTTCTGCTTTTTGCCCGATGCTGTTTCTTCCCTTCTTTTCTCTTTGTCCTCTGCCCGATGCTGTTTCTTCCCTATGTCTTCTCTGTCCTTTACCCATTGCTGTTTCTTCCCTTTGCCCTTTCTGTTCTCTGCCTGATGCTGTTTGTTCCATTTGCCCCTTTCTGTCCTCTGCCCGATGCTGTTTCTTCCCTTTGCCCTCTCTGTTCTCTGCCCGATGCTGCATCTTCCCTTTGTTCTCTCTGTCCTCTGCCCGATGCTGTTTCTCCCCTTGCCCTTTCTTTCCTCTGCCCGATTCTGTTTCTTCTTTTTGCCCTTTCTGTCCTCTGCCCGATGCTGTTTCTTCCCTTTGTCCTTTCTGTCCTCTACCCGATGCTGTTTCTTTTCTTTGTCCTCTCTGTCCTCTGCCTGATGCTGTTTCTTCCCTTTGTCCTCTCTGTCCTCTGCCCTATGCTGTTTCTTCCCTCTGCCCTTTCTGTCCACGACCCGATGCTGTTTCTTCCGTTTGCCCTCTCTTTCCTCTTTCCGATGCTGTTTTTTCCCTTTGTCCTCTCTGTCCTCTGCCTGATGCTGTTTCTTCCCTTTGCCCTTTCTGTCCTCTGCCCGATGCTGTTTCTCCCCTTTGTTCTTTTTGTCCTCTGCCCAATGCTGTTTTTTTCATTTGTTCTCTCTGTCCTCTGCCCGATGCTGTTTCTTCCCTTTGTCCTTTCTGTCCTCTGCCCGATGCTGTTTTTTCACTTTGTCCTCTCTGTCCTGTACCCGATGCTGTTTCTTCCCTTTGCCATTTCTGTCTTCTGCCCGATGCTGTTTCTTCTCTTTCCCTCTCTGTCCTTTGCCCAAAGCTGTTTCTTCCCTTTGCCCTTTCTGTCCTCTGCCTGATGCTGTTTCTTCCCTTTGTCCTTTCTGTCCTCTGCCTGATGATGTTTTTTCTCTTTGTCCTTTCTGCCATCTACCTAATGCTGTTTTTTCCATACGCCCTCTTTGTCCTCTGCTCGATGCTGTTTCTTCAATTGTCCTCTCTGTCGTCTGCTCGATGCTGTTTTTTCCATTTGCCCTTTCTGTTCTCTGCCCGATGCTGTTTCTACCCTTTGCCCTTTCTGTCCTCTACCCGATGCTGTTTCTTCCCTTTGCCCTTTCTGTCCTCTTTTCGATGCTGTTTCTTCCCTTTGCCCTTTGTGTCCTCTGCCTAATGCTGTTTCTTCTCATTGCCCTCTCTGTCCTCTGCCTGATGGTCTTTCTTCTCTTTGCCCGTCCAGTCCTCTGCCTGATGCTGTTTCTTCTCTTTGCCCTTTCTATGCTTTGCCCGATGCTTTTTCTCTCCTCTGCCCTTTCTGTCCTCTGCCCAATGCTGTTTATTTTCTTTGTCCTCTCTGTCCTCTACCCGATGCTGTTTCTTTCCTTTACCCTTTCTGTCCTCTGCCCGATGCTGTTTCTTCTCTTTACCTTTTCTGCCCTCTGCCTGATGCTGTTTCTTTCCTTTGCCTTTTTCTGTCCTCTGCCCGATGCTCTTTCTTCTCTTTGTCTTCTCTGTCCTCTACCCGATGCTGTTTCCTCCTCTTTGCCTTTTCTATCCTCTACCCGATGCTGTTTCTTCCCTTTGCCCATTCTGTCCTCTGCCTGATGCTGTTTCTTCTCTTTGTCCTCTCTGTCCTCTGCCCAATGCTGTTTCTTTTCTTTGTCCTCTCTATCCTCTGCTCAATGCTGTTTCTTTCCTTTGTCCTCTCTGCCCTCTACCATAAGCTGTTTTTTCCCTTTGCCCTTTCTGTCCTTTGACCGATGCCTTTTCTCCCCTCTGCCCTTTCTGTCCTCTGGCCGATGCTGTTTCTTCCCTTTGTCCTTTCTGTCCTCAACCCGATGCTGTTTATTTCCTTTACCCTTTCTGTCCTCTGCCCGATGCTGTTTTTTCCTTGCCTTTTCTGTCCTCTGCCTAATGCTGTTTCTTCCCTTTGCCCTTTCTGTCCTCTGCCCGATGCTGTTTTTTTCCTTTGTCCTCTATGTCCTCTACCCGTTTCTGTTTATTTCCTTTGCCCTTTCTCTACTCTGCCCAATGCTGTTTTTTCGCTTTGCCCTTTCTGTCGTCTGCCCGATGCTGTTTCTTCCCTTTGCTCTTTCTGTCCTCTGCCTGATGCTGTTTCTTCCCTTTGCCCTTTCTGTCCTCTGCCCGATGCTGTTTCTTCCTATTGTCATCTCTGTCCTCTACCCGAAGCTGTTATCTTTCCTTTGTCCTTTCTGTCCTCTGCCTGATGCTGTTTCTTCCCTTTGTCCTTTCTGTCCTCTGCCCGATGCTGTTTCTTCCCTTTGTCCTCTCTGTCCTCTACCCAATACTGTTTATTCCACTTGCCCTTTCTGTCCTCTGCCCAATGCTGTTTCTTTCTTTTGCCCTTTCTGTCCTCTGCCCGATGCTGTTTCTTTCCTTTCTCCTTTCTGTCCTCTGCCTGATGCTGTTTCATCCCTTTGCCCTTTCTGTCCTCGGCCCGATGCTGTTTTTTTTCCTTGCCCTTTCTGTCCTCTGCCCGATGCTATTTTTTCCCTTCGCTCGTTCTGTCCTCTGCCTAAAGCTGTTTCTTTCCTTTGCTCTTTCTGTCCTCTGCCCGATGCTGTTTCTTCCCTTTGTCCTTTCTGTCCTCTGCCCAATGCTTTTCTTCCATTTGTTCTCTCTGTCCTCTGCCCGATGCTGTTTCTTCCATTTGTCCTTTCTGTCCTCTGCCCGATGCTTTTTTTTCCCTTTGTCCTCTCTATCCTGTACCCGATGGTGTTTCTTCCCTTTGCCTTTTCTGTCCTCTGCCCGATGCTGTTTCTTCCCTTTGCCTTTTCTGTCCTCTGCCCGATGCTGTTTCTTCTTTTTGCAAAATCTGTCCTCTGCCTGATGCTGTTTCTTCCCTTTGTCCTCTCTGTCCTCTACCCGATGTTGTTTCTTTTCTTTGTCCTCTCTGTCCTCCGCCTGATGCTGTTTCTTCCCTTTGTCCTCTCTACCCTCTGCCCGATGCTGTTTCTCCCCTTGCCCTTTCTCTCCTCTGCCTGATGCTGTTTCTTCTCTTTGTCCTCTCTGTCCTCTCCCCAATGCTGTTTCTTTTCTTTGTCCTCTCTATCCTCTGCTCGATGCTGTTTCTTTCCTTTGTCCTCTCTGCCCTCTACCATAAGCTGTTTCTTCCCTTTGCCCTTTCTGTCCTTTGACCGATGCCTTTTCTCCCCTCTGCCCTTTCTGTCCTCTGGCCGATGCTGTTTCTTCCCTTTGTCCTTTCTGTCCTCAACCCGATGCTGTTTATTTCCTTTACCCTTTCTGTCCTCTGCCCGATGCTGTTTTTTCCTTGCCTTTTCTGTCCTCTGCCTAATGCTGTTTCTTCCCTTTGCCCTTTCTGTCCTCTGCCCGATGCTGTTTTTTTCCTTTGTCCTCTATGTCCTCTACCCGTTTCTGTTTATTTCCTTTGCCCTTTCTCTACTCTGCCCAATGCTGTTTTTTCGCTTTGCCCTTTCTGTCGTCTGCCCGATGCTGTTTCTTCCCTTTGCTCTTTCTGTCCTCTGCCTGATGCTGTTTCTTCCCTTTACCCTTTCTGTCCTCTGCCCGATGCTGTTTCTTCCTATTGTCTTCTCTGTCCTCTACCCGAAGCTGTTATCTTTCCTTTGTCCTTTCTGTCCTCTGCCTGATGCTGTTTCTTCCCTTTGTCCTTTCTGTCCTCTGCCCGATGCTGTTTCTTCCCTTTATCCTCTCTGTCCTCTACCCAATACTGTTTATTCCACTTGCCCTTTCTGTCCTCTGCCCGATGCTGTTTCTTTCTTTTGCCCTTTCTGTCCTCTGCCCGATGCTGTTTCTTTCCTTTCTCCTTTCTGTCCTCTGCCTGATGCTGTTTCATCCCTTTGCCCTTTCTGTCCTCGGCCCGATGCTGTTTTTTTTCCTTGCCCTTTCTGTCCTCTGCCCGATGCTGTTTTTTCCCTTCGCTCGTTCTGTCCTCTGCCTAAAGCTGTTTCTTTCCTTTGCTCTTTCTGTCCTCTGCCCGATGCTGTTTCTTCCCTTTGTCCTTTCTGTCCTCTGCCCAATGCTTTTCTTCCATTTGTTCTCTCTGTCCTCTGCCCGATGCTGTTTCTTCCCTTTGTCCTCTCTGTCCTCTACCCAATACTGTTTATTCCACTTGCCCTTTCTGTCCTCTGCCCGATGCTGTTTCTTTCTTTTGCCCTTTCTGTCCTCTGCCCGATGCTGTTTCTTTCCTTTCTCCTTTCTGTCCTCTGCCTGATGCTGTTTCATCCCTTTGCCCTTTCTGTCCTCGGCCCGATGCTGTTTTTTTTCCTTGCCCTTTCTGTCCTCTGCCCGATGCTGTTTTTTCCCTTCGCTCGTTCTGTCCTCTGCCTAAAGCTGTTTCTTTCCTTTGCTCTTTCTGTCCTCTGCCCGATGCTGTTTCTTCCCTTTGTCCTTTCTGTCCTCTGCCCAATGCTTTTCTTCCATTTGTTCTCTCTGTCCTCTGCCCGATGCTTTTTTTTCCCTTTGTCCTCTCTATCCTGTACCCGATGGTGTTTCTTCCCTTTGCCCTTTCTGTCCTCTGCCCGATGCTGTTTCTTCCCTTTGTCCTCTCTGTCCTCTACCCGATGCTGTTTCTTGTCTTTACCCTTTCCGTCCTGGGCTCGATGCTGTTTCTTCCCTTTGAACTTTCTGTCCTCTGCTTGATGCTGTTTCTTCCTATTGCCCTTTCTGTCCTCTGCCTAATGCTGTTTCTTTCCTTTGCCCTTTCTGTCCTCTGCCCGATGCTGTTTCTTTATTTTTTCCTCTCTCTCTTTTACCGAATGCTGTTCTCTTCTCTTTGCCTTTTCTGTCCTCTGCCTGATGCTGGTTCTTCCCTTTGCCGTTTCTGTCCTCTGCCCGATGCTGTTTTTCCCTTTGTCCTCTCTGTACTCTACCCGATGCGGGTGGTCCATTTGCCCTTCCTGTCCTTTGCCCGATGCTGTTTCCTTCCTTTGCCCTTTCTGTCCTCCGCCCGATTCCGTTTTTTCCCTTCCTCTTTTCTGTCCTCTGCCTGATGCTGTTTCTTTCCTTTGCACTTTCTGTCCTCGGCGCAATGCTGTTTTTTTCCTTTGCCCTTTCTGTCCTCTGCCCGATGCTGTTCTTTTTCTTTGCCCTTTCTGTCCTAGGCCTGATGCTGTTTTTTCCCTTTGCCTTCTCTGTCCTCTGCCTGATGCTGTTTCTTCCCTTTGTCCTCTCTGTCCTCTGCTCGATGCTGTTTCTTTCTATTGTCTTCTCTGTCCTCTCCTCGAAGCTGTTCTCTTTCCTTTTTCCTTTCTGTCCTCTGCCTGATGCTGTTTCTTTTCTTTGCCCTCTCTGCCCTCTACCCAATACTGTTTGTTTTATTTGCCCTTTCTTTCCTCTGCCCGATGCTGTTTCTTTTCTTTGCCCTTTCTGTCCTCCGCCTGATGCTGTTTCTTCCCTTTTTCCTTTCTGTCCTACACCCAATGCTGTTTCATCCCTTTGCCCTTTCTGTCCTCGGCCCGATGCTGTTTCTTTCCTTGACCCTTTCTGTCCTCTTCCCGATGCTGTTTCTTCCCTTCGCTCTTTCTGTCCTCTGCCTGATGCTGTTTTTTGCCTTTACCTTCTCTGTCCTTTGCCAGATGCTGTTTCTTCCCTTTGCCCTTTCTGTCCTCTGCCCGATGCTGTTTCTTCCCTTTGCATTTTCTATCCTCTGCCTGATGCTGTTTCTTTCCTTCGCCCTCTCTGTCCTCTGCCTAATGCTGTTTTTTTCCTTTGTCCTCTCTGTCCTCTACCCGATGCTGTTTGTTCCATTTGCACTTTTTGTCCTCTGTTATGCTGTTTCTTCCCTTTGCTCTTTCAGTTCTCTCCCCATTTGGTTTCTTCCCTTTGTTCCCCCTGTCCTCTGCCTGATGCTGTTTCTTCCCTTTGTCCTCTCTGTCCTCTACCCGATGCTTTTTGTTTCCTTTGTCCTTTCTTTCCTCTGCCCGATGCTGTTTGTTCCATTTTCCCTTTCTGTCCTCTGCCCGATGCTGTTTCTTCCCTTTGCCCTTTCTGTCCTCTGCCCGATGCTGTTTCTTCCCTTTGCCCTTTCTTTCCTCTACCCGATGCTGTTTCTCCTCTTTGCCCATTTTCTCCTCTGCCCGATGCCGTTTCTCCCTTTTTTCCTCTCTTTCCTCTTCCCGATGCTGATTCTTCCCTTTGCCCTTTCTGTCCTCTGCCCGATGCTGCTTCTTCCCTTTGTCCTCTATGTCCCCTGCCTGATGCTGTTTCTTCCCTTTGCCCTTTTTGTCCTCTGCCCGATGCTGTTTCTTCCCTTTATTTTCTCTGTCCTCTGCCTGATGCTGTTTCTTCCCTTTGCCCTTTCTGCTTTTTGCCCGATGCTGTTTCTTCCCTTCTTTTCTCTTTGTCCTCTGCCCGATGCTGTTTCTTCCCTATGTCTTCTCTGTCCTTTACCCATTGCTGTTTCTTCCCTTTGCCCTTTCTGTTCTCTGCCTGATGCTGTTTGTTCCATTTGCCCCTTTCTGTCCTCTGCCCGATGCTGTTTCTTCCCTTTGCCCTCTCTGTTCTCTGCCCGATGCTGCATCTTCCCTTTGTTCTCTCTGTCCTCTGCCCGATGCTGTTTCTCCCCTTGCCCTTTCTTTCCTCTGCCCGATTCTGTTTCTTCTTTTTGCCCTTTCTGTCCTCTGCCCGATGCTGTTTCTTCCCTTTGTCCTTTCTGTCCTCTACCCGATGCTGTTTCTTTTCTTTGTCCTCTCTGTCCTCTGCCTGATGCTGTTTCTTCCCTTTGTCCTCTCTGTCCTCTGCCCTATGCTGTTTCTTCCCTCTGCCCTTTCTGTCCACGACCCGATGCTGTTTCTTCCGTTTGCCCTCTCTTTCCTCTTTCCGATGCTGTTTTTTCCCTTTGTCCTCTCTGTCCTCTGCCTGATGCTGTTTCTTCCCTTTGCCCTTTCTGTCCTCTGCCCGATGCTGTTTCTCCCCTTTGTTCTTTTTGTCCTCTGCCCAATGCTGTTTTTTTCATTTGTTCTCTCTGTCCTCTGCCCGATGCTGTTTCTTCCCTTTGTCCTTTCTGTCCTCTGCCCGATGCTGTTTTTTCACTTTGTCCTCTCTGTCCTGTACCCGATGCTGTTTCTTCCCTTTGCCATTTCTGTCTTCTGCCCGATGCTGTTTCTTCTCTTTCCCTCTCTGTCCTTTGCCCAAAGCTGTTTCTTCCCTTTGCCCTTTCTGTCCTCTGCCTGATGCTGTTTCTTCCCTTTGTCCTTTCTGTCCTCTGCCTGATGATGTTTTTTCTCTTTGTCCTTTCTGCCATCTACCTAATGCTGTTTTTTCCATACGCCCTCTTTGTCCTCTGCTCGATGCTGTTTCTTCAATTGTCCTCTCTGTCGTCTGCTCGATGCTGTTTTTTCCATTTGCCCTTTCTGTTCTCTGCCCGATGCTGTTTCTACCCTTTGCCCTTTCTGTCCTCTACCCGATGCTGTTTCTTCCCTTTGCCCTTTCTGTCCTCTTT
Organism: Ceratothoa steindachneri; assembly: GCA_963969495.1. Lineage (NCBI taxonomy): Eukaryota > Metazoa > Arthropoda > Malacostraca > Isopoda > Cymothoidae > Ceratothoa > Ceratothoa steindachneri. The sequence goes on from OZ018334.1 coordinate 25,565,877, forward strand.
TCGATGCTGTTTCTTCCCTTTGCCCTTTGTGTCCTCTGCCTAATGCTGTTTCTTCTCATTGCCCTCTCTGTCCTCTGCCTGATGGTCTTTCTTCTCTTTGCCCGTCCTGTCCTCTGCCTGATGCTGTTTCTTCTCTTTGCCCTTTCTATGCTTTGCCCGATGCTTTTTCTCTCCTCTGCCCTTTCTGTCCTCTGCCCAATGCTGTTTATTTTCTTTGTCCTCTCTGTCCTCTACCCGATGCTGTTTCTTTCCTTTACCCTTTCTGTCCTCTGCCCGATGCTGTTTCTTCTCTTTACCTTTTCTGCCCTCTGCCTGATGCTGTTTCTTTCCTTTGCCTTTTTCTGTCCTCTGCCCGATGCTCTTTCTTCTCTTTGTCTTCTCTGTCCTCTACCCGATGCTGTTTCCTCCTCTTTGCCTTTTCTATCCTCTACCCGATGCTGTTTCTTCCCTTTGCCCATTCTGTCCTCTGCCTGATGCTGTTTCTTCTCTTTGTCCTCTCTGTCCTCTGCCCAATGCTGTTTCTTTTCTTTGTCCTCTCTATCCTCTGCTCAATGCTGTTTCTTTCCTTTGTCCTCTCTGCCCTCTACCATAAGCTGTTTTTTCCCTTTGCCCTTTCTGTCCTTTGACCGATGCCTTTTCTCCCCTCTGCCCTTTCTGTCCTCTGGCCGATGCTGTTTCTTCCCTTTGTCCTTTCTGTCCTCAACCCGATGCTGTTTATTTCCTTTACCCTTTCTGTCCTCTGCCCGATGCTGTTTTTTCCTTGCCTTTTCTGTCCTCTGCCTAATGCTGTTTCTTCCCTTTGCCCTTTCTGTCCTCTGCCCGATGCTGTTTTTTTCCTTTGTCCTCTATGTCCTCTACCCGTTTCTGTTTATTTCCTTTGCCCTTTCTCTACTCTGCCCAATGCTGTTTTTTCGCTTTGCCCTTTCTGTCGTCTGCCCGATGCTGTTTCTTCCCTTTGCTCTTTCTGTCCTCTGCCTGATGCTGTTTCTTCCCTTTGCCCTTTCTGTCCTCTGCCCGATGCTGTTTCTTCCTATTGTCATCTCTGTCCTCTACCCGAAGCTGTTATCTTTCCTTTGTCCTTTCTGTCCTCTGCCTGATGCTGTTTCTTCCCTTTGTCCTTTCTGTCCTCTGCCCGATGCTGTTTCTTCCCTTTGTCCTTTCTGTCCTCTACCCAATACTGTTTATTCCACTTGCCCTTTCTGTCCTCTGCCCAATGCTGTTTCTTTCTTTTGCCCTTTCTGTCCTCTGCCCGATGCTGTTTCTTTCCTTTCTCCTTTCTGTCCTCTGCCTGATGCTGTTTCATCCCTTTGCCCTTTCTGTCCTCGGCCCGATGCTGTTTTTTTTCCTTGCCCTTTCTGTCCTCTGCCCGATGCTATTTTTTCCCTTCGCTCGTTCTGTCCTCTGCCTAAAGCTGTTTCTTTCCTTTGCTCTTTCTGTCCTCTGCCCGATGCTGTTTCTTCCCTTTGTCCTTTCTGTCCTCTGCCCAATGCTTTTCTTCCATTTGTTCTCTCTGTCCTCTGCCCGATGCTGTTTCTTCCATTTGTCCTTTCTGTCCTCTGCCCGATGCTTTTTTTTCCCTTTGTCCTCTCTATCCTGTACCCGATGGTGTTTCTTCCCTTTGCCTTTTCTGTCCTCTGCCCGATGCTGTTTCTTCCCTTTGCCTTTTCTGTCCTCTGCCCGATGCTGTTTCTTCTTTTTGCAAAATCTGTCCTCTGCCTGATGCTGTTTCTTCCCTTTGTCCTCTCTGTCCTCTACCCGATGTTGTTTCTTTTCTTTGTCCTCTCTGTCCTCCGCCTGATGCTGTTTCTTCCCTTTGTCCTCTCTACCCTCTGCCCGATGCTGTTTCTCCCCTTGCCCTTTCTCTCCTCTGCCCGATGCTGTTTCTTCTTTTTGCCCTTTCTGTCCTTTCCCGATGCTGTTTCTTCCCTTTGTCCTCTCTGTCCACTACCTGGTGCTGTTTCTTTTCTTTGTCCTCTCTGTCCTCTGCCTGATGCTGTTTCTTCCCTTTATCCTCTTTGTCCTCTGCCCAATGCTGTTTCTTCCCTCTGCCCTTTTTGTCCACGACCCGATGCTGTTTCTTCCGTTTGCCTTCTCTTTCCTCTGCCCGATGCTGTTTTTTCCCTTTGTCCTCTCTGTCCTCTGCCTGATGCTGTTTTTCCCCTTTGTCATCTCTGTCCTCTGTTCGATGCTGTTTCTTCCCTTTGCCCTCTCTTTTCTCTGCTGATTGCTGTTTGTTCCCTTTGCCCTCTCTGTCCTCTGCCTGATGCTGTTTTTTCCCTTTGCTCTTTCTGTCCTCTGCCAGGTGCTGTTTCTTCCCTTTGTTCTTTTTGTCCTCTGCCCAATGCTGTTTCTTTCATTTGTTCTCTCTGTCCTCTGCCTGATGCTGTTTCTTTCCTTTGTCCTTTCTGTCCTCTGCCCGATGCTGTTTTTTCACTTTGTCCTCTCTGTCCTGTACCCGATGCTGTTTCTTCCCTTTGCCCTTTCTGTCTTCTGCCCGATGCTTTTTCTTCTCTTTGCCTTTTCTGTCCTCTGCCCAAAGCTGTTTCTTCCCTTTGCCCTTTCTGTCCTCTGCCTGATGCTGTTTCTTCCCTTTGTCCTTTCTGTCCTCTGCCCGATGATGTTTTTTCTCTTTGTCCTCTCTGCCATCTACCTAATGCTGTTTTTTCCATACGCCCTCTTTGTCCTCTGCCTGATGCTGTTTCTTCAATTGTCCTCTCTGTCGTCTGCTCGATGCTGTTTCTTCCATTTGCCCTTTCTATTCTCTGCCCGATGCTGTTTCTTCCCTTTGCTCTTTCTGTCCTCTACCCGATGCTGTTTCTTCCCTTTGCCCTTTCTGTCCTCTTTTCGCTGCTGTTTCTTCCCTTTGCCCTTTCTGTCCTCTGCCTAATGCTGTTTCTTCTCATTGCCCTCTCTGTCCTCTGCCTGATGGTCTTTCTTCCCTTTGCCCGTCCTGTCCTCCGCCTGATGCTGTTTCTTCCCTTTGCCCTTTCTGTACTTTGCCCGATGCTTTTTCTTTTCTCTGCCCTTTCTGTCCTCTGCCCGATGCTGTTTCTTTCCTTTTTCCTCTCTGTCCTCTACCCGATGCTGTTTCTTTCCTTTACCCTTTCTGACCTCTGCCCGATGCTGTTTCTTCTCTTTACCTTTTTTGTCCTCTGCCTGATGCTGTTTCTTTTCTTTGCCTTTTTCTGTACTCTGCCCGATGCTCTTTCTTCTCTTTGTCCTCTCTGTCCTCTACCCGATGCTGTTTCTTCCCTTTGCCCTTTCTGTCCTCTGCCCGATGCTGTTTCATCCCTTTGCCTATTCTGTAATCGCCTGATGCTGTTTCTTGCCTTTGTCCTCTCTGTCCTCTGCCCGATGCTGTTTCTTTTCTTTGTCCTCTCTGTCCTCTGCTCGATGCTGTTTCTTTCCTTTGTCCTCTCTGTCCTCTACCCAAAGCTGTTTCTTCCCTTTGCCCTTTCTGTCCTTTGATCGATGCCTTTTCTCCCCTCTGCCCTTTCTGTCCTCTGGCCGATGCTGTTTCTTCCCTTTGTCCTTTCTGTCCTCAACCCGATGCTGTTTCTTTCCTTTACCCTTTCTGTCCTCTGCCCGATGCTATTTTTTCCTTGCCTTTTCTGTCCTCTGCCTGATGCTGTTTCTTCCCTTTGCCCTTTCTGTCCTCTGCCCGATGCTGTTTTTTTTCTTTGTCCTATTTGTCCTCTACCCGTTGTTGTTTATTTCCTTTGCCCTTTCTCTACTCTGCCCAATGCTGTTTTTTCACTTTGCATTTTCTGTCGTCTGCCCGATGCTGTTTCTTCTCTTTGCCCTTTCTGTCCTCTGCCTGATGCTGTTTCTTCCCTTTGCCCTTTCTGTCCTCTGCCCGACGCTGTTTCTTCCTATTGTCTTCTCTCTCCTCTACTCGAAGCTGTTCTCTTTCCATTGTCCTTTCTGTCCTCTGCCTGATGCAGTTTTTCCCTCTGTTCTTTCTGTCCTCTGCCCGATGCTGTTTTTTCCCTTTGTCCTCTCTGTCCTCTACCCGATACTGTTTGTTCCATTTTCCCTTTTGTTCTCTGTTTGGTGCTGTTTCTTTCCTTTGCCCATTCTGTACTCTGCCCGATGCTGTTTCTTCCCTTTCTCCTTTCTGTCCTCTGCCTGATGCTGTTTCATCCCTTTGCCCTTTCTGTCCTCGGCCCAATGCTTTTTTTTTTCTTTTATCTTTCTGTCCTCTGCCCGATGCTGTTTCCTCCCTTCGCTCTTTCTGTTCTCTTTCCTTGATGCTGTTTCTTCCCTTTGCTCTTTTTGTCATCTGCCCGATGCTGTTTCTTCCCTTTGTCCTTTCTGTCCTCTGCCCAATGCTGTTTCTTCCATTTGTTCTCTCTGTCCTCTGCCCGATGCTGTTTCTTTCCTTTGTCCTTTCTCTTCTCTATCCAGTGCTGTTTTTTCCCTTTGTCCTCTCTTTCCTGTACATGATGGTGTTTCTTTCCTTTGCCCTTTCTGTCCTCTGCCCGATGCTGTTTCTTCCCTTTGCCTTTTGTGTCCTCTGCCCGATGCTGTTTCTTTCCTTTGCCCTTTCTGTCCTCTGCCTGATGCTGTTTCTTCCCTTTGTCCTTTCTGTCCTCTGCCCGATGATGTTTTTTCTCTTTTTCCTCTCTGCCATCTACCTGATGCTGTTTCTTCCCTACGCCCTCTTTGTCCTCTGCCCGATGCTGTTTCTTCAATTGTCCTCTCTGTCGTCTGCCCGATGCTGTTTCTTCCCTTTGTCCTCTCTGTCCTCTGCTCGATGCTGTTTCTTTCTATTGTCTTCTCTGTCCTCTCCTCGAAGCTGTTCTCTTTCCTTTTTCCTTTCTGTCCTCTGCCTGATGCTGTTTCTTCCCTTTGCCCTCTCTGCCCTCTACCCAATACTGTTTGTTTTATTTGCCCTTTCTTTCCTCTGCCCGATGCTGTTTCTTTTCTTTGCCCTTTCTGTCCTCCGCCCGATGCTGTTTCTTCCCTTTTTCCTTTCTGTCCTCTGCCCGATGCTGTTTCATCCCTTTGCCCTTTCTGTCCTCGGCCCGATGCTGTTTCTTTCCTTTGCCCTTTCTGTCCTCTGCCCGAGGCTGTTTCTTCCCTTCGCTCTTTCTGTCCTCTGCCTGATGCTGTTTCTTGCCCTTACCTTCTCTGTCCTTTGCCCGATGCTGTTTCTTCCCTTTGCCCTTTCTGTCCTCTGCCCGATGCTGTTTCTTCCCTTTGCATTTTCTATCCTCTGCCCGATGCTGTTTCTTTCCTTTGCCCTCTCTGTCCTCTGCCTAATGCTGTTTCTTTCCTTTGTCCTCTCTGTCCTCTACCCGATGCTGTTTGTTCCATTTGCACTTTTTGTCCTCTGTTATGCTGTTTCTTCCCTTTGCTCTTTCAGTCCTCTCCCCGATTTGGTTTCTTCCCTTTGTTCCCCCTGTCCTCTGCCCGATGCTGTTTCTTCCCTTTGTCCTCTCTGTGCTCTACCCGGAGCTTTTTGTTTCCTTTGCCCTTTCTTTCCTCTGCCCGATGCTGTTTGTTCCATTTGCCCTTCCTGTCTTCTGCCCGATGCTGTTTCTTCCCTTTGCCCTTTCTGTCCTCTGCCTGATGCTGTTTCTTCCCTTTGCCCTTTCTTTTCTCTGCCCGATGCTGTTTTTTCCTATTTGCCCATTTTCTCGTTTGCCCGATGCCGTTTCTTCCTTTTTTCCTCTCTTTCCTCTTCCCGATGCTGTTTCATCCCTTTGCCCTTTCTGTCCTCGGCCCGATGCTGTTTCTTTCCTTTGCCCTTTCTGTCCTCTGCCCGATGCTGTTTCTTCCCTTCGCTCTTTCTCTCCTCTGCCTGATGCTGTTTCTTGCCTTTACCTTCTCTATCCTTTGCCCGATGCTGTTTCTTCCCTTTGCCCTTTCTGTCCTCTGCCCGATGCTGTTTCTTCCCTTTGTCCTTTCTGTCCTCTGCCCAATGCTGTTTCTTCCATTTGTTCTCTCTGTCCTCAGCCCGATGCTGTTTCTTCCCTTTGTCCTCTCTGTCCCCTGTCCGATGCTGTTTCTTCCCTTTGCCCTTTTTGTCCTCTGCCCGATGCTGTTTCTTCCCTTTATCCTCTCTGTCCTCTGCCTGATGCTGTTTCTTCCCTTTGCCCTTTCTGCTTTTTGCCCGATGCTGTTTCTTCCCTTTCTTCTCTTTGTCCTCTGCCCAATGCTGTTTCTTCCCTTTGTCTTCTCTGTCCTTTACCCATTGCTGTTAGTTTCCTTTGCCCTTTCTGTTCTCTGCCTGATGCTGTTTGTTCCATTTGCCCCTTTCTGTCCTCTGCCCGATGCTGTTTCTTTCCTTTGCCCTCTCTGTTCTCTGCCCGATGCTGCTTCTTCCCTTTGTCCTCTCTGTCCTTTGCCCAATGCTGTTTCTCCCCTTGCCCTTTCTTTCCTCTGCCCGATTCTGTTTTTTTCTTTTTGCCCTTTCTGTCCTTTGCCCGATGCTGTTACTTCCCTTTGTCCTCTCTGTCCTCTACCCGATGCTGTTTCTTTTCTTTGTCCTCTCTGTCCTCTGCCTGATGCTGTTTCTTCCCTTTGTCCTCTCTGTCCACTGCCCTATGCGGTTTCTTCCCTCTGCCCTTTCTGTCCACGACCCGATGCTGTTTCTTCCGCTTGCCCTCTCTTTCCTCTTTCCGATGCTGTTTTTTTCCCTTTGTCCTCTCTGTCCTCTGCCTGATGCTGTTTCTCCCCTTTTTCGTCTCTGTCCTCTGTTCGATGCTGTTTATTCCATTTGCCCTCTCTTTTCTCTGCTGATTGCTGTTTGTTTCCTTTGCCCTCTCTTTCCTCTGCCTGATGCTGTTTCTTCCCTTTGCCCTTTCTGTCCTCTGCCCGATGCTGTTTCTTCCCTTTGTTCTTTCTGTCCTCTACCGAATGCTGTTTTTTCCATTTGTTCTCTCTGTCCTCTGCCCGATGCTGTTTCTTCCCTTTGTCCTTTCTGTCCTCTGCCCGATGCTGTTTTTTCACTTTGTCCTCTCTGTCCTGTACCCGATGCTGTTTCTTCCCTTTGCCCTTTCTGTCTTCTGCCCGATGCTGTTTCTTCTCTTTGCCTTTTCTGTCCTCTGCCCAAAGCTGTTTCTTCCCTTTGCCCTTTCTGTCCTCTGCCTGATGCTGTTTCTTCCCTTTGTCCTTTCTGTCCTCTGCCCGATGATGTTTTTTCTCTTTGTCCTTTCTGCCATCTCCCTAATGCTGTTTTTTCCATACGCCCTCTTTGTCCTCTGCTCGATGCTGTTTCTTCAATTGTCCTCTCTGTCGTCAGCTCGATGCTGTTTTTTCCATTTGCCCTTTCTGTTCTCTGCCCGATGCTGTTTCTTCCCTTTGCCCTTTCTGTTCTCTACCTGATGCTGTTTCTTCCCTTTGCCCTTTCTGTCCTCTTTTCGATGCTGTTTCTTCCCTTTGCCCTTTGTCTCCTCTGCCTAATGCTGTTTCTTCTCATTGCCCTCTCTGTCCTCTGCCTGATGGTCTTTCTTCCCTTTGCCAGTCCTGTCCTCTGCCTGATGCTGTTTCTTCTCTTTGCCCTTTCTGTACTTTGCCCGATGCTTTTTCTCTCCTCTGCCCTTTCTGTCCTCTGCCCAATGCTGTTTATTTTCTTTGTCCTCTCTGTCCTCTACCCAAAGCAGTTTCTTCCCTTTACCCTTTCTGTCCTCTGCCCGATGCTGTTTCTTCTCTTTACCTTTTCTGTCTTCTGCCTGATGCTGTTTCTTTCCATGCCTTTTTCTGTCCTCTGCCCGATGCTCTTTCTTCTCTTTGTCTTCTCTGTCCTCTACCCGATGCTGTTTCCTCCTCTTTGCCCTTTCTGTCCTCTGCCCGATGCTGTTTCTTCCCTTTGCCCATTCTGTCCTCTGCCTGATGCTGTTTCTTCCCTTTGTCCTCTCTGTCCTCTTCCCAATGCTGTTTCTTTTCTTTGTCCTCTCTGTCCTCTGCTCGATGCTGTTTCTTTCCTTTGTCCTTTCAGCCCTCTACCATAAGCTGTTCCTTCCCTTTGCCCTTTCTGTACTTTGACCGATGCCTTTTCTCCCCTTTGCTCTTTCTGTCCTCTGGCCGATGCTGTTTCTTCCCTTTGTCCTTTTTTTCCTCAACTCGATGCTGTTTCTTTCCTTTACCCTTTCTGTCTTCTGCCCGATGCTATTTTTTCCTTGCCTTTTCTGTCCTCTGCCTAATGCTGTTTCTTCCCTTTGCCCTTTCTGTCCTCTGCCCGATGCTGTTTTTTTCCTTTGTCTTCTCTGTCCTCTACCCGTTTCTGTTTATTTCCTTTGCCCTTTCTCTACTCTGCCCAATGCTGTTTTTTCGCTTTGCCCTTTCTGTCGTCTGCCCGATGCTGTTTCTTTCCTTTGCTCTTTCGGTCCTTTGCCCGATGCTGTTTCCTTCCTTTGCCCTTTCTGTCCTCCGCCCGATTCCGTTTTTTCCCTTCCTCTTTTCTGTCCTCTGCCCGATGCTGTTTCTTTCCTTTGCACTTTCTGTCCTCGGCGCAATGCTGTTTTTTTTCCTTTGCCCTTTCTGTCCTCTGCCCGATGCTGTTCTTTTTCTTTGCCCTTTCTGTCCTAGGCCTGATGCTGTTTTTTCCCTTTGCCTTCTCTGTCCTCTGCCTGATGCTGTTTCTTCCCTTTGTCCTCTCTGTCCTCTGCTCGATGCTGTTTCTTTCTATTGTCTTCTCTGTCCTCTCCTCGAAGCTGTTCTCTTTCCTTTTTCCTTTCTGTCCTCTGCCTGATGCTGTTTCTTTTCTTTGCCCTCTCTGCCCTCTACCCAATACTGTTTGTTTTATTTGCCCTTTCTTTCCTCTGCCCGATGCTGTTTCTTTTCTTTGCCCTTTCTGTCCTCCGCCTGATGCTGTTTCTTCCCTTTTTCCTTTCTGTCCTACACCCAATGCTGTTTCATCCCTTTGCCCTTTCTGTCCTCGGCCCGATGCTGTTTCTTTCCTTGACCCTTTCTGTCCTCTTCCCGATGCTGTTTCTTCCCTTCGCTCTTTCTGTCCTCTGCCTGATGCTGTTTTTTGCCTTTACCTTCTCTGTCCTTTGCCAGATGCTGTTTCTTCCCTTTGCCCTTTCTGTCCTCTGCCCGATGCTGTTTCTTCCCTTTGCATTTTCTATCCTCTGCCTGATGCTGTTTCTTTCCTTTGCCCTCTCTGTCCTCTGCCTAATGCTGTTTTTTTCCTTTGTCCTCTCTGTCCTCTACCCGATGCTGTTTGTTCCATTTGCACTTTTTGTCCTCTGTTATGCTGTTTCTTCCCTTTGCTCTTTCAGTTCTCTCCCCATTTGGTTATATCCCTTTGTTCCCCCTGTCCTCTGCCTGATGCTGTTTCTTCCCTTTGTCCTCTCTGTCCTCTACCCGATGCTTTTTGTTTCCTTTGCCATTTCTTTCCTCTGCCCGATGCTGTTTGTTCCATTTTCCCATTTCTGTCCTCTGCCCGATGCTGTTTCTTCCCTTTACCCTTTCTGTCCTCTGCCCGATGCTGTTTCTTCCCTTTGCCCTTTCTTTCCTCTACCCGATGCTGTTTCTCCTCTTTGCCCATTTTCTCCTCTGCCCGATGCCGTTTCTCCCTTTTTTCCTCTCTTTCCTCTTCCCGATGCTGATTCTTCCCTTTGCCCTTTCTGTCCTCTGCCCGATGCTGCTTCTTCCCTTTGTCCTCTCTGTCCCCTGCCTGATGCTGTTTCTTCCCTTTGCCCTTTTTGTCCTCTGCCCGATGCTGTTTCTTCCCTTTATCCTCTCTGTCATCTGCCTGATGCTGTTTCTTCCCTTTGCCCTTTCTGCTTTTTGCCCGATGCTGTTTCTTCCCTTCTTTTCTCTTTGTCCTCTGCCCGATGCTGTTTCTTCCCTATGTCTTCTCTGTCCTTTACCCATTGCTGTTTCTTCCCTTTGCCCTTTCTGTTCTCTGCCTGATGCTGTTTGTTCCATTTGCCCCTTTCTGTCCTCTGCCCGATGCTGTTTCTTCCCTTTGCCCTCTCTGTTCTCTGCCCGATGCTGCATCTTCCCTTTGTTCTCTCTGTCCTCTGCCCGATGCTGTTTCTCCCCTTGCCCTTTCTTTCCTCTGCCCGATTCTGTTTCTTCTTTTTGCCCTTTCTGTCCTCTGCCCGATGCTGTTTCTTCCCTTTGTCCTTTCTGTCCTCTACCCGATGCTGTTTCTTTTCTTTGTCCTCTCTGTCCTCTGCCTGATGCTGTTTCTTCCCTTTGTCCTCTCTGTCCTCTGCCCTATGCTGTTTCTTCCCTCTGCCCTTTCTGTCCACGACCCGATGCTGTTTCTTCCGTTTGCCCTCTCTTTCCTCTTTCCGATGCTGTTTTTTCCCTTTGTCCTCTCTGTCCTCTGCCTGATGCTGTTTCTTCCCTTTGCCCTTTCTGTCCTCTGCCTGATGCTGTTTCTCCCCTTTGTTCTTTCTGTCCTCTGCCCAATGCTGTTTTTTTCATTTGTTCTCTCTGTCCTCTGCCCGATGCTGTTTCTTCCCTTTGTCCTTTCTGTCCTCTGCCCGATGCTGTTTTTTCACTTTGTCCTCTCTGTCCTGTACCCGATGCTGTTTCTTCCCTTTGCCATTTCTGTCTTCTGCCCGATGCTGTTTCTTCTCTTTCCCTCTCTGTCCTTTGCCCAAAGCTGTTTCTTCCCTTTGCCCTTTCTGTCCTCTGCCTGATGCTGTTTCTTCCCTTTGTCCTTTCTGTCCTCTGCCTGAAGATGTTTTTTCTCTTTGTCCTTTCTGCCATCTACCTAATGCTGTTTTTTCCATACGCCCTCTTTGTCCTCTGCTCGATGCTGTTTCTTCAATTGTCCTCTCTGTCGTCTGCTCGATGCTGTTTTTTCCATTTGCCCTTTCTGTTCTCTGCCCGATGCTGTTTCTACCCTTTGCCCTTTCTGTCCTCTACCCGATGCTGTTTCTTCCCTTTGCCCTTTCTGTCCTCTTTTCGATGCTGTTTCTTCCCTTTGCCCTTTGTGTCCTCTGCCTAATGCTGTTTCTTCTCATTGCCCTCTCTGTCCTCTGCCTGATGGTCTTTCTTCTCTTTGCCCGTCCTGTCCTCTGCCTGATGCTGTTTCTTCTCTTTGCCCTTTCTATGCTTTGCCCGATGCTTTTTCTCTCCTCTGCCCTTTCTGTCCTCTGCCCAATGCTGTTTATTTTCTTTGTCCTCTCTGTCCTCTACCCGATGCTGTTTCTTTCCTTTACCCTTTCTGTCCTCTGCCCGATGCTGTTTCTTCTCTTTACCTTTTCTGCCCTCTGCCTGATGCTGTTTCTTTCCTTTGCCTTTTTCTGTCCTCTGCCCGATGCTCTTTCTTCTCTTTGTCTTCTCTGTCCTCTACCCGATGCTGTTTCCTCCTCTTTGCCTTTTCTGTCCTCTACCCGATGCTGTTTCTTCCCTTTGCCCATTCTGTCCTCTGCCTGATGCTGTTTCTTCTCTTTGTCCTCTCTGTCCTCTGCCCAATGCTGTTTCTTTTCTTTGTCCTCTCTATCCTCTGCTCGATGCTGTTTCTTTCCTTTGTCCTCTCTGCCCTCTACCATAAGCTGTTTCTTCCCTTTGCCCTTTCTGTCCTTTGACCGATGCCTTTTCTCCCCTCTGCCCTTTCTGTCCTCTGGCCGATGCTGTTTCTTCCCTTTGTCCTTTCTGTCCTCAACCCGATGCTGTTTATTTCCTTTACCCTTTCTGTCCTCTGCCCGATGCTGTTTTTTCCTTGCCTTTTCTGTCCTCTGCCTAATGCTGTTTCTTCCCTTTGCCCTTTCTGTCCTCTGCCCGATGCTGTTTTTTTCCTTTGTCCTCTATGTCCTCTACCCGTTTCTGTTTATTTCCTTTGCCCTTTCTCTACTCTGCCCAATGCTGTTTTTTCGCTTTGCCATTTCTGTCGTCTGCCCGATGCTGTTTCTTCCCTTTGCTCTTTCTGTCCTCTGCCTGATGCTGTTTCTTCCCTTTGCCCTTTCTGTCCTCTGCCCGATGCTGTTTCTTCCTATTGTCATCTCTGTCCTCTACCCGAAGCTGTTATCTTTCCTTTGTCCTTTCTGTCCTCTGCCTGATGCTGTTTCTTCCCTTTGTCCTTTCTGTCCTCTGCCCGATGCTGTTTCTTCCCTTTGTCCTCTCTGTCCTCTACCCAATACTGTTTATTCCACTTGCCCTTTCTGTCCTCTGCCCAATGCTGTTTCTTTCTTTTGCCCTTTCTGTCCTCTGCCCGATGCTGTTTCTTCCCTTTGTCCTTTCTGTCCTCTACCCGATGCTGTTTCTTTTCTTTGTCCTCTCTGTCCTCTGCCTGATGCTGTTTCTTCCCTTTGTCCTCTCTGTCCTCTGCCCTATGCTGTTTCTTCCCTCTGCCCTTTCTGTCCACGACCCGATGCTGTTTCTTCCGTTTGCCCTCTCTTTCCTCTTTCCGATGCTGTTTTTTCCCTTTGTCCTCTCTGTCCTCTGCCTGATGCTGTTTCTTCCCTTTGCCCTTTCTGTCCTCTGCCCGATGCTGTTTCTCCCCTTTGTTCTTTCTGTCCTCTGCCCAATGCTGTTTTTTTCATTTGTTCTCTCTGTCCTCTGCCCGATGCTGTTTCTTCCCTTTGTCCTTTCTGTCCTCTGCCCGATGCTGTTTTTTCACTTTGTCCTCTCTGTCCTGTACCCGATGCTGTTTCTTCCCTTTGCCATTTCTGTCTTCTGCCCGATGCTGTTTCTTCTCTTTCCCTCTCTGTCCTTTGCCCAAAGCTGTTTCTTCCCTTTGCCCTTTCTGTCCTCTGCCTGATGCTGTTTCTTCCCTTTGTCCTTTCTGTCCTCTGCCTGAAGATGTTTTTTCTCTTTGTCCTTTCTGCCATCTACCTAATGCTGTTTTTTCCATACGCCCTCTTTGTCCTCTGCTCGATGCTGTTTCTTCAATTGTCCTCTCTGTCGTCTGCTCGATGCTGTTTTTTCCATTTGCCCTTTCTGTTCTCTGCCCGATGCTGTTTCTACCCTTTGCCCTTTCTGTCCTCTACCCGATGCTGTTTCTTCCCTTTGCCCTTTCTGTCCTCTTTTCGATGCTGTTTCTTCCCTTTGCCCTTTGTGTCCTCTGCCTAATGCTGTTTCTTCTCATTGCCCTCTCTGTCCTCTGCCTGATGGTCTTTCTTCTCTTTGCCCGTCCTGTCCTCTGCCTGATGCTGTTTCTTCTCTTTGCCCTTTCTATGCTTTGCCCGATGCTTTTTCTCTCCTCTGCCCTTTCTGTCCTCTGCCCAATGCTGTTTATTTTCTTTGTCCTCTCTGTCCTCTACCCGATGCTGTTTCTTTCCTTTACCCTTTCTGTCCTCTGCCCGATGCTGTTTCTTCTCTTTACCTTTTCTGCCCTCTGCCTGATGCTGTTTCTTTCCTTTGCCTTTTTCTGTCCTCTGCCCGATGCTCTTTCTTCTCTTTGTCTTCTCTGTCCTCTACCCGATGCTGTTTCCTCCTCTTTGCCTTTTCTGTCCTCTACCCGATGCTGTTTCTTCCCTTTGCCCATTCTGTCCTCTGCCTGATGCTGTTTCTTCTCTTTGTCCTCTCTGTCCTCTGCCCAATGCTGTTTCTTTTCTTTGTCCTCTCTATCCTCTGCTCGATGCTGTTTCTTTCCTTTGTCCTCTCTGCCCTCTACCATAAGCTGTTTCTTCCCTTTGCCCTTTCTGTCCTTTGACCGATGCCTTTTCTCCCCTCTGCCCTTTCTGTCCTCTGGCCGATGCTGTTTCTTCCCTTTGTCCTTTCTGTCCTCAACCCGATGCTGTTTATTTCCTTTACCCTTTCTGTCCTCTGCCCGATGCTGTTTTTTCCTTGCCTTTTCTGTCCTCTGCCTAATGCTGTTTCTTCCCTTTGCCCTTTCTGTCCTCTGCCCGATGCTGTTTTTTTCCTTTGTCCTCTATGTCCTCTACCCGTTTCTGTTTATTTCCTTTGCCCTTTCTCTACTCTGCCCAATGCTGTTTTTTCGCTTTGCCATTTCTGTCGTCTGCCCGATGCTGTTTCTTCCCTTTGCTCTTTCTGTCCTCTGCCTGATGCTGTTTCTTCCCTTTGCCCTTTCTGTCCTCTGCCCGATGCTGTTTCTTCCTATTGTCATCTCTGTCCTCTACCCGAAGCTGTTATCTTTCCTTTGTCCTTTCTGTCCTCTGCCTGATGCTGTTTCTTCCCTTTGTCCTTTCTGTCCTCTGCCCGATGCTGTTTCTTCCCTTTGTCCTCTCTGTCCTCTACCCAATACTGTTTATTCCACTTGCCCTTTCTGTCCTCTGCCCAATGCTGTTTCTTTCTTTTGCCCTTTCTGTCCTCTGCCCGATGCTGTTTCTTTCCTTTCTCCTTTCTGTCCTCTGCCTGATGCTGTTTCATCCCTTTGCCCTTTCTGTCCTCGGCCCGATGCTGTTTTTTTTCCTTGCCCTTTCTGTCCTCTGCCCGATGCTATTTTTTCCCTTCGCTCGTTCTGTCCTCTGCCTAAAGCTGTTTCTTTCCTTTGCTCTTTCTGTCCTCTGCCCGATGCTGTTTCTTCCCTTTGTCCTTTCTGTCCTCTGCCCAATGCTTTTCTTCCATTTGTTCTCTCTGTCCTCTGCCCGATGCTGTTTCTTCCATTTGTCCTTTCTGTCCTCTGCCCGATGCTTTTTTTTCCCTTTGTCCTCTCTATCCTGTACCCGATGGTGTTTCTTCCCTTTGCCTTTTCTGTCCTCTGCCCGATACTGATTCTTCCCTTTGCCTTTTCTGTCCTCTGCCCGATGCTGTTTCTTCTTTTTGCAAAATCTGTCCTCTGCCTGATGCTGTTTCTTCCCTTTGTCCTCTCTGTCCTCTACCCGATGTTGTTTCTTTTCTTTGTCCTCTCTGTCCTCCGCCTGATGCTGTTTCTTCCCTTTGTCCTCTCTACCCTCTGCCCGATGCTGTTTCTCCCCTTGCCCTTTCTCACCTCTGCCCGATGCTGTTTCTTCTTTTTGCCCTTTCTGTCCTTTCCCGATGCTGTTTCTTCCCTTTGTCCTCTCTGTCCACTACCTGGTGCTGTTTCTTTTCTTTGTCCTCTCTGTCCTCTGCCTGATGCTGTTTCTTCCCTTTATCCTCTCTGTCCTCTGCCCAATGCTGTTTCTTCCCTCTGCCCTTTTTGTCCACGACCCGATGCTGTTTCTTCCGTTTGCCTTCTCTTTCCTCTGCCCGATGCTGTTTTTTCCCTTTGTCCTCTCTGTCCTCTGCCTGATGCTGTTTTTCCCCTTTGTCATCTCTGTCCTCTGTTCGATGCTGTTTCTTCCCTTTGCCCTCTCTTTTCTCTGCTGATTGCTGTTTGTTCCCTTTGCCCTCTCTGTCCTCTGCCTGATGCTGTTTTTTCCCTTTGCTCTTTCTGTCCTCTGCCAGGTGCTGTTTCTTCCCTTTGTTCTTTTTGTCCTCTGCCCAATGCTGTTTCTTTCATTTGTTCTCTCTGTCCTCTGCCTGATGCTGTTTCTTTCCTTTGTCCTTTCTGTCCTCTGCCCGATGCTGTTTTTTCACTTTGTCCTCTCTGTCCTGTACCCGATGCTGTTTCTTCCCTTTGCCCTTTCTGTCTTCTGCCCGATGCTTTTTCTTCTCTTTGCCTTTTCTGTCCTCTGCCCAAAGCTGTTTCTTCCCTTTGCCCTTTCTGTCCTCTGCCTGATGCTGTTTCTTCCCTTTGTCCTTTCTGTCCTCTGCCCGATGATGTTTTTTCTCTTTGTCCTCTCTGCCATCTACCTAATGCTGTTTTTTCCATACGCCCTCTTTGTCCTCTGCCTGATGCTGTTTCTTCAATTGTCCTCTCTGTCGTCTGCTCGATGCTGTTTCTTCCATTTGCCCTTTCTATTCTCTGCCCGATGCTGTTTCTTCCCTTTGCCCTTTCTGTCCTCTACCCGATGCTGTTTCTTCCCTTTGCCCTTTCTGTCCTCTTTTCGCTGCTGTTTCTTCCCTTTGCCCTTTCTGTCCTCTGCCTAATGCTGTTTCTTCTCATTGCCCTCTCTGTCCTCTGCCTGATGGTCTTTCTTCCCTTTGCCCGTCCTGTCCTCCGCCTGATGCTGTTTCTTCCCTTTGCCCTTTCTGTACTTTGCCCGATGCTTTTTCTTTTCTCTGCCCTTTCTGTCCTCTGCCCGATGCTGTTTCTTTCCTTTTTCCTCTCTGTCCTCTACCCGATGCTGTTTCTTTCCTTTACCCTTTCTGACCTCTGCCCGATGCTGTTTCTTCTCTTTACCTTTTTTGTCCTCTGCCTGATGCTGTTTCTTTTCTTTGCCTTTTTCTGTACTCTGCCCGATGCTCTTTCTTCTCTTTGTCCTCTCTGTCCTCTACCCGATGCTGTTTATTCCCTTTGCCCTTTCTGTCCTCTGCCCGATGCTGTTTCATCCCTTTGCCTATTCTGTAATCGCCTGATGCTGTTTCTTGCCTTTGTCCTCTCTGTCCTCTGCCCGATGCTGTTTCTTTTCTTTGTCCTCTCTGTCCTCTGCTCGATGCTGTTTCTTTCCTTTGTCCTCTCTGTCCTCTACCCAAAGCTGTTTCTTCCCTTTGCCCTTTCTGTCCTTTGATCGATGCCTTTTCTCCCCTCTGCCCTTTCTGTCCTCTGGCCGATGCTGTTTCTTCCCTTTGTCCTTTCTGTCCTCAACCCGATGCTGTTTCTTTCCTTTACCCTTTCTGTCCTCTGCCCGATGCTATTTTTTCCTTGCCTTTTCTGTCCTCTGCCTGATGCTGTTTCTTCCCTTTGCCCTTTCTGTCCTCTGCCCGATGCTGTTTTTTTTCTTTGTCCTATTTGTCCTCTACCCGTTGTTGTTTATTTCCTTTGCCCTTTCTCTACTCTGCCCAATGCTGTTTTTTCACTTTGCATTTTCTGTCGTCTGCCCGATGCTGTTTCTTCTCTTTGCCCTTTCTGTCCTCTGCCTGATGCTGTTTCTTCCCTTTGCCCTTTCTGTCCTCTGCCCGACGCTGTTTCTTCCTATTGTCTTCTCTCTCCTCTACTCGAAGCTGTTCTCTTTCCATTGTCCTTTCTGTCCTCTGCCTGATGCAGTTTTTCCCTCTGTTCTTTCTGTCCTCTGCCCGATGCTGTTTTTTCCCTTTGTCCTCTCTGTCCTCTACCCGATACTGTTTGTTCCATTTGCCCTTTTGTTCTCTGTTTGGTGCTGTTTCTTTCCTTTGCCCATTCTGTACTCTGCCCGATGCTGTTTCTTCCCTTTCTCCTTTCTGTCCTCTGCCTGATGCTGTTTCATCCCTTTGCCCTTTCTGTCCTCGGCCCAATGCTTTTTTTTTTCTTTTATCTTTCTGTCCTCTGCCCGATGCTGTTTCCTCCCTTCGCTCTTTCTGTTCTCTTTCCTTGATGCTGTTTCTTCCCTTTGCTCTTTTTGTCATCTGCCCGATGCTGTTTCTTCCCTTTGTCCTTTCTGTCCTCTGCCCAATGCTGTTTCTTCCATTTGTTCTCTCTGTCCTCTGCCCGATGCTGTTTCTTTCCTTTGTCCTTTCTCTTCTCTATCCAGTGCTGTTTTTTCCCTTTGTCCTTTCTTTCCTGTACATGATGGTGTTTCTTTCCTTTGCCCTTTCTGTCCTCTGCCCGATGCTGTTTCTTCCCTTTGCCTTTTGTGTCCTCTGCCCGATGCTGTTTCTTTCCTTTGCCCTTTCTGTCCTCTGCCTGATGCTGTTTCTTCCCTTTGTCCTTTCTGTCCTCTGCCCGATGATGTTTTTTCTCTTTTTCCTCTCTGCCATCTACCTGATGCTGTTTCTTCCCTACGCCCTCTTTGTCCTCTGCCCGATGCTGTTTCTTCAATTGTCCTCTCTGTCGTCTGCCCGATGCTGTTTCTTCCCTTTGTCCTCTCTGTCCTCTGCTCGATGCTGTTTCTTTCTATTGTCTTCTCTGTCCTCTCCTCGAAGCTGTTCTCTTTCCTTTTTACTTTCTGTCCTCTGCCTGATGCTGTTTCTTCCCTTTGCCCTCTCTGCCCTCTACCCAATACTGTTTGTTTTATTTGCCCTTTCTTTCCTCTGCCCGATGCTGTTTCTTTTCTTTGCCCTTTCTGTCCTCCGCCCGATGCTGTTTCTTCCCTTTTTCCTTTCTGTCCTCTGCCCGATGCTGTTTCATCCCTTTGCCCTTTCTGTCCTCGGCCCGATGCTGTTTCTTTCCTTTGCCCTTTCTGTCCTCTGCCCGAGGCTGTTTCTTCCCTTCGCTCTTTCTGTCCTCTGCCTGATGCTGTTTCTTGCCTTTACCTTCTCTGTCCTTTGCCCGATGCTGTTTCTTCCCTTTGCCCTTTCTGTCCTCTGCCCGATGCTGTTTCTTCCCTTTGCATTTTCTATCCTCTGCCCGATGCTGTTTCTTTCCTTTGCCCTCTCTGTCCTCTGCCTAATGCTGTTTCTTTCCTTTGTCCTCTCTGTCCTCTACCCGATGCTGTTTGTTCCATTTGCACTTTTTGTCCTCTGTTATGCTGTTTCTTCCCTTTGCTCTTTCAGTCCTCTCCCCGATTTGGTTTCTTCCCTTTGTTCCCCCTGTCCTCTGCCCGATGCTGTTTCTTCCCTTTGTCCTCTCTGTGCTCTACCCGATGCTTTTTGTTTCCTTTGCCCTTTCTTTCCTCTGCCCGATGCTGTTTGTTCCATTTGCCCTTCCTGTCCTCTGCCCGATGCTGTTTCTTCCCTTTGCCCTTTCTGTCCTCTGCCTGATGCTGTTTCTTCCCTTTGCCCTTTCTTTCCTCTGCCCGATGCTGTTTTTTCCTATTTGCCCATTTTCTCGTTTGCCCGATGCCGTTTCTTCCTTTTTTCCTCTCTTTCCTCTTCCCGATGCTGTTTCATCCCTTTGCCCTTTCTGTCCTCGGCCCGATGCTGTTTCTTTCCTTTGCCCTTTCTGTCCTCTGCCCGATGCTGTTTCTTCCCTTCGCTCTTTCTCTCCTCTGCCTGATGCTGTTTCTTGCCTTTACCTTCTCTATCCTTTGCCCGATGCTGTTTCTTCCCTTTGCCCTTTCTGTCCTCTGCCCGATGCTGTTTCTTCCCTTTGTCCTTTCTGTCCTCTGCCCAATGCTGTTTCTTCCATTTGTTCTCTCTGTCCTCAGCCCGATGCTGTTTCTTCCCTTTGTCCTCTCTGTCCCCTGTCCGATGCTGTTTCTTCCCTTTGCCCTTTTTGTCCTCTGCCCGATGCTGTTTCTTCCCTTTATCCTCTCTGTCCTCTGCCTGATGCTGTTTCTTCCCTTTGCCCTTTCTGCTTTTTGCCCGATGCTGTTTCTTCCCTTTCTTCTCTTTGTCCTCTGCCCAATGCTGTTTCTTCCCTTTGTCTTCTCTGTCCTTTACCCATTGCTGTTAGTTTCCTTTGCCCTTTCTGTTCTCTGCCTGATGCTGTTTGTTCCATTTGCCCCTTTCTGTCCTCTGCCCGATGCTGTTTCTTTCCTTTGCCCTCTCTGTTCTCTGCCCGATGCTGCTTCTTCCCTTTGTCCTCTCTGTCCTTTGCCCAATGCTGTTTCTCCCCTTGCCCTTTCTTTCCTCTGCCCGATTCTGTTTTTTTCTTTTTGCCCTTTCTGTCCTTTGCCCGATGCTGTTACTTCCCTTTGTCCTCTCTGTCCTCTACCCGATGCTGTTTCTTTTCTTTGTCCTCTCTGTCCTCTGCCTGATGCTGTTTCTTCCCTTTGTCCTCTCTGTCCACTGCCCTATGCGGTTTCTTCCCTCTGCCCTTTCTGTCCACGACCCGATGCTGTTTCTTCCGCTTGCCCTCTCTTTCCTCTTTCCGATGCTGTTTTTTTCCCTTTGTCCTCTCTGTCCTCTGCCTGATGCTGTTTCTCCCCTTTTTCGTCTCTGTCCTCTGTTCGATGCTGTTTATTCCATTTGCCCTCTCTTTTCTCTGCTGATTGCTGTTTGTTTCCTTTGCCCTCTCTTTCCTCTGCCTGATGCTGTTTCTTCCCTTTGCCCTTTCTGTCCTCTGCCCGATGCTGTTTCTTCCCTTTGTTCTTTCTGTCCTCTACCGAATGCTGTTTTTTTCCATTTGTTCTCTCTGTCCTCTGCCCGATGCTGTTTCTTCCCTTTGTCCTTTCTGTCCTCTGCCCGATGCTGTTTTTTCACTTTGTCCTCTCTGTCCTGTACCCGATGCTGTTTCTTCCCTTTGCCCTTTCTGTCTTCTGCCCGATGCTGTTTCTTCTCTTTGCCTTTTCTGTCCTCTGCCCAAAGCTGTTTCTTCCCTTTGCCCTTTCTGTCCTCTGCCTGATGCTGTTTCTTCCCTTTGTCCTTTCTGTCCTCTGCCCGATGATGTTTTTTCTCTTTGTCCTTTCTGCCATCTCCCTAATGCTGTTTTTTCCATACGCCCTCTTTGTCCTCTGCTCGATGCTGTTTCTTCAATTGTCCTCTCTGTCGTCTGCTCGATGCTGTTTTTTCCATTTGCCCTTTCTGTTCTCTGCCCGATGCTGTTTCTTCCCTTTGCCCTTTCTGTTCTCTACCTGATGCTGTTTCTTCCCTTTGCCCTTTCTGTCCTCTTTTCGATGCTGTTTCTTCCCTTTGCCCTTTGTGTCCTCTGCCTAATGCTGTTTCTTCTCATTGCCCTCTCTGTCCTCTGCCTGATGGTCTTTCTTCCCTTTGCCAGTCCTGTCCTCTGCCTGATGCTGTTTCTTCTCTTTGCCCTTTCTGTACTTTGCCCGATGCTTTTTCTCTCCTCTGCCCTTTCTGTCCTCTGCCCAATGCTGTTTATTTTCTTTGTCCTCTCTGTCCTCTACCCAAAGCAGTTTCTTCCCTTTACCCTTTCTGTCCTCTGCCCGATGCTGTTTCTTCTCTTTACCTTTTCTGTCTTCTGCCTGATGCTGTTTCTTTCCATGCCTTTTTCTGTCCTCTGCCCGATGCTCTTTCTTCTCTTTGTCTTCTCTGTCCTCTACCCGATGCTGTTTCCTCCTCTTTGCCCTTTCTGTCCTCTGCCCGATGCTGTTTCTTCCCTTTGCCCATTCTGTCCTCTGCCTGATGCTGTTTCTTCCCTTTGTCCTCTCTGTCCTCTTCCCAATGCTGTTTCTTTTCTTTGTCCTCTCTGTCCTCTGCTCGATGCTGTTTCTTTCCTTTGTCCTTTCAGCCCTCTACCATAAGCTGTTCCTTCCCTTTGCCCTTTCTGTACTTTGACCGATGCCTTTTCTCCCCTCTGCTCTTTCTGTCCTCTGGCCGATGCTGTTTCTTCCCTTTGTCCTTTTTTTCCTCAACTCGATGCTGTTTCTTTCCTTTACCCTTTCTGTCTTCTGCCCGATGCTATTTTTTCCTTGCCTTTTCTGTCCTCTGCCTAATGCTGTTTCTTCCCTTTGCCCTTTCTGTCCTCTGCCCGATGCTGTTTTTTTCCTTTGTCTTCTCTGTCCTCTACCCGTTTCTGTTTATTTCCTTTGCCCTTTCTCTACTCTGCCCAATGCTGTTTTTTCGCTTTGCCCTTTCTGTCGTCTGCCCGATGCTGTTTCTTTCCTTTGCTCTTTCGGTCCTTTGCCCGATGCTGTTTCCTTCCTTTGCCCTTTCTGTCCTCCGCCCGATTCCGTTTTTTCCCTTCCTCTTTTCTGTCCTCTGCCCGATGCTGTTTCTTTCCTTTGCACTTTCTGTCCTCGGCGCAATGCTGTTTTTTTTCCTTTGCCCTTTCTGTCCTCTGCCCGATGCTGTTCTTTTTCTTTGCCCTTTCTGTCCTAGGCCTGATGCTGTTTTTTCCCTTTGCCTTCTCTGTCCTCTGCCTGATGCTGTTTCTTCCCTTTGTCCTCTCTGTCCTCTGCTCGATGCTGTTTCTTTCTATTGTCTTCTCTGTCCTCTCCTCGAAGCTGTTCTCTTTCCTTTTTCCTTTCTGTCCTCTGCCTGATGCTGTTTCTTTTCTTTGCCCTCTCTGCCCTCTACCCAATACTGTTTGTTTTATTTGCCCTTTCTTTCCTCTGCCCGATGCTGTTTCTTTTCTTTGCCCTTTCTGTCCTCCGCCTGATGCTGTTTCTTCCGTTTTTCCTTTCTGTCCTACACCCAATGCTGTTTCATCCCTTTGCCCTTTCTGTCCTCGGCCCGATGCTGTTTCTTTCCTTGACCCTTTCTGTCCTCTTCCCCATGCTGTTTCTTCCCTTCGCTCTTTCTGTCCTCTGCCTGATGCTGTTTTTTGCCTTTACCTTCTCTGTCCTTTGCCAGATGCTGTTTCTTCCCTTTGCCCTTTCTGTCCTCTGCCCGATGCTGTTTCTTCCCTTTGCATTTTCTATCCTCTGCCTGATGCTGTTTCTTTCCTTTGCCCTCTCTGTCCTCTGCCTAATGCTGTTTTTTTCCTTTGTCCTCTCTGTCCTCTACCCGATGCTGTTTGTTCCATTTGCACTTTTTGTCCTCTGTTATGCTGTTTCTTCCCTTTGCTCTTTCAGTTCTCTCCCCATTTGGTTATATCCCTTTGTTCCCCCTGTCCTCTGCCTGATGCTGTTTCTTCCCTTTGTCCTCTCTGTCCTCTACCCGATGCTTTTTGTTTCCTTTGCCATTTCTTTCCTCTGCCCGATGCTGTTTGTTCCATTTTCCCATTTCTGTCCTCTGCCCGATGCTGTTTCTTCCCTTTACCCTTTCTGTCCTCTGCCCGATGCTGTTTCTTCCCTTTGCCCTTTCTTTCCTCTACCCGATGCTGTTTCTTCCCTTTATCCTCTCTGTCATCTGCCTGATGCTGTTTCTTCCCTCTGCCCTTTCTGTCCACGACCCGATGCTGTTTCTTCCGTTTGCCCTCTCTTTCCTCTTTCCGATGCTGTTTTTTCCCTTTGTCCTCTCTGTCCTCTGCCTGATGCTGTTTCTTCCCTTTGCCCTTTCTGTCCTCTGCCCGATGCTGTTTCTCCCCTTTGTTCTTTCTGTCCTCTGCCCAATGCTGTTTTTTTCATTTGTTCTCTCTGTCCTCTGCCCGATGCTGTTTCTTCCCTTTGTCCTTTCTGTCCTCTGCCCGATGCTGTTTTTTCACTTTGTCCTCTCTGTCCTGTACCCGATGCTGTTTCTTCCCTTTGCCATTTCTGTCTTCTGCCCGATGCTGTTTCTTCTCTTTCCCTCTCTGTCCTTTGCCCAAAGCTGTTTCTTCCCTTTGCCCTTTCTGTCCTCTGCCTGATGCTGTTTCTTCCCTTTGTCCTTTCTGTCCTCTGCCTGATGATGTTTTTTCTCTTTGTCCTTTCTGCCATCTACCTAATGCTGTTTTTTCCATACGCCCTCTTTGTCCTCTGCTCGATGCTGTTTCTTCAATTGTCCTCTCTGTCGTCTGCTCGATGCTGTTTTTTCCATTTGCCCTTTCTGTTCTCTGCCCGATGCTGTTTCTACCCTTTGCCCTTTCTGTCCTCTACCCGATGCTGTTTCTTCCCTTTGCCCTTTCTGTCCTCTTTTCGATGCTGTTTCTTCCCTTTGCCCTTTGTGTCCTCTGCCTAATGCTGTTTCTTCTCATTGCCCTCTCTGTCCTCTGCCTGATGGTCTTTCTTCCCTTTGCCCGTCCTGTCCTCTGCCTGATGCTGTTTCTTCTCTTTGCCCTTTCTATGCTTTGCCCGATGCTTTTTCTCTCCTCTGCCCTTTCTGTCCTCTGCCTAATGCTGTTTATTTTCTTTGTCCTCTCTGTCCTCTACCCGATGCTGTTTCTTTCCTTTACCCTTTCTGTCCTCTGCCCGATGCTGTTTCTTCTCTTTACCTTTTCTGCCCTCTGCCTGATGCTGTTTCTTTCCTTTGCCTTTTTCTGTCCTCTGCCCGATGCTCTTTCTTCTCTTTGTCTTCTCTGTCCTCTACCCGATGCTGTTTCCTCCTCTTTGCCTTTTCTGTCCTCTACCCGATGCTGTTTCTTCCCTTTGCCCATTCTGTCCTCTGCCTGATGCTGTTTCTTCCCTTTGTCCTCTCTGTCCTCTTCCCAATGCTGTTTCTTTTCTTTGTCCTCTCTGTCCTCTGCTCGATGCTGTTTCTTTCCTTTGTCCTTTCAGCCCTCTACCATAAGCTGTTCCTTCCCTTTGCCCTTTCTGTACTTTGACCGATGCCTTTTCTCCCCTCTGCTCTTTCTGTCCTCTGGCCGATGCTGTTTCTTCCCTTTGTCCTTTTTTTCCTCAACTCGATGCTGTTTCTTTCCTTTACCCTTTCTGTCTTCTGCCCGATGCTATTTTTTCCTTGCCTTTTCTGTCCTCTGCCTAATGCTGTTTCTTCCCTTTGCCCTTTCTGTCCTCTGCCCGATGCTGTTTTTTTCCTTTGTCTTCTCTGTCCTCTACCCGTTTCTGTTTATTTCCTTTGCCCTTTCTCTACTCTGCCCAATGCTGTTTTTTCGCTTTGCCCTTTCTGTCGTCTGCCCGATGCTGTTTCTTTCCTTTGCTCTTTCGGTCCTTTGCCCGATGCTGTTTCCTTCCTTTGCCCTTTCTGTCCTCCGCCCGATTCCGTTTTTTCCCTTCCTCTTTTCTGTCCTCTGCCCGATGCTGTTTCTTTCCTTTGCACTTTCTGTCCTCGGCGCAATGCTGTTTTTTTTCCTTTGCCCTTTCTGTCCTCTGCCCGATGCTGTTCTTTTTCTTTGCCCTTTCTGTCCTAGGCCTGATGCTGTTTTTTCCCTTTGCCTTCTCTGTCCTCTGCCTGATGCTGTTTCTTCCCTTTGTCCTCTCTGTCCTCTGCTCGATGCTGTTTCTTTCTATTGTCTTCTCTGTCCTCTCCTCGAAGCTGTTCTCTTTCCTTTTTCCTTTCTGTCCTCTGCCTGATGCTGTTTCTTTTCTTTGCCCTCTCTGCCCTCTACCCAATACTGTTTGTTTTATTTGCCCTTTCTTTCCTCTGCCCGATGCTGTTTCTTTTCTTTGCCCTTTCTGTCCTCCGCCTGATGCTGTTTCTTCCGTTTTTCCTTTCTGTCCTACACCCAATGCTGTTTCATCCCTTTGCCCTTTCTGTCCTCGGCCCGATGCTGTTTCTTTCCTTGACCCTTTCTGTCCTCTTCCCGATGCTGTTTCTTCCCTTCGCTCTTTCTGTCCTCTGCCTGATGCTGTTTTTTGCCTTTACCTTCTCTGTCCTTTGCCAGATGCTGTTTCTTCCCTTTGCCCTTTCTGTCCTCTGCCCGATGCTGTTTCTTCCCTTTGCATTTTCTATCCTCTGCCTGATGCTGTTTCTTTCCTTTGCCCTCTCTGTCCTCTGCCTAATGCTGTTTTTTTCCTTTGTCCTCTCTGTCCTCTACCCGATGCTGTTTGTTCCATTTGCACTTTTTGTCCTCTGTTATGCTGTTTCTTCCCTTTGCTCTTTCAGTTCTCTCCCCATTTGGTTATATCCCTTTGTTCCCCCTGTCCTCTGCCTGATGCTGTTTCTTCCCTTTGTCCTCTCTGTCCTCTACCCGATGCTTTTTGTTTCCTTTGCCATTTCTTTCCTCTGCCCGATGCTGTTTGTTCCATTTTCCCATTTCTGTCCTCTGCCCGATGCTGTTTCTTCCCTTTACCCTTTCTGTCCTCTGCCCGATGCTGTTTCTTCCCTTTGCCCTTTCTTTCCTCTACCCGATGCTGTTTCTCCTCTTTGCCCATTTTCTCCTCTGCCCGATGCCGTTTCTCCCTTTTTTCCTCTCTTTCCTCTTCCCGATGCTGATTCTTCCCTTTGCCCTTTCTGTCCTCTGCCCGATGCTGCTTCTTCCCTTTGTCCTCTCTGTCCCCTGCCTGATGCTGTTTCTTCCCTTTGCCCTTTTTGTCCTCTGCCCGATGCTGTTTCTTCCCTTTATCCTCTCTGTCATCTGCCTGATGCTGTTTCTTCCCTTTGCCCTTTCTGCTTTTTGCCCGATGCTGTTTCTTCCCTTCTTTTCTCTTTGTCCTCTGCCCGATGCTGTTTCTTCCCTATGTCTTCTCTGTCCTTTACCCATTGCTGTTTCTTCCCTTTGCCCTTTCTGTTCTCTGCCTGATGCTG
Source organism: Ceratothoa steindachneri (assembly GCA_963969495.1). NCBI lineage: Eukaryota > Metazoa > Arthropoda > Malacostraca > Isopoda > Cymothoidae > Ceratothoa > Ceratothoa steindachneri. Next base: position 25,591,536 of record OZ018334.1, read on the forward strand.
TTTGTTCCATTTGCCCCTTTCTGTCCTCTGCCCGATGCTGTTTCTTCCCTTTGCCCTCTCTGTTCTCTGCCCGATGCTGCATCTTCCCTTTGTTCTCTCTGTCCTCTGCCCGATGCTGTTTCTCCCCTTGCCCTTTCTTTCCTCTGCCCGATTCTGTTTCTTCTTTTTGCCCTTTCTGTCCTCTGCCCGATGCTGTTTCTTCCCTTTGTCCTTTCTGTCCTCTACCCGATGCTGTTTCTTTTCTTTGTCCTCTCTGTCCTCTGCCTGATGCTGTTTCTTCCCTTTGTCCTCTCTGTCCTCTGCCCTATGCTGTTTCTTCCCTCTGCCCTTTCTGTCCACGACCCGATGCTGTTTCTTCCGTTTGCCCTCTCTTTCCTCTTTCCGATGCTGTTTTTTCCCTTTGTCCTCTCTGTCCTCTGCCTGATGCTGTTTCTTCCCTTTGCCCTTTCTGTCCTCTGCCCGATGCTGTTTCTCCCCTTTGTTCTTTCTGTCCTCTGCCCAATGCTGTTTTTTTCATTTGTTCTCTCTGTCCTCTGCCCGATGCTGTTTCTTCCCTTTGTCCTTTCTGTCCTCTGCCCGATGCTGTTTTTTCACTTTGTCCTCTCTGTCCTGTACCCGATGCTGTTTCTTCCCTTTGCCATTTCTGTCTTCTGCCCGATGCTGTTTCTTCTCTTTCCCTCTCTGTCCTTTGCCCAAAGCTGTTTCTTCCCTTTGCCCTTTCTGTCCTCTGCCTGATGCTGTTTCTTCCCTTTGTCCTTTCTGTCCTCTGCCTGATGATGTTTTTTCTCTTTGTCCTTTCTGCCATCTACCTAATGCTGTTTTTTCCATACGCCCTCTTTGTCCTCTGCTCGATGCTGTTTCTTCAATTGTCCTCTCTGTCGTCTGCTCGATGCTGTTTTTTCCATTTGCCCTTTCTGTTCTCTGCCCGATGCTGTTTCTACCCTTTGCCCTTTCTGTCCTCTACCCGATGCTGTTTCTTCCCTTTGCCCTTTCTGTCCTCTTTTCGATGCTGTTTCTTCCCTTTGCCCTTTGTGTCCTCTGCCTAATGCTGTTTCTTCTCATTGCCCTCTCTGTCCTCTGCCTGATGGTCTTTCTTCCCTTTGCCCGTCCTGTCCTCTGCCTGATGCTGTTTCTTCTCTTTGCCCTTTCTATGCTTTGCCCGATGCTTTTTCTCTCCTCTGCCCTTTCTGTCCTCTGCCTAATGCTGTTTATTTTCTTTGTCCTCTCTGTCCTCTACCCGATGCTGTTTCTTTCCTTTACCCTTTCTGTCCTCTGCCCGATGCTGTTTCTTCTCTTTACCTTTTCTGCCCTCTGCCTGATGCTGTTTCTTTCCTTTGCCTTTTTCTGTCCTCTGCCCGATGCTCTTTCTTCTCTTTGTCTTCTCTGTCCTCTACCCGATGCTGTTTCCTCCTCTTTGCCTTTTCTGTCCTCTACCCGATGCTGTTTCTTCCCTTTGCCCATTCTGTCCTCTGCCTGATGCTGTTTCTTCTCTTTGTCCTCTCTGTCCTCTGCCCAATGCTGTTTCTTTTCTTTGTCCTCTCTATCCTCTGCTCGATGCTGTTTCTTTCCTTTGTCCTCTCTGCCCTCTACCATAAGCTGTTTTTTCCCTTTGCCCTTTCTGTCCTTTGACCGATGCCTTTTCTCCCCTCTGCCCTTTCTGTCCTCTGGCCGATGCTGTTTCTTCCCTTTGTCCTTTCTGTCCTCAACCCGATGCTGTTTATTTCCTTTACCCTTTCTGTCCTCTGCCCGATGCTGTTTTTTCGCTTTGCCCTTTCTGTCGTCTGCCCGATGCTGTTTCTTCCCTTTGCTCTTTCTGTCCTCTGCCTGATGCTGTTTCTTCCCTTTGCCCTTTCTGTCCTCTGCCCGATGCTGTTTCTTCCTATTGTCTTCTCTGTCCTCTACCCGAAGCTGTTATCTTTCCTTTGTCCTTTCTGTCCTCTGCCTGATGCTGTTTCTTCCCTTTGTCCTTTCTGTCCTCTGCCCGATGCTGTTTCTTCCCTTTGTCCTCTCTGTCCTCTACCCAATACTGTTTATTCCACTTGCCCTTTCTGTCCTCTGCCCAATGCTGTTTCTTTCTTTTGCCCTTTCTGTCCTCTGCCCGATGCTGTTTCTTTCCTTTCTCCTTTCTGTCCTCTGCCTGATGCTGTTTCATCCCTTTGCCCTTTCTGTCCTCGGCCCGATGCTGTTTTTTTTCCTTGCCCTTTCTGTCCTCTGCCCGATGCTGTTTTTTCCCTTCGCTCGTTCTGTCCTCTGCCTAAAGCTGTTTCTTTCCTTTGCTCTTTCTGTCCTCTGCCCGATGCTGTTTCTTCCCTTTGTCCTTTCTGTCCTCTGCCCAATGCTTTTCTTCCATTTGTTCTCTCTGTCCTCTGCCCGATGCTGTTTCTTCCATTTGTCCTTTCTGTCCTCTGCCCGATGCTTTTTTTTCCCTTTGTCCTCTCTATCCTGTACCCGATGGTGTTTCTTCCCTTTGCCCTTTCTGTCCTCTGCCCGATGCTGTTTCTTCCCTTTGCCTTTTCTGTCCTCTTCCCGATGCTGTTTCTTCTTTTTGCAAAATCTGTCCTCTGCCTGATGCTGTTTCTTCCCTTTGTCCTCTCTGTCCTCTACCCGATGTTGTTTCTTTTCTTTGTCCTCTCTGTCCTCCGCCTGATGCTGTTTCTTCCCTTTGTCCTCTCTACCCTCTGCCCGATGCTGTTTCTCCCCTTGCCCTTTCTCTCCTCTGCCCGATGCTGTTTCTTCTTTTTGCCCTTTCTGTCCTTTCCCGATGCTGTTTCTTCCCTTTGTCCTCTCTGTCCACTACCTGGTGCTGTTTCTTTTCTTTGTCCTCTCTGTCCTCTGCCTGATGCTGTTTCTTCCCTTTGTCCTCTCTGTCCTCTGCCCAATGCTGTTTCTTCCCTCTGCCCTTTTTGTCCACGACCCGATGCTGTTTCTTCCGTTTGCCTTCTCTTTCCTCTGCCCGATGCTGTTTTTTCCCTTTGTCCTCTCTGTCCTCTGCCTGATGCTGTTTTTCCCCTTTGTCATCTCTGTCCTCTGTTCGATGCTGTTTCTTCCCTTTGCCCTCTCTTTTCTCTGCTGATTGCTGTTTGTTCCCTTTGCCCTCTCTGTCCTCTGCCTGATGCTGTTTTTTCCCTTTGCTCTTTCTGTCCTCTGCCAGATGCTGTTTCTTCCCTTTGTTCTTTTTGTCCTCTGCCCAATGCTGTTTCTTTCATTTGTTCTCTCTGTCCTCTCCCTGATGCTGTTTCTTTCCTTTGTCCTTTCTGTCCTCTGCCCGATGCTGTTTTTTCACTTTGTCCTCTCTGTCCTGTACCCGATGCTGTTTCTTCCCTTTGCCCTTTCTGTCTTCTGCCCGATGCTTTTTCTTCTCTTTGCCTTTTCTGTCCTCTGCCCAAAGCTGTTTCTTCCCTTTGCCCTTTCTGTCCTCTGCCTGATGCTGTTTCTTATCTTTGTCCTTTCTGTCCTCTGCCCGATGATGTTTTTTCTCTTTGTCCTCTCTGCCATCTACCTAATGCTGTTTTTTCCATACGCCCTCTTTGTCCTCTGCCTGATGCTGTTTCTTCAATTGTCCTCTCTGTCGTCTGCTCGATGCTGTTTCTTCCATTTGCCCTTTCTATTCTCTGCCCGATGCTGTTTCTTCCCTTTGCCCTTTCTGTCCTCTACCCGATGCTGTTTCTTCCCTTTGCCCTTTCTGTCCTCTTTTCGCTGCTGTTTCTTCCCTTTGCCCTTTCTGTCCTCTGCCTAATGCTGTTTCTTCTCATTGCCCTCTCTGTCCTCTGCCTGATGGTCTTTCTTCCCTTTGCCCGTCCTGTCCTCCGCCTGATGCTGTTTCTTCCCTTTGCCCTTTCTGTACTTTGCCCGATGCTTTTTCTTTTCTCTGCCCTTTCTGTCCTCTGCCCGATGCTGTTTCTTTCCTTTTTCCTCTCTGTCCTCTACCCGATGCTGTTTCTTTCCTTTACCCTTTCTGACCTCTGCCCGATGCTGTTTCTTCTCTTTACCTTTTTTGTCCTCTGCCTGATGCTGTTTCTTTTCTTTGCCTTTTTCTGTACTCTGCCCGATGCTCTTTCTTCTCTTTGTCCTCTCTGTCCTCTACCCGATGCTGTTTCTTCCCTTTGCCCTTTCTGTCCTCTGCCCGATGCTGTTTCATCCCTTTGCCTATTCTGTACTCGCCTGATGCTGTTTCTTGCCTTTGTCTTCTCTGTCCTCTGCCCGATGCTGTTTCTTTTCTTTGTCCTCTCTGTCCTCTGCTCGATGCTGTTTCTTTCCTTTGTCCTCTCTGTCCTCTACCCAAAGCTGTTTCTTCCCTTTGCCCTTTCTGTCCTTTGATCGATGCCTTTTCTCCCCTCTGCCCTTTCTGTCCTCTGGCCGATGCTGTTTCTTCCCTTTGTCCTTTCTGTCCTCAACCCGATGCTGTTTCTTTCCTTTACCTTTTCTGTCCTCTGCCCGATGCTATTTTTTTCCTTGCCTTTTCTGTCCTCTGCCTGATGCTGTTTCTTCCCTTTGCCCTTTCTGTCCTCTGCCCGATGCTGTTTTTTTTCTTTGTCCTATTTGTCCTCTACCCGTTGTTGTTTATTTCCTTTGCCCTTTCTCTACTCTGCCCAATGCTGTTTTTTCACTTTGCATTTTCTGTCGTCTGCCCGATGCTGTTTCTTCTCTTTGCCCTTTCTGTCCTCTGCCTGATGCTGTTTCTTCCCTTTGCCCTTTCTGTCCTCTGCCCGACGCTGTTTCTTCCTATTGTCTTCTCTCTCCTCTACTCGAAGCTGTTCTCTTTCCATTGTCCTTTCTGTCCTCTGCCTGATGCAGTTTTTCCCTCTGTTCTTTCTGTCCTCTGCCCGATGCTGTTTTTTCCCTTTGTCCTCTCTGTCCTCTACCCGATACTGTTTGTTCCATTTGCCCTTTTGTTCTCTGTTTGGTGCTGTTTCTTTCCTTTGCCCATTCTGTACTCTGCCCGATGCTGTTTTTTCCCTTTCTCCTTTCTGTCCTCTGCCTGATGCTGTTTCATCCCTTTGCCCTTTCTGTCCTCGGCCCAATGCTTTTTTTTTTCTTTGCCCTTTCTGTCCTCTGCCCGATGCTGTTTCCTCCCTTCGCTCTTTCTGTTCTCTTTCCTTGATGCTGTTTCTTCCCTTTGCTCTTTTTGTCATCTGCCCGATGCTGTTTCTTCCCTTTGTCCTTTCTGTCCTCTGCCCAATGCTGTTTCTTCCATTTGTTCTCTCTGTCCTCTGCCCGATGCTGTTTCTTTCCTTTGTCCTTTCTCTTCTCTATCCAGTGCTGTTTTTTCCCTTTGTCCTCTCTTTCCTGTACATGATGGTGTTTCTTCCCTTTGCCCTTTCTGTCCTCTGCCCGATGCTGTTTCTTCCCTTTGCCTTTTGTGTCCTCTGCCCGATGCTGTTTCTTTCCTTTGCCCTTTCTGTCCTCTGCCTGATGCTGTTTCTTCCCTTTGTCCTTTCTGTCCTCTGCCCGATGATGTTTTTTCTCTTTTTCCTCTCTGCCATCTACCTGATGCTGTTTCTTCCCTACGCCCTCTTTGTCCTCTGCCCGATGCTGTTTCTTCAATTGTCCTCTCTGTCGTCTGCCCGATGCTGTTTCTTCCCTTTGTCCTCTCTGTCCTCTGCTCGATGCTGTTTCTTTCTATTGTCTTCTCTGTCCTCTCCTCGAAGCTGTTCTCTTTCCTTTTTCCTTTCTGTCCTCTGCCTGATGCTGTTTCTTCCCTTTGCCCTCTCTGCCCTCTACCCAATACTGTTTGTTTTATTTGCCCTTTCTTTCCTCTGCCCGATGCTGTTTCTTTTCTTTGCCCTTTCTGTCCTCCGCCCGATGCTGTTTCTTCCCTTTTTCCTTTCTGTCCTCTGCCCGATGCTGTTTCATCCCTTTGCCCTTTCTGTCCTCGGCCCGATGCTGTTTCTTTCCTTTGCCCTTTCTGTCCTCTGCCCGAGGCTGTTTCTTCCCTTCGCTCTTTCTGTCCTCTGCCTGATGCTGTTTCTTGCCTTTACCTTCTCTGTCCTTTGCCCGATGCTGTTTCTTCCCTTTGCCCTTTCTGTCCTCTGCCCGATGCTGTTTCTTCCCTTTGCATTTTCTATCCTCTGCCCGATGCTGTTTCTTTCCTTTGCCCTCTCTGTCCTCTGCCTAATGCTGTTTCTTTCCTTTGTCCTCTCTGTCCTCTACCCGATGCTGTTTGTTCCATTTGCACTTTTTGTCCTCTGTTATGCTGTTTCTTCCCTTTGCTCTTTCAGTCCTCTCCCCGATTTGGTTTCTTCCCTTTGTTCCCCCTGTCCTCTGCCCGATGCTGTTTCTTCCCTTTGTCCTCTCTGTGCTCTACCCGATGCTTTTTGTTTCCTTTGCCCTTTCTTTCCTCTGCCCGATGCTGTTTGTTCCATTTGCCCTTCCTGTCCTCTGCCCGATGCTGTTTCTTCCCTTTGCCCTTTCTGTCCTCTGCCTGATGCTGTTTCTTCCCTTTGCCCTTTCTTTCCTCTGCCCGATGCTGTTTTTTCCTATTTGCCCATTTTCTCGTTTGCCCGATGCCGTTTCTTCCTTTTTTCCTCTCTTTCCTCTTCCCGATGCTGTTTCATCCCTTTGCCCTTTCTGTCCTCGGCCCGATGCTGTTTCTTTCCTTTGCCCTTTCTGTCCTCTGCCCGATGCTGTTTCTTCCCTTCGCTCTTTCTCTCCTCTGCCTGATGCTGTTTCTTGCCTTTACCTTCTCTATCCTTTGCCCGATGCTGTTTCTTCCCTTTGCCCTTTCTGTCCTCTGCCCGATGCTGTTTCTTCCCTTTGTCCTTTCTGTCCTCTGCCCAATGCTGTTTCTTCCATTTGTTCTCTCTGTCCTCAGCCCGATGCTGTTTCTTCCCTTTGTCCTCTCTGTCCCCTACCCGATGCTGTTTCTTCCCTTTGCCCTTTTTGTCCTCTGCCCGATGCTGTTTCTTCCCTTTATCCTCTCTGTCCTCTGCCTGATGCTGTTTCTTCCCTTTGCCCTTTCTGCTTTTTGCCCGATGCTGTTTCTTCCCTTTCTTCTCTTTGTCCTCTGCCCGATGCTGTTTCTTCCCTTTGTCTTCTCTGTCCTTTACCCATTGCTGTTAGTTTCCTTTGCCCTTTCTGTTCTCTGCCCGATGCTGTTTCTTCCCTTCGTCCTTTCTGTCCTCTGCCCAATGCTGTTTCTTCCATTTGTTCTCTCTGTCCTCAGCCCGATGCTGTTTCTTCCCTTTGTCCTCTCTGTCCCCTGTGCGATGCTGTTTCTTCCCTTTGCCCTTTTTGTCCTCTGCCCGATGCTGTTTTTTCCCTTTCTCCTTTCTGTCCTCTGCCTGATGCTGTTTCATCCCTTTGCCCTTTCTGTCCTCGGCCCAATGCTTTTTTTTTTCTTTGCCCTTTCTGTCCTCTGCCCGATGCTGTTTCCTCCCTTCGCTCTTTCTGTTCTCTTTCCTTGATGCTGTTTCTTCCCTTTGCTCTTTTTGTCATCTGCCCGATGCTGTTTCTTCCCTTTGTCCTTTCTGTCCTCTGCCCAATGCTGTTTCTTCCATTTGTTCTCTCTGTCCTCTGCTCGATGCTGTTTCTTTCCTTTGTCCTTTCTCTTCTCTATCCAGTGCTGTTTTTTCCCTTTGTCCTCTCTTTCCTGTACATGATGGTGTTTCTTCCCTTTGCCCTTTCTGTCCTCTGCCCGATGCTGTTTCTTCCCTTTGCCTTTTGTGTCCTCTGCCCGATGCTGTTTCTTTCCTTTGCCCTTTCTGTCCTCTGCCTGATGCTGTTTCTTCCCTTTGTCCTTTCTGTCCTCTGCCCGATGATGTTTTTTCTCTTTTTCCTCTCTGCCATCTACCTGATGCTGTTTCTTCCCTACGCCCTCTTTGTCCTCTGCCCGATGCTGTTTCTTCAATTGTCCTCTCTGTCGTCTGCCCGATGCTGTTTCTTCCCTTTGTCCTCTCTGTCCTCTGCTCGATGCTGTTTCTTTCTATTGTCTTCTCTGTCCTCTCCTCGAAGCTGTTCTCTTTCCTTTTTCCTTTCTGTCCTCTGCCTGATGCTGTTTCTTCCCTTTGCCCTCTCTGCCCTCTACCCAATACTGTTTGTTTTATTTGCCCTTTCTTTCCTCTGCCCGATGCTGTTTCTTTTCTTTGCCCTTTCTGTCCTCCGCCCGATGCTGTTTCTTCCCTTTTTCCTTTCTGTCCTCTGCCCGATGCTGTTTCATCCCTTTGCCCTTTCTGTCCTCGGCCCGATGCTGTTTCTTTCCTTTGCCCTTTCTGTCCTCTGCCCGAGGCTGTTTCTTCCCTTCGCTCTTTCTGTCCTCTGCCTGATGCTGTTTCTTGCCTTTACCTTCTCTGTCCTTTGCCCGATGCTGTTTCTTCCCTTTGCCCTTTCTGTCCTCTGCCCGATGCTGTTTCTTCCCTTTGCATTTTCTATCCTCTGCCCGATGCTGTTTCTATCCTTTGCCCTCTCTGTCCTCTGCCTAATGCTGTTTCTTTTCTTTGTCCTCTCTGTCCTCTACCCGATGCTGTTTGTTCCATTTGCACTTTTTGTCCTCTGTAATGCTGTTTCTTCCCTTTGCTCTTTCAGTCCTCTCCCCGATTTGGTTTCTTCCCTTTGTTCCCCCTGTCCTCTGCCCGATGCTGTTTCTTCCCTTTGTCCTCTATGTCCTCTACCCGATGCTTTTTGTTTCCTTTGCCCTTTCTTTCCTCTGCCCGATGCTGTTTGTTCCATTTGCCCTTCCTGTCCTCTGCCCGATGCTGTTTCTTCCCTTTGCCCTTTCTGTCCTCTGCCCGATGCTGTTTCTTCCCTTTGTCCTTTCTGTCCTCTGCCCAATGCTGTTTCTTCCATTTGTTCTCTCTGTCCTCAGCCCGATGCTGTTTCTTCCCTTTGTCCTCTCTGTCCCCTGTCCGATGCTGTTTCTTCCCTTTGCCCTTTTTGTCCTCTGCCCGATGCTGTTTCTTCCCTTTATCCTCTCTGTCCTCTGCCTGATGCTGTTTCTTCCCTTTGCCCTTTCTGCTTTTTGCCCGATGCTGTTTCTTCCCTTTCTTCTCTTTGTCCTCTGCCCAATGCTGTTTCTTCCCTTTGTCTTCTCTGTCCTTTACCCATTGCTGTTAGTTTCCTTTGCCCTTTCTGTTCTCTGCCTGATGCTGTTTGTTCCATTTGCCCCTTTCTGTCCTCTGCCCGATGCTGTTTCTTTCCTTTGCCCTCTCTGTTCTCTGCCCGATGCTGCTTCTTCCCTTTGTCCTCTCTGTCCTTTGCCCAATGCTGTTTCTCCCCTTGCCCTTTCTTTCCTCTGCCCGATTCTGTTTTTTTCTTTTTGCCTTTTCTGTCCTTTGCCCGATGCTGTTACTTCCCTTTGTCCTCTCTGTCCTCTACCCGATGCTGTTTCTTTTCTTTGTCCTCTCTGTCCTCTGCCTGATGCTGTTTCTTCCCTTTGTCCTCTCTGTCCACTGCCCTATGCGGTTTCTTCCCTCTGCCCTTTCTGTCCACGACCCGATGCTGTTTCTTCCGCTTGCCCTCTCTTTCCTCTTTCCGATGCTGTTTTTTTCCCTTTGTCCTCTCTGTCCTCTGCCTGATGCTGTTTCTCCCCTTTTTCGTCTCTGTCCTCTGTTCGATGCTGTTTATTCCATTTGCCCTCTCTTTTCTCTGCTGATTGCTGTTTGTTTCCTTTGCCCTCTCTTTCCTCTGCCTGATGCTGTTTCTTCCCTTTGCCCTTTCTGTCCTCTGCCCGATGCTGTTTCTTCCCTTTGTTCTTTCTGTCCTCTACCGAATGCTGTTTTTTTCCATTTGTTCTCTCTGTCCTCTGCCCGATGCTGTTTCTTCCCTTTGTCCTTTCTGTCCTCTGCCCGATGCTGTTTTTTCACTTTGTCCTCTCTGTCCTGTACCCGATGCTGTTTCTTCCCTTTGCCCTTTCTGTCTTCTGCCCGATGCTGTTTCTTCTCTTTGCCTTTTCTGTCCTCTGCCCAAAGCTGTTTCTTCCCTTTGCCCTTTCTGTCCTCTGCCTGATGCTGTTTCTTCCCTTTGTCCTTTCTGTCCTCTGCCCGATGATGTTTTTTCTCTTTGTCCTTTCTGCCATCTCCCTAATGCTGTTTTTTCCATACGCCCTCTTTGTCCTCTGCTCGATGCTGTTTCTTCAATTGTCCTCTCTGTCGTCTGCTCGATGCTGTTTTTTCCATTTGCCCTTTCTGTTCTCTGCCCGATGCTGTTTCTTCCCTTTGCCCTTTCTGTTCTCTACCTGATGCTGTTTCTTCCCTTTGCCCTTTCTGTCCTCTTTTCGATGCTGTTTCTTCCCTTTGCCCTTTGTGTCCTCTGCCTAATGCTGTTTCTTCTCATTGCCCTCTCTGTCCTCTGCCTGATGGTCTTTCTTCCCTTTGCCAGTCCTGTCCTCTGCCTGATGCTGTTTCTTCTCTTTGCCCTTTCTGTACTTTGCCCGATGCTTTTTCTCTCCTCTGCCCTTTCTGTCCTCTGCCCAATGCTGTTTATTTTCTTTGTCCTCTCTGTCCTCTACCCAAAGCAGTTTCTTCCCTTTACCCTTTCTGTCCTCTGCCCGATGCTGTTTCTTCTCTTTACCTTTTCTGTCTTCTGCCTGATGCTGTTTCTTTCCATGCCTTTTTCTGTCCTCTGCCCGATGCTCTTTCTTCTCTTTGTCTTCTCTGTCCTCTACCCGATGCTGTTTCCTCCTCTTTGCCCTTTCTGTCCTCTGCCCGATGCTGTTTCTTCCCTTTGCCCATTCTGTCCTCTGCCTGATGCTGTTTCTTCCCTTTGTCCTCTCTGTCCTCTTCCCAATGCTGTTTCTTTTCTTTGTCCTCTCTGTCCTCTGCTCGATGCTGTTTCTTTCCTTTGTCCTTTCAGCCCTCTACCATAAGCTGTTCCTTCCCTTTGCCCTTTCTGTACTTTGACCGATGCCTTTTCTCCCCTCTGCTCTTTCTGTCCTCTGGCCGATGCTGTTTCTTCCCTTTGTCCTTTTTTTCCTCAACTCGATGCTGTTTCTTTCCTTTACCCTTTCTGTCTTCTGCCCGATGCTATTTTTTCCTTGCCTTTTCTGTCCTCTGCCTAATGCTGTTTCTTCCCTTTGCCCTTTCTGTCCTCTGCCCGATGCTGTTTTTTTCCTTTGTCTTCTCTGTCCTCTACCCGTTTCTGTTTATTTCCTTTGCCCTTTCTCTACTCTGCCCAATGCTGTTTTTTCGCTTTGCCCTTTCTGTCGTCTGCCCGATGCTGTTTCTTTCCTTTGCTCTTTCGGTCCTTTGCCCGATGCTGTTTCCTTCCTTTGCCCTTTCTGTCCTCCGCCCGATTCCGTTTTTTCCCTTCCTCTTTTCTGTCCTCTGCCCGATGCTGTTTCTTTCCTTTGCACTTTCTGTCCTCGGCGCAATGCTGTTTTTTTTCCTTTGCCCTTTCTGTCCTCTGCCCGATGCTGTTCTTTTTCTTTGCCCTTTCTGTCCTAGGCCTGATGCTGTTTTTTCCCTTTGCCTTCTCTGTCCTCTGCCTGATGCTGTTTCTTCCCTTTGTCCTCTCTGTCCTCTGCTCGATGCTGTTTCTTTCTATTGTCTTCTCTGTCCTCTCCTCGAAGCTGTTCTCTTTCCTTTTTCCTTTCTGTCCTCTGCCTGATGCTGTTTCTTTTCTTTGCCCTCTCTGCCCTCTACCCAATACTGTTTGTTTTATTTGCCCTTTCTTTCCTCTGCCCGATGCTGTTTCTTTTCTTTGCCCTTTCTGTCCTCCGCCTGATGCTGTTTCTTCCGTTTTTCCTTTCTGTCCTACACCCAATGCTGTTTCATCCCTTTGCCCTTTCTGTCCTCGGCCCGATGCTGTTTCTTTCCTTGACCCTTTCTGTCCTCTTCCCCATGCTGTTTCTTCCCTTCGCTCTTTCTGTCCTCTGCCTGATGCTGTTTTTTGCCTTTACCTTCTCTGTCCTTTGCCAGATGCTGTTTCTTCCCTTTGCCCTTTCTGTCCTCTGCCCGATGCTGTTTCTTCCCTTTGCATTTTCTATCCTCTGCCTGATGCTGTTTCTTTCCTTTGCCCTCTCTGTCCTCTGCCTAATGCTGTTTTTTTCCTTTGTCCTCTCTGTCCTCTACCCGATGCTGTTTGTTCCATTTGCACTTTTTGTCCTCTGTTATGCTGTTTCTTCCCTTTGCTCTTTCAGTTCTCTCCCCATTTGGTTATATCCCTTTGTTCCCCCTGTCCTCTGCCTGATGCTGTTTCTTCCCTTTGTCCTCTCTGTCCTCTACCCGATGCTTTTTGTTTCCTTTGCCATTTCTTTCCTCTGCCCGATGCTGTTTGTTCCATTTTCCCATTTCTGTCCTCTGCCCGATGCTGTTTCTTCCCTTTACCCTTTCTGTCCTCTGCCCGATGCTGTTTCTTCCCTTTGCCCTTTCTTTCCTCTACCCGATGCTGTTTCTCCTCTTTGCCCATTTTCTCCTATGCCCGATGCCGTTTCTCCCTTTTTTCCTCTCTTTCCTCTTCCCGATGCTGATTCTTCCCTTTGCCCTTTCTGTCCTCTGCCCGATGCTGCTTCTTCCCTTTGTCCTCTCTGTCCCCTGCCTGATGCTGTTTCTTCCCTTTGCCCTTTTTGTCCTCTGCCCGATGCTGTTTCTTCCCTTTATCCTCTCTGTCATCTGCCTGATGCTGTTTCTTCCCTTTGCCCTTTCTGCTTTTTGCCCGATGCTGTTTCTTCCCTTCTTTTCTCTTTGTCCTCTGCCCGATGCTGTTTCTTCCCTATGTCTTCTCTGTCCTTTACCCATTGCTGTTTCTTCCCTTTGCCCTTTCTGTTCTCTGCCTGATGCTGTTTGTTCCATTTGCCCCTTTCTGTCCTCTGCCCGATGCTGTTTCTTCCCTTTGCCCTCTCTGTTCTCTGCCCGATGCTGCATCTTCCCTTTGTTCTCTCTGTCCTCTGCCCGATGCTGTTTCTCCCCTTGCCCTTTCTTTCCTCTGCCCGATTCTGTTTCTTCTTTTTGCCCTTTCTGTCCTCTGCCCGATGCTGTTTCTTCCCTTTGTCCTTTCTGTCCTCTACCCGATGCTGTTTCTTTTCTTTGTCCTCTCTGTCCTCTGCCTGATGCTGTTTCTTCCCTTTGTCCTCTCTGTCCTCTGCCCTATGCTGTTTCTTCCCTCTGCCCTTTCTGTCCACGACCCGATGCTGTTTCTTCCGTTTGCCCTCTCTTTCCTCTTTCCGATGCTGTTTTTTCCCTTTGTCCTCTCTGTCCTCTGCCTGATGCTGTTTCTTCCCTTTGCCCTTTCTGTCCTCTGCCCGATGCTGTTTCTCCCCTTTGTTCTTTCTGTCCTCTGCCCAATGCTGTTTTTTTCATTTGTTCTCTCTGTCCTCTGCCCGATGCTGTTTCTTCCCTTTGTCCTTTCTGTCCTCTGCCCGATGCTGTTTTTTCACTTTGTCCTCTCTGTCCTGTACCCGATGCTGTTTCTTCCCTTTGCCATTTCTGTCTTCTGCCCGATGCTGTTTCTTCTCTTTCCCTCTCTGTCCTTTGCCCAAAGCTGTTTCTTCCCTTTGCCCTTTCTGTCCTCTGCCTGATGCTGTTTCTTCCCTTTGTCCTTTCTGTCCTCTGCCTGATGATGTTTTTTCTCTTTGTCCTTTCTGCCATCTACCTAATGCTGTTTTTTCCATACGCCCTCTTTGTCCTCTGCTCGATGCTGTTTCTTCAATTGTCCTCTCTGTCGTCTGCTCGATGCTGTTTTTTCCATTTGCCCTTTCTGTTCTCTGCCCGATGCTGTTTCTACCCTTTGCCCTTTCTGTCCTCTACCCGATGCTGTTTCTTCCCTTTGCCCTTTCTGTCCTCTTTTCGATGCTGTTTCTTCCCTTTGCCCTTTGTGTCCTCTGCCTAATGCTGTTTCTTCTCATTGCCCTCTCTGTCCTCTGCCTGATGGTCTTTCTTCCCTTTGCCCGTCCTGTCCTCTGCCTGATGCTGTTTCTTCTCTTTGCCCTTTCTATGCTTTGCCCGATGCTTTTTCTCTCCTCTGCCCTTTCTGTCCTCTGCCTAATGCTGTTTATTTTCTTTGTCCTCTCTGTCCTCTACCCGATGCTGTTTCTTTCCTTTACCCTTTCTGTCCTCTGCCCGATGCTGTTTCTTCTCTTTACCTTTTCTGCCCTCTGCCTGATGCTGTTTCTTTCCTTTGCCTTTTTCTGTCCTCTGCCCGATGCTCTTTCTTCTCTTTGTCTTCTCTGTCCTCTACCCGATGCTGTTTCCTCCTCTTTGCCTTTTCTGTCCTCTACCCGATGCTGTTTCTTCCCTTTGCCCATTCTGTCCTCTGCCTGATGCTGTTTCTTCTCTTTGTCCTCTCTGTCCTCTGCCCAATGCTGTTTCTTTTCTTTGTCCTCTCTATCCTCTGCTCGATGCTGTTTCTTTCCTTTGTCCTCTCTGCCCTCTACCATAAGCTGTTTTTTCCCTTTGCCCTTTCTGTCCTTTGACCGATGCCTTTTCTCCCCTCTGCCCTTTCTGTCCTCTGGCCGATGCTGTTTCTTCCCTTTGTCCTTTCTGTCCTCAACCCGATGCTGTTTATTTCCTTTACCCTTTCTGTCCTCTGCCCGATGCTGTTTTTTCCTTGCCTTTTCTGTCCTCTGCCTAATGCTGTTTCTTCCCTTTGCCCTTTCTGTCCTCTGCCCGATGCTGTTTTTTTCCTTTGTCCTCTATGTCCTCTACCCGTTTCTGTTTATTTCCTTTGCCCTTTCTCTACTCTGCCCAATGCTGTTTTTTCGCTTTGCCCTTTCTGTCGTCTGCCCGATGCTGTTTCTTCCCTTTGCTCTTTCTGTCCTCTGCCTGATGCTGTTTCTTCCCTTTGCCCTTTCTGTCCTCTGCCCGATGCTGTTTCTTCCTATTGTCTTCTCTGTCCTCTACCCGAAGCTGTTATCTTTCCTTTGTCCTTTCTGTCCTCTGCCTGATGCTGTTTCTTCCCTTTGTCCTTTCTGTCCTCTGCCCGATGCTGTTTCTTCCCTTTGTCCTCTCTGTCCTCTACCCAATACTGTTTATTCCACTTGCCCTTTCTGTCCTCTGCCCAATGCTGTTTCTTTCTTTTGCCCTTTCTGTCCTCTGCCCGATGCTGTTTCTTTCCTTTCTCCTTTCTGTCCTCTGCCTGATGCTGTTTCATCCCTTTGCCCTTTCTGTCCTCGGCCCGATGCTGTTTTTTTTCCTTGCCCTTTCTGTCCTCTGCCCGATGCTGTTTTTTCCCTTCGCTCGTTCTGTCCTCTGCCTAAAGCTGTTTCTTTCCTTTGCTCTTTCTGTCCTCTGCCCGATGCTGTTTCTTCCCTTTGTCCTTTCTGTCCTCTGCCCAATGCTTTTCTTCCATTTGTTCTCTCTGTCCTCTGCCCGATGCTGTTTCTTCCATTTGTCCTTTCTGTCCTCTGCCCGATGCTTTTTTTTCCCTTTGTCCTCTCTATCCTGTACCCGATGGTGTTTCTTCCCTTTGCCCTTTCTGTCCTCTGCCCGATGCTGTTTCTTCCCTTTGCCTTTTCTGTCCTCTTCCCGATGCTGTTTCTTCTTTTTGCAAAATCTGTCCTCTGCCTGATGCTGTTTCTTCCCTTTGTCCTCTCTGTCCTCTACCCGATGTTGTTTCTTTTCTTTGTCCTCTCTGTCCTCCGCCTGATGCTGTTTCTTCCCTTTGTCCTCTCTACCCTCTGCCCGATGCTGTTTCTCCCCTTGCCCTTTCTCTCCTCTGCCCGATGCTGTTTCTTCTTTTTGCCCTTTCTGTCCTTTCCCGATGCTGTTTCTTCCCTTTGTCCTCTCTGTCCACTACCTGGTGCTGTTTCTTTTCTTTGTCCTCTCTGTCCTCTGCCTGATGCTGTTTCTTCCCTTTGTCCTCTCTGTCCTCTGCCCAATGCTGTTTCTTCCCTCTGCCCTTTTTGTCCACGACCCGATGCTGTTTCTTCCGTTTGCCTTCTCTTTCCTCTGCCCGATGCTGTTTTTTCCCTTTGTCCTCTCTGTCCTCTGCCTGATGCTGTTTTTCCCCTTTGTCATCTCTGTCCTCTGTTCGATGCTGTTTCTTCCCTTTGCCCTCTCTTTTCTCTGCTGATTGCTGTTTGTTCCCTTTGCCCTCTCTGTCCTCTGCCTGATGCTGTTTTTTCCCTTTGCTCTTTCTGTCCTCTGCCAGATGCTGTTTCTTCCCTTTGTTCTTTTTGTCCTCTGCCCAATGCTGTTTCTTTCATTTGTTCTCTCTGTCCTCTCCCTGATGCTGTTTCTTTCCTTTGTCCTTTCTGTCCTCTGCCCGATGCTGTTTTTTCACTTTGTCCTCTCTGTCCTGTACCCGATGCTGTTTCTTCCCTTTGCCCTTTCTGTCTTCTGCCCGATGCTTTTTCTTCTCTTTGCCTTTTCTGTCCTCTGCCCAAAGCTGTTTCTTCCCTTTGCCCTTTCTGTCCTCTGCCTGATGCTGTTTCTTCCCTTTGTCCTTTCTGTCCTCTGCCCGATGATGTTTTTTCTCTTTGTCCTCTCTGCCATCTACCTAATGCTGTTTTTTCCATACGCCCTCTTTGTCCTCTGCCTGATGCTGTTTCTTCAATTGTCCTCTCTGTCGTCTGCTCGATGCTGTTTCTTCCATTTGCCCTTTCTATTCTCTGCCCGATGCTGTTTCTTCCCTTTGCCCTTTCTGTCCTCTACCCGATGCTGTTTCTTCCCTTTGCCCTTTCTGTCCTCTTTTCGCTGCTGTTTCTTCCCTTTGCCCTTTCTGTACTCTGCCTAATGCTGTTTCTTCTCATTGCCCTCTCTGTCCTCTGCCTGATGGTCTTTCTTCCCTTTGCCCGTCCTGTCCTCCGCCTGATGCTGTTTCTTCCCTTTGCCCTTTCTGTACTTTGCCCGATGCTTTTTCTTTTCTCTGCCCTTTCTGTCCTCTGCCCGATGCTGTTTCTTTCCTTTTTCCTCTCTGTCCTCTACCCGATGCTGTTTCTTTCCTTTACCCTTTCTGACCTCTGCCCGATGCTGTTTCTTCTCTTTACCTTTTTTGTCCTCTGCCTGATGCTGTTTCGTTTCTTTGCCTTTTTCTGTACTCTGCCCGATGCTCTTTCTTCTCTTTGTCCTCTCTGTCCTCTACCCGATGCTGTTTCTTCCCTTTGCCCTTTCTGTCCTCTGCCCGATGCTGTTTCATCCCTTTGCCTATTCTGTACTCGCCTGATGCTGTTTCTTGCCTTTGTCTTCTCTGTCCTCTGCCCGATGCTGTTGCTTTTCTTTGTCCTCTCTGTCCTCTGCTCGATGCTGTTTCTTTCCTTTGTCCTCTCTGTCCTCTACCCAAAGCTGTTTCTTCCCTTTGCCCTTTCTGTCCTTTGATCGATGCCTTTTCTCCCCTCTGCCCTTTCTGTCCTCTGGCCGATGCTGTTTCTTCCCTTTGTCCTTTCTGTCCTCAACCCGATGCTGTTTCTTTCCTTTACCTTTTCTGTCCTCTGCCCGATGCTATTTTTTTCCTTGCCTTTTCTGTCCTCTGCCTGATGCTGTTTCTTCCCTTTGCCCTTTCTGTCCTCTGCCCGATGCTGTTTTTTTTCTTTGTCCTATTTGTCCTCTACCCGTTGTTGTTTATTTCCTTTGCCCTTTCTCTACTCTGCCCAATGCTGTTTTTTCACTTTGCATTTTCTGTCGTCTGCCCGATGCTGTTTCTTCTCTTTGCCCTTTCTGTCCTCTGCCTGATGCTGTTTCTTCCCTTTGCCCTTTCTGTCCTCTGCCCGACGCTGTTTCTTCCTATTGTCTTCTCTCTCCTCTACTCGAAGCTGTTCTCTTTCCATTGTCCTTTCTGTCCTCTGCCTGATGCAGTTTTTCCCTCTGTTCTTTCTGTCCTCTGCCCGATGCTGTTTTTTCCCTTTGTCCTCTCTGTCCTCTACCCGATACTGTTTGTTCCATTTGCCCTTTTGTTCTCTGTTTGGTGCTGTTTCTTTCCTTTGCCCATTCTGTACTCTGCCCGATGCTGTTTTTTCCCTTTCTCCTTTCTGTCCTCTGCCTGATGCTGTTTCATCCCTTTGCCCTTTCTGTCCTCGGCCCAATGCTTTTTTTTTTCTTTGCCCTTTCTGTCCTCTGCCCGATGCTGTTTCCTCCCTTCGCTCTTTCTGTTCTCTTTCCTTGATGCTGTTTCTTCCCTTTGCTCTTTTTGTCATCTGCCCGATGCTGTTTCTTCCCTTTGTCCTTTCTGTCCTCTGCCCAATGCTGTTTCTTCCATTTGTTCTCTCTGTCCTCTGCCCGATGCTGTTTCTTTCCTTTGTCCTTTCTCTTCTCTATCCAGTGCTGTTTTTTCCCTTTGTCCTCTCTTTCCTGTACATGATGGTGTTTCTTCCCTTTGCCCTTTCTGTCCTCTGCCCGATGCTGTTTCTTCCCTTTGCCTTTTGTGTCCTCTGCCCGATGCTGTTTCTTTCCTTTGCCCTTTCTGTCCTCTGCCTGATGCTGTTTCTTCCCTTTGTCCTTTCTGTCCTCTGCCCGATGATGTTTTTTCTCTTTTTCCTCTCTGCCATCTACCTGATGCTGTTTCTTCCCTACGCCCTCTTTGTCCTCTGCCCGATGCTGTTTCTTTAATTGTCCTCTCTGTCGTCTGCCCGATGCTGTTTCTTCCCTTTGTCCTCTCTGTCCTCTGCTCGATGCTGTTTCTTTCTATTGTCTTCTCTGTCCTCTCCTCGAAGCTGTTCTCTTTCCTTTTTCCTTTCTGTCCTCTGCCTGATGCTGTTTCTTCCCTTTGCCCTCTCTGCCCTCTACCCAATACTGTTTGTTTTATTTGCCCTTTCTTTCCTCTGCCCGATGCTGTTTCTTTTCTTTGCCCTTTCTGTCCTCCGCCCGATGCTGTTTCTTCCCTTTTTCCTTTCTGTCCTCTGCCCGATGCTGTTTCATCCCTTTGCCCTTTCTGTCCTCGGCCCGATGCTGTTTCTTTCCTTTGCCCTTTCTGTCCTCTGCCCGAGGCTGTTTCTTCCCTTCGCTCTTTCTGTCCTCTGCCTGATGCTGTTTCTTGCCTTTACCTTCTCTGTCCTTTGCCCGATGCTGTTTCTTCCCTTTGCCCTTTCTGTCCTCTGCCCGATGCTGTTTCTTCCCTTTGCATTTTCTATCCTCTGCCCGATGCTGTTTCTTTCCTTTGCCCTCTCTGTCCTCTGCCTAATGCTGTTTCTTTTCTTTGTCCTCTCTGTCCTCTACCCGATGCTGTTTGTTCCATTTGCACTTTTTGTCCTCTGTAATGCTGTTTCTTCCCTTTGCTCTTTCAGTCCTCTCCCTGATTTGGTTTCTTCCCTTTGTTCCCCCTGTCCTCTGCCCGATGCTGTTTCTTCCCTTTGTCCTCTATGTCCTCTACCCGATGCTTTTTGTTTCCTTTGCCCTTTCTTTCCTCTAACCGATGCTGTTTGTTCCATTTGCCCTTCCTGTCCTCTGCTCGATGCTGTTTCTTCCCTTTGCCCTTTCTGTCCTCTGCCTGATGCTGTTTCTTCCCTTTACCCTTTCTTTCCTCTGCCCGATGCTGTTTTTTCCTATTTGCCCATTTTCTCGTTTGCCCGATGCCGTTTCTTCCTTTTTTCCTCTCTTTCCTCTTCCCGATGCTGTTTCATCCCTTTGCCCTTTCTGTCCTCGGCCCGATGCTGTTTCTTTCCTTTGCCCTTTCTGTCCTCTGCCCGATGCTGTTTCTTCCCTTCGCTCTTTCTCTCCTCTGCCTGATGCTGTTTCTTGCCTTTACCTTCTCTATCCTTTGCCCGATGCTGTTTCTTCCCTTTGCCCTTTCTGTCCTCTGCCCGATGCTGTTTCTTCCCTTTGTCCTTTCTGTCCTCTGCCCAATGCTGTTTCTTCCATTTGTTCTCTCTGTCCTCAGCCCGATGCTGTTTCTTCCCTTTGTCCTCTCTGTCCCCTGCCCGATGCTGTTTCTTCCATTTGCCCTTTTTGTCCTCTGCCCGATGCTGTTTCTTCCCTTTATCCTCTCTGTCCTCTGCCTGATGCTGTTTCTTCCCTTTGCCCTTTCTGCTTTTTGCCCGATGCTGTTTCTTCCCTTTCTTCTCTTTGTCCTCTGCCCGATGCTGTTTCTTCCCTTTGTCTTCTCTGTCCTTTACCCATTGCTGTTAGTTTCCTTTGCCCTTTCTGTTCTCTGCCTGATGCTGTTTGTTCCATTTGCCCCTTTCTGTCCTCTGCCCGATGCTGTTTCTTTCCTTTGCCCTCTCTGTTCTCTGCCCGATGCTGCTTCTTCCCTTTGTCCTCTCTGTCCTTTGCCCAATGCTGTTTCTCCCCTTGCCCTTTCTTTCCTCTGCCCGATTCTGTTTTTTTCTTTTTGCCCTTTCTGTCCTTTGCCCGATGCTGTTACTTCCCTTTGTCCTCTCTGTCCTCTACCCGATGCTGTTTCTTTTCTTTGTCCTCTCTGTCCTCTGCCTGATGCTGTTTCTTCCCTTTGTCTTCTCTGTCCACTGCCCTATGCGGTTTCTTCCCTCTGCCCTTTCTGTCCACGACCCGATGCTGTTTCTTCCGCTTGCCCTCTCTTTCCTCTTTCCGATGCTGTTTTTTCCCTTTGTCCTCTCTGTCCTCTGCCTGATGCTGTTTCTCCCCTTTTTCGTCTCTGTCCTCTGTTCGATGCTGTTTATTCCATTTGCCCTCTCTTTTCTCTGCTGATTGCTGTTTGTTTCCTTTGCCCTCTCTTTCCTCTGCCTGATGCTGTTTCTTCCCTTTGCCCTTTCTGTCCTCTGCCCGATGCTGTTTCTTCCCTTTGTTCTTTCTGTCCTCTACCGAATGCTGTTTTTTCCATTTGTTCTCTCTGTCCTCTGCCCGATGCTGTTTCTTCCCTTTGTCCTTTCTGTCCTCTGCCCGATGCTGTTTTTTCACTTTGTCCTCTCTGTCCTGTACCCGATGCTGTTTCTTCCCTTTGCCCTTTCTGTCTTCTGCCCGATGCTGTTTCTTCTCTTTGCCTTTTCTGTCCTCTGCCCAAAGCTGTTTCTTCCCTTTGCCCTTTCTGTCCTCTGCCTGATGCTGTTTCTTCCCTTTGTCCTTTCTGTCCTCTGCCCGATGATGTTTTTTCTCTTTGTCCTTTCTGCCATCTACCTAATGCTGTTTTTTCCATACGCCCTCTTTGTCCTCTGCTCGATGCTGTTTCTTCAATTGTCCTCTCTGTCGTCTGCTCGATGCTGTTTTTTCCATTTGCCCTTTCTGTTCTCTGCCCGATGCTGTTTCTTCCCTTTGCCCTTTCTGTTCTCTACCTGATGCTGTTTCTTCCCTTTGCCCTTTCTGTCCTCTTTTCGATGCTGTTTCTTCCCTTTGCCCTTTGTGTCCTCTGCCTAATGCTGTTTCTTCTCATTGCCCTCTCTGTCCTCTGCCTGATGGTCTTTCTTCCCTTTGCCAGTCCTGTCCTCTGCCTGATGCTGTTTCTTCTCTTTGCCCTTTCTGTACTTTGCCCGATGCTTTTTCTCTCCTCTGCCCTTTCTGTCCTCTGCCCAATGCTGTTTA
The DNA here is from genome assembly GCA_963969495.1 of Ceratothoa steindachneri. NCBI lineage: Eukaryota > Metazoa > Arthropoda > Malacostraca > Isopoda > Cymothoidae > Ceratothoa > Ceratothoa steindachneri. The sequence goes on from OZ018334.1 coordinate 25,612,826, forward strand.
TTTTCTTTGTCCTCTCTGTCCTCTACCCAAAGCAGTTTCTTCCCTTTACCCTTTCTGTCCTCTGCCCGATGCTGTTTCTTCTCTTTACCTTTTTTGTCCTCTGCCTGATGCTGTTTCTTTTCTTTGCCTTCTTCTGTACTCTGCCCGATGCTCTTTCTTCTCTTTGTCCTCTCTGTCCTCTACCCGATGCTGTTTCTTCCCTTTGTCCTTTCTGTCCTCTGCCCAATGCTGTTTCTTCCATTTGTTCTCTCTGTCCTCTGCCCGATGCTGTTTCTTTCCTTTGTCCTTTCTCTTCTCTATCCAGTGCTGTTTTTTCCCTTTGTCCTCTCTTTCCTGTACATGATGGTGTTTCTTCCCTTTGCCCTTTCTGTCCTCTGCCCGATGCTGTTTCTTCCCTTTGCCTTTTTTGTCCTCTGCCCGATGCTGTTTCTTTCCTTTGCCCTTTCTGTCCTCTGCCTGATGCTGTTTCTTCCCTTTGTCCTTTCTGTCCTCTGCCCGATGATGTTTTTTCTCTTTTTCCTCTCTGCCATCTACCTGATGCTGTTTCTTCCCTACGCCCTCTTTGTCCTCTGCCCGATGCTGTTTCTTCCCTTTGTCCTCTCTGTCCTCTGCTCGATGCTGTTTCTTTCTATTGTCTTCTCTGTCCTCTCCTCGAAGCTGTTCTCTTTCCTTTTTCCTTTCTGTCCTCTGCCTGATGCTGTTTCTTCCCTTTGCCCTCTCTGCCCTCTACCCAATACTGTTTGTTTTATTTGCCCTTTCTTTCCTCTGCCCGATGCTGTTTCTTTTCTTTGCCCTTTCTGTCCTCCGCCCGATGCTGTTTCTTCCGTTTTCCTTTCTGTCCTCTGCCCGATGCTGTTTCATCCCTTTGCCCTTTCTGTCCTCGGCCCGATGCTGTTTCTTTCCTTTGCCCTTTCTGTCCTCTGCCCGAGGCTGTTTCTTCCCTTCGCTCTTTCTGTCCTCTGCCTGATGCTGTTTCTTGCCTTTACCTTCTCTGTCCTTTGCCCGATGCTGTTTCTTCCCTTTGCCCTTTCTGTCCTCTGCCCGATGCTGTTTCTTCCCTTTGCATTTTCTATCCTCTGCCCGATGCTGTTTCTTTCCTTTGCCCTCTCTGTCCTCTGCCTAATGCTGTTTCTTTCCTTTGTCCTCTCTGTCCTCTACCCGATGCTGTTTGTTCCATTTGCACTTTTTGTTCTCTGTTATGCTGTTTCTTCCCTTTGCTCTTTCAGTCCTCTCCCCGATTTGGTTTCTTCCCTTTGTTCCCCCTGTCCTCTGCCCGATGCTGTTTCTTCCCTTTGTCCTCTCTGTCCTCTACCCGATGCTTTTTGTTTCCTTTGCCCTTTCTTTCCTCTGCCCGATGCTGTTTGTTCCATTTGCCCTTCCTGTCCTCTGCCCGATGCTGTTTCTTCCCTTTGCCCTTTCTGTCCTCTGCCTGATGCTGTTTCTTCCCTTTGCCCTTTCTTTCCTCTGCCCGATGCTGTTTTTTCCTATTTGCCCATTTTCTCCTTTGCCCGATGCCGTTTCTTCCTTTTTTCCTCTCTTTCCTCTTCCCGATGCTGTTTCATCCCTTTGCCCTTTCTGTCCTCGGCCCGATGCTGTTTCTTTCCTTTGCCCTTTCTGTCCTCTGCCCGATGCTGTTTCTTCCCTTCGCTCTTTCTCTCCTCTGCCTGATGCTGTTTCTTGCCTTTACCTTCTCTGTCCTTTGCCCGATGCTGTTTCTTCCCTTTGCCCTTTCTGTCCTCTGCCCGATGCTGTTTCTTCCCTTTGTCCTTTCTGTCCTCTGCCCAATGCTGTTTCAACCATTTGTTCTCTCTGTCCTCAGCCCGATGCTGTTTCTTCCCTTTGTCCTCTCTGTCCCCTGCCCGATGCTGTTTCTTCACTTTGCCCTTTTTGTCCTCTGCCCGATGCTGTTTCTTCCCTTTATCCTCTCTGTCCTCTGCCTGATGCTGTTTCTTCCCTTTGCCCTTTCTGCTTTTTGCCCGATGCTGTTTCTTCCCTTTCTTCTCTTTGTCCTCTGCCCGATGCTGTTTCTTCCCTTTGTCTTCTCTGTCCTTTACCCATTGCTGTTAGTTTCCTTTGCCCTTTCTGTTCTCTGCCTGATGCTGTTTGTTCCATTTGCCCCTTTCTGTCCTCTGCCCGATGCTGTTTCTTTCCTTTGCCCTCTCTGTTCTCTGCCCGATGCTGCTTCTTCCCTTTGTCCTCTCTGTCCTTTGCCCAATGCTGTTTCTCCCCTTGCCCTTTCTTTCCTCTGCCCGATTCTGTTTTTTTCTTTTTGCCCTTTCTGTCCTTTGCCCGATGCTGTTACTTCCCTTTGTCCTCTCTGTCCTCTACCCGATGCTGTTTCTTTTCTTTGTCCTCTCTGTCCTCTGCCTGATGCTGTTTTTTCCCTTTGTCCTCTCTGTCCACTGCCCTATGCGGTTTCTTCCCTCTGCCCTTTCTGTCCACGACCCGATGCTGTTTCTTCCGCTTGCCCTCTCTTTCCTCTTTCCGATGCTGTTTTTTCCCTTTGTCCTCTCTGTCCTCTGCCTGATGCTGTTTCTCCCCTTTTTCGTCTCTGTCCTCTGTTCGATGCTGTTCATTCCCTTTGCCCACTCTTTTCTCTGCTGATTGCTGTTTGTTTCCTTTGCCCTCTCTTTCCTCTGCCTGATGCTGTTTCTTCCCTTTGCCCTTTCTGTCCTCTGCCCGATGCTGTTTCTTCCCTTTGTTCTTTCTGTCCTCTACCGAATGCTGTTTTTTCCATTTGTTCTCTCTGTCCTCTGCCCGATGCTGTTTCTTCCCTTTGTCCTTTCTGTCCTCTGCCCGATGCTGTTTTTTCACTTTGTCCTCTCTGTCCTGTACCCGATGCTGTTTCTTCCCTTTGCCCTTTCTGTCTTCTGCCCGATGCTGTTTCTTCTCTTTGCCTTTTCTGTCCTCTGCCCAAAGCTGTTTCTTCCCTTTTCCCTTTCTGTCCTCTGCCTGATGCTGTTTCTTCCCTTTGTCCTTTCTGTCCTCTGCCCGATGATGTTTTTTCTCTTTGTCCTTTCTGCCATCTACCTAATGCTGTTTTTTCCATACGCCCTCTTTGTCCTCTGCTCGATGCTGTTTCTTCAATTGTCCTCTCTGTCGTCTGCTCGATGCTGTTTTTTCCATTTGCCCTTTCTGTTCTCTGCCCGATGCTGTTTCTTCCCTTTGCCCTTTCTGTTCTCTACCTGATGCTGTTTCTTCCCTTTGCCCTTTCTGTCCTCTTTTCGATGCTGTTTCTTCCCTTTGCCCTTTGTGTCCTCTGCCTAATGCTGTTTCTTCTCATTGCCCTCTCTGTCCTCTGCCTGATGGTCTTTCTTCCCTTTGCCAGTCCTGTCCTCTGCCTGATGCTGTTTCTTCTCTTTGCCCTTTCTGTACTTTGCCCGATGCTTTTTCTCTCCTCTGCCCTTTCTGTCCTCTGCCCAATGCTGTTTATTTTCTTTGTCCTCTCTGTCCTCTACCCAAAGCAGTTTCTTCCCTTTACCCTTTCTGTCCTCTGCCCGATGCTGTTTCTTCTCTTTACCTTTTCTGTCTTCTGCCTGATGCTGTTTCTTTCCATGCCTTTTTCTGTCCTCTGCCCGATGCTCTTTCTTCTCTTTGTCTTCTCTGTCCTCTACCCGATGCTGTTTCCTCCTCTTTGCCCTTTCTGTCCTCTGCCCGATGCTGTTTCTTCCCTTTGCCCATTCTGTCCTCTGCCTGATGCTGTTTCTTCCCTTTGTCCTCTCTGTCCTCTTCCCAATGCTGTTTCTTTTCTTTGTCCTCTCTGTCCTCTGCTCGATGCTGTTTCTTTCCTTTGTCCTCTCTGCCCTCTACCATAAGCTGTTCCTTCCCTTTGCCCTTTCTGTACTTTGACCGATGCCTTTTCTCCCCTCTGCTCTTTCTGTCCTCTGGCCGATGCTGTTTCTTCCCTTTGTCCTTTTTTTCCTCAACTCGATGCTGTTTCTTTCCTTTACCCTTTCTGTCTTCTGCCCGATGCTGTTTTTTCCTTGCCTTTTCTGTCCTCTGCCTAATGCTGTTTCTTCCCTTTGCCCTTTCTGTCCTCTGCCCGATGCTGTTTTTTTCCTTTGTCTTCTCTGTCCTCTACCCGTTTCTGTTTATTTCCTTTGCCCTTTCTCTACTCTGCCCAATGCTGTTTTTTCGCTTTGCCCTTTCTGTCGTCTGCCCGATGCTGTTTCTTTCCTTTGCTCTTTCTGTCCTCTGCCCGATGCTGTTTCTTCCTATTGTCTTCTCTGTCCTCTACCCGAAGCTGTTCTCTTTCCTTTGTCCTTTCTGTCCTCTGCCTGATGCTGTTTCTTCCCTTTGTCCTTTCTGTCCTCTGCCCGATGCTGTTTTTTCCCTTTGTCCTCTCTGTCCTCTACCCAATACTGTTTGTTCCACTTGCCCTTTCTGTCCTCTGCCCGATGCTCTTTCTTTCCTTTGCCCTTTCTGTCCTCCGCCCGATGCTGTTTCTTTCCTTTCTCGTTTCTGTCCTCTGCCTGATGCTGTTTCATCCCTTTGCCATTTCTGTCCTCGGCCCGATGCTCTTTCTTCTCTTTGTGCTCTCTGTCCTCTACCCGATGCTGTTTCTTCCCTTTGCCCTTTCGGTCCTCTGCCCGATGCTGTTTCATCCCTTTGCCCATTCTGTCCTCTGCCTGATGCTGTTTCTTGCCTTTGTCCTCTCTGTCCTCTGCCCGATGCTGTTTCTTTTCTTTGTCCTCTCTGTCCTCTGCTCGATGCCGTTTCTTTCCTTTGTCCTCTCTGTCCTCTACCCAAAGCTGTTTCTTCCCTTTGCCCTCTCTGTCCTTTGATCGATGCCTTTTCTCCCCTCTGCCCTTTGTGTTCTCTGGCCGATGCTGTTTCTTCCCTTTGTCCTTTCTGTCCTCAACTTGATGCTGTTTCTTTCCTTTACCCTTTCTGTCCTCTGCCCGATGCTGTTTTTTTCCTTGCCTTTTCTGTTCTCTGCCTGATGCTGTTTTTTTTCCTTTGTCCTCTTTGTCCTCTACCCGTTGCTGTTTATTTCCTTTGCCCTTTCTCTACTCTGCCCAATGCTGTTTTTTCGCTTTGCCCTTTCTGTCGTCTACCCGATGCTGTTTCTTCCCTTTGCCCTTTCTGTCCTCTGCCCGATGCTGTTTCATCCCTTTGCCTATTCTGTAATCGCCTGATGCTGTTTCTTGCCTTTGTCCTCTCTGTCCTCTGCCCGATGCTGTTTCTTTTCTTTGTCCTCTCTGTCCTCTGCTCGATGCTGTTTCTTTCCTTTGTCCTCTCTGTCCTCTACCCAAAGCTGTTTCTTCCCTTTGCCCTTTCTGTCCTTTGATCGATGCCTTTTCTCCCCTCTGCCCTTTCTGTCCTCTGGCCGATACTGTTTCTTCCCTTTGTCCTTTCTGTCCTCAACCCGATGCTGTTTCTTTCCTTTACCCTTTCTGTCCTCTGCCCGATGCTATTTTTTTCCTTGCCTTTTCTGTCCTCTGCCTGATGCTGTTTCTTCCCTTTGCCCTTTCTGTCCTCTGCCCGATGCTGTTTTTTTTCTTTGTCCTATTTGTCCTCTACCCGTTGTTTATTTCCTTTGCCCTTTCTCTACTCTGCCCAATGCTGTTTTTTCACTTTGCATTTTCTGTCGTCTGCCCGATGCTGTTTCTTCTCTTTGCCCTTTCTGTCCTCTGCCTGATGCTGTTTCTTCCCTTTGCCCTTTCTGTCCTCTGCCCGACGCTGTTTCTTCCTATTGTCTTCTCTCTCCTCTACTCGAAGCTGTTCTCTTTCCATTGTCCTTTCTGTCCTCTGCCTGATGCAGTTTTTCCCTCTGTTCTTTCTGTCCTCTGCCCGATGCTGTTTTTTCCCTTTGTCCTCTCTGTCCTCTACCCGATACTGTTTGTTCCATTTGCCCTTTTGTTCTCTGTTTGGTGCTGTTTCTTTCCTTTGCCCATTCTGTACTCTGCCCGATGCTGTTTCTTCCCTTTCTCCTTTCTGTCCTCTGCCTGATGCTGTTTCATCCCTTTGCCCTTTCTGTCCTCGGCCCAATGCTTTTTTTTTTTCTTTGCCCTTTCTGTCCTCTGCCCGATGCTGTTTCCTCCCTTCGCTCTTTCTGTTCTCTTTCCTTGATGCTGTTTCTTCCCTTTGCTCTTTTTGTCATCTGCCCGATGCTGTTTCTTCCCTTTGTCCTTTCTGTCCTCTGCCCAATGCTGTTTCTTCCATTTGTTCTCTCTGTCCTCTGCCCGATGCTGTTTCTTTCCTTTGTCCTTTCTCTTCTCTATCCAGTGCTGTTTTTTCCCTTTGTCCTCTCTTTCCTGTACATGATGGTGTTTCTTCCCTTTGCCCTTTCTGTCCTCTGCCCGATGCTGTTTCTTCCCTTTGCCTTTTGTGTCCTCTGCCCGATGCTGTTTCTTTCCTTTGCCCTTTCTGTCCTCTGCCTGATGCTGTTTCTTCCCTTTGTCCTTTCTGTCCTCTGCCCGATGATGTTTTTTCTCTTTTTCCTCTCTGCCATCTACCTGATGCTGTTTCTTCCCTACGCCCTCTTTGTCCTCTGCCCGATGCTGTTTCTTCAATTGTCCTCTCTGTCGTCTGCCCGATGCTGTTTCTTCCCTTTGTCCTCTCTGTCCTCTGCTCGATGCTGTTTCTTTCTATTGTCTTCTCTGTCCTCTCCTCGAAGCTGTTCTCTTTCCTTTTTCCTTTCTGTCCTCTGCCTGATGCTGTTTCTTCCCTTTGCCCTCTCTGTCCCTCTACCCAATACTGTTTGTTTTATTTGCCCTTTCCTTCCTCTGCCCGATGCTGTTTCTTTTCTTTGCCCTTTCTGTCCTCCGCCCGATGCTGTTTCTTCCCTTTTTCCTTTCTGTCCTCTGCCCGATGCTGTTTCATCCCTTTGCCCTTTCTGTCCTCGGCCCGATGCTGTTTCTTTCCTTTGCCCTTTCTGTCCTCTGCCCGAGGCTGTTTCTTCCCTTCGCTCTTTCTGTCCTCTGCCTGATGCTGTTTCTTGCCTTTACCTTCTCTGTCCTTTGCCCGATGCTGTTTCTTCCCTTTGCCCTTTCTGTCCTCTGCCCGATGCTGTTTCTTCCCTTTGCATTTTCTATCCTCTGCCCGATGCTGTTTCTTTCCTTTGCCCTCTCTGTCCTCTGCCTAATGCTGTTTCTTTCCTTTGTCCTCTCTGTCCTCTACCCGATGCTGTTTGTTCCATTTGCACTTTTTGTCCTCTGTTATGCTGTTTCTTCCCTTTGCTCTTTCAGTCCTCTCCCCGATTTGGTTTCTTCCCTTTGTTCCCCCTGTCCTCTGCCCGATGCTGTTTCTTCCCTTTGTCCTCTCTGTCCTCTACCCGATGCTTTTTGTTTCCTTTGCCCTTTCTTTCCTCTGCCCGATGCTGTTTGTTCCATTTGCCCTTCCTGTCCTCTGCCCGATGCTGTTTCTTCCCTTTGCCCTTTCTGTCCTCTGCCTGATGCTGTTTCTTCCCTTTGCCCTTTCTTTCCTCTGCCCGATGCTGTTTTTTCCTATTTGCCCATTTTCTCCTTTGCCCGATGCCGTTTCTTCCTTTTTTCCTCTCTTTCCTCTTCCCGATGCTGTTTCATCCCTTTGCCCTTTCTGTCCTCGGCCCGATGCTGTTTCTTTCCTTTGCCCTTTCTGTCCTCTGCCCGATGCTGTTTCTTCCCTTCGCTCTTTCTCTCCTCTGCCTGATGCTGTTTCTTGCCTTTACCTTCTCTATCCTTTGCCCGATGCTGTTTCTTCCCTTTCCCCTTTCTGTCCTCTGCCCGATGCTGTTTCTTCCCTTTGTCCTTTCTGTCCTCTGCCCAATGCTGTTTCTTCCAATTGTTCTCTCTGTCCTTAGCCCGATGCTGTTTCTTCCCTTTGTCCTCTCTGTCCCCTGCCCGATGCTGTTTCTTCCCTTTGCCCTTTTTGTCCTCTGCCCGATGCTGTTTCTTCCCTTTATCCTCTCTGTCCTCTGCCTGATGCTGTTTCTTCCCTTTGCCCTTTCTGCTTTTTGCCCGATGCTGTTTCTTCCCTTTCTTCTCTTTGTCCTCTGCCCGATGCTGTTTCTTCCCTTTGTCTTCTCTGTCCTTTACCCATTGCTGTTAGTTTCCTTTGCCCTTTCTGTTCTCTGCCTGATGCTGTTTGTTCCATTTGCCCCTTTCTGTCCTCTGCCCGATGCTGTTTCTTTCCTTTGCCCTCTCTGTTCTCTGCCCGATGCTGCTTCTTCCCTTTGTCCTCTCTGTCCTTTGCCCAATGCTGTTTCTCCCCTTGCCCTTTCTTTCCTCTGCCCGATTCTGTTTTTTTCTTTTTGCCCTTTCTGTCCTTTGCCCGATGCTGTTACTTCCCTTTGTCCTCTCTGTCCTCTACCCGATGCTGTTTCTTTTCTTTGTCCTCTCTGTCCTCTGCCTGATGCTGTTTCTTCCCTTTGTCCTCTCTGTCCACTGCCCTATGCGGTTTCTTCCCTCTGCCCTTTCTGTCCACGACCCGATGCTGTTTCTTCCGCTTGCCCTCTCTTTCCTCTTTCCGATGCTGTTTTTTCCCTTTGTCCTCTCTGTCCTCTGCCTGATGCTGTTTCTCCCCTTTTTCGTCTCTGTCCTCTGTTCGATGCTGTTTATTCCATTTGCCCTCTCTTTTCTCTGCTGATTGCTGTTTGTTTCCTTTGCCCTCTCTTTCCTCTGCCTGATGCTGTTTCTTCCCTTTGCCCTTTCTGTCCTCTGCCCGATGCTGTTTCTTCCCTTTGTTCTTTCTGTCCTCTACCGAATGCTGTTTGTTCCATTTGTTCTCTCTGTCCTCTGCCCGATGCTGTTTCTTCCCTTTGTCCTTTCTGTCCTCTGCCCGATGCTGTTTTTTCACTTTGTCCTCTCTGTCCTGTACCCGATGCTGTTTCTTCCCTTTGCCCTTTCTGTCTTCTGCCCGATGCTGTTTCTTCTCTTTGCCTTTTCTGTCCTCTGCCCAAAGCTGTTTCTTCCCTTTGCCCTTTCTGTCCTCTGCCTGATGCTGTTTCTTCCCTTTGTCCTTTCTGTCCTCTGCCCGATGATGTTTTTTCTCTTTGTCCTTTCTGCCATCTACCTAATGCTGTTTTTTCCATACGCCCTCTTTGTCCTCTGCTCGATGCTGTTTCTTCAATTGTCCTCTCTGTCGTCTGCTCGATGCTGTTTTTTCCATTTGCCCTTTCTGTTCTCTGCCCGATGCTGTTTCTTCCCTTTGCCCTTTCTGTTCTCTACCTGATGCTGTTTCTTCCCTTTGCCCTTTCTGTCCTCTTTTCGATGCTGTTTCTTCCCTTTGCCCTTTGTGTCCTCTGCCTAATGCTGTTTCTTCTCATTGCCCTCTCTGTCCTCTGCCTGATGGTCTTTCTTCCCTTTGCCAGTCATGTCCTCTGCCTGATGCTGTTTCTTCTCTTTGCCCTTTCTGTACTTTGCCCGATGCTTTTTCTCTCCTCTGCCCTTTCTGTCCTCTGCCCAATGCTGTTTATTTTCTTTGTCCTCTCTGTCCTCTACCCAAAGCAGTTTCTTCCCTTTACCCTTTCTGTCCTCTGCCCGATGCTGTTTCTTCTCTTTACCTTTTCTGTCTTCTGCCTGATGCTGTTTCTTTCCATGCCTTTTTCTGTCCTCTGCCCGATGCTCTTTCTTCTCTTTGTCTTCTCTGTCCTCTACCCGATGCTGTTTCCTCCTCTTTGCCCTTTCTGTCCTCTGCCCGATGCTGTTTCTTCCCTTTGCCCATTCTGTCCTCTGCCTAGAGCTGTTTCTTCCCTTTGTCCTCTCTGTCCTCTTCCCAATGCTGTTTCTTTTCTTTGTCCTCTCTGTCCTCTGCTCGATGCTGTTTCTTTCCTTTGTTTTCTCTGCCCTCTACCATAAGCTGTTCCTTCCCTTTGCCCTTTCTGTACTTTGACCGATGCCTTTTCTCCCCTCTGCTCTTTCTGTCCTCTGGCCGATGCTGTTTCTTCCCTTGGTCCTTTTTTTCCTCAACTCGATGCTGTTTCTTTCCTTTACCCTTTCTGTCTTCTGCCCGATGCTGTTTTTTCCTTGCCTTTTCTGTCCTCTGCCTAATGCTGTTTCTTCCCTTTGCCCTTTCTGTCCTCTGCCCGATGCTGTTTTTTTCCTTTGTCTTCTCTGTCCTCTACCCGTTTCTGTTTATTTCCTTTGCCCTTTCTCTACTCTGCCCAATGCTGTTTTTTCGCTTTGCCCTTTCTGTCGTCTGCCCGATGCTGTTTCTTTCCTTTGCTCTTTCGGTCCTCTGCCTGATGCTGTTTCTTCCCTTTGCTCTTTCTGTCCTCTGCCCGATGCTGTTTCTTCCTATTGTCTTCTCTGTCCTCTACCCGAAGCTGTTCTCTTTCCTTTGTCCTTTCTGTCCTCTGCCTGATGCTGTTTCTTCCCTTTTTCCTTTCTGTCCTCTGCCCGATGCTGTTTTTTCCCTTTGTCCTCTCTGTCCTCTACCCAATACTGTTTGTTCCACTTGCCCTTTCTGTCCTCTGCCCGATGCTCTTTCTTTCCTTTGCCCTTTCTGTCCTCCGCCCGATGCTGTTTCTTTCCTTTCTCGTTTCTGTCCTCTGCCTGATGCTGTTTCATCCCTTTGCCATTTCTGTCCTCGGCCCGATGCTCTTTCTTCTCTTTGTGCTCTCTGTCCTCTACCCGATGCCGTTTCTTCCCTTTGCCCTTTCGGTCCTCTGCCCGATGCTGTTTCATCCCTTTGCCCATTCTGTACTCTGCCTGATGCTGTTTCTTGCCTTTGTCCTCTCTGTCCTCTGCCCGATGCTGTTTCTTTTCTTTGTCCTCTCTGTCCTCTGCTCGATGCCGTTTCTTTCCTTTGTCCTCTCTGTCCTCTACCCAAAGCTGTTTCTTCCCTTTGCCCTCTCTGTCCTTTGATCGATGCCTTTTCTCCCCTCTGCCCTTTGTGTCCTCTGGCCGATGCTGTTTCTTCCCTTTGTCCTTTCTGTCCTCAACTTGATGCTGTTTCTTTCCTTTACCCTTTCTGTCCTCTGCCCGATGCTTTTTTTTCCCTTTGTCCTCTCTATCCTGTACCCGATGGTGTTTCTTCCCTTTGCCCTTTCTGTCCTCTGCCCGATGCTGTTTCTTCCCTTTGCCTTTTCTGTCCTCTGCCCGATGCTGTTTCTTCTTTTGGCAAAATCTGTCCTCTGCCTGATGCTGTTTCTTCCCTTTGTCCTCTCTGTCCTCTACCCGATGTTGTTTCTTTTCTTTGTCCTCTCTGTCCTCCGCCTGATGCTGTTTCTTCCCTTTGTCCTTTCTACCCTCTGCCCGATGCTGTTTCTCCCCTTGCCCTTTCTCTCCTCTACCCGATGCTGTTTCTTCTTTTTGCCCTTTCTGTCCTTTCCCGATGCTGTTTCTTCCCTTTGTCCTCTCTGTCCACTACCTGGTGCTGTTTCTTTTCTTTGTCCTCTCTGTCCTCTGCCTGATGCTGTTTCTTCCCTTTGTCCTCTCTGTCCTCTGCCCAATGCTGTTTTTTCCCTCTGCCCTTTTTGTCCACGACCCGATGCTGTTTCTTCCGTTTGCCTTCTCTTTCCTCTGCCCGATGCTGTTTTTTCCCTTTGTCCTCTCTGTCCTCTGCCTGATGCTGTTTTTCCCCTTTGTCATCTCTGTCCTCTGTTCGATGCTGTTTCTTCCCTTTGCCCTCTCTTTTCTCTGCTGATTGCTGTTTGTTCCCTTTGCCCTCTCTGTCCTCTGCCTGATGCTGTTTTTTCCCTTTGCTCTTTCTGTCCTCTGCCAGATGCTGTTTCTTCCCTTTGTTCTTTTTGTCCTCTGCCCAATGCTGTTTCTTTCATTTGTTCTCTCTGTCCTCTGCCTGATGCTGTTTCTTTCCTTTGTCCTTTCTGTCCTCTGCCCGATGCTGTTTTTTCACTTTGTCCTCTCTGTCCTGTACCCGATGCTGTTTCTTTTCTTTGCCCTTTCTGTCCTCTGCCCGATGCTGTTTCTTCTCTTTGCCTTTTCTGTCCTCTGCCCAAATCTATTTCTTCCCTTTGCCCTTTCTGTCCTCTGCCTGATGCTGTTTCTTCCCTTTGTCCTTTCTGTCCTCTGCCCGATGATGTTTTTTCTCTTTGTCCTCTCTGCCATCTACCTAATGCTGTTTTTTCCATACGCCCTCTTTGTCCTCTGCCTGATGCTGTTTCTTCAATTGTCCTCTCTGTCGTCTGCTCGATGCTGTTTCTTCCATTTGCCCTTTCTATTCTCTGCCCGATGCTGTTTCTTCCCTTTGCCCTTTCTGTCCTCTACCCGATGCTGTTTCTTCCCTTTGCCCTTTCTGTCCTCTTTTCTCTGCTGTTTCTTCCCTTTGCCCTTTCTGTCCTCTGCCTAATGCTGTTTCTTCTCATTGCCCTCTCTGTCCTCTGCCTGATGGTCTTTCTTCCCTTTGCCCGTCCTGTCCTCCACCTGATGCTGTTTCTTCCCTTTGCCCTTTCTGTACTTTGCCCGATGCTTTTTCTTTTCTCTGCCCTTTCTGTCCTCTGCCCGATGCTGTTTCTTTCCTTTTTCCTCTCTGTCCTCTACCCGATGCTGTTTCTTTCCTTTACCCTTTCTGACCTCTGCTCGATGCTGTTTCTTCTCTTTACCTTTTTTGTCCTCTGCCTGATGCTGTTTCTTTTCTTTGCCTTTTTCTGTACTCTGCCCGATGCTCTTTCTTATCTTTGTCCTCTCTGTCCTCTACCCGATGCTGTTTCTTCCCTTTGCCCTTTCTGTCCTCTGCCCGATGCTGTTTCATCCCTTTGCCTATTCTGTACTCGCCTGATGCTGTTTCTTGCCTTTGTCCTCTCTGTCCTCTGCCCGATGCTGTTTCTTTTCTTTGTCCTCTCTGTCCTCTGCTCGATGCTGTTTCTTTCCTTTGTCCTCTCTGTCCTCTACCCAAAGCTGTTTCTTCCCTTTGCCCTTTCTGTCCTTTGATCGATGCCTTTTCTCCCCTCTGCCCTTTCTGTCCTCTGGCCGATACTGTTTCTTCCCTTTGTCCTTTCTGTCCTCAACCCGATGCTGTTTCTTTCCTTTACCCTTTCTGTCCTCTGCCCGATGCTATTTTTTTCCTTGCCTTTTCTGTCCTCTGCCTGATGCTGTTTCTTCCCTTTGCCCTTTCTGTCCTCTGCCCGATGCTGTTTTTTTTCTTTGTCCTATTTGTCCTCTACCCGTTGTTGTTTATTTCCTTTGCCCTTTCTCTACTCTGCCCAATGCTGTTTTTTCACTTTGCATTTTCTGTCGTCTGCCCGATGCTGTTTCTTCTCTTTGCCCTTTCTGTCCTCTGCCTGATGCTGTTTCTTCCCTTTGCCCTTTCTGTCCTCTGCCCGACGCTGTTTCTTCCTATTGTCTTCTCTCTCCTCTACTCGAAGCTGTTCTCTTTCCATTGTCCTTTCTGTCCTCTGCCTGATGCAGTTTTTCCCTCTGTTCTTTCTGTCCTCTGCCCGATGCTGTTTTTTCCCTTTGTCCTCTCTGTCCTCTACCCGATACTGTTTGTTCCATTTGCCCTTTTGTTCTCTGTTTGGTGCTGTTTCTTTCCTTTGCCCATTCTGTACTCTGCCCGATGCTGTTTTTTCCCTTTCTCCTTTCTGTCCTCTGCCTGATGCTGTTTCATCTCTTTGCCCTTTCTGTCCTCGGCCCAATGCTTTTTTTTTTCTTTGCCCTTTCTGTCCTCTGCCCGATGCTGTTTCCTCCCTTCGCTCTTTCTGTTCTCTTTCCTTGATGCTGTTTCTTCCCTTTGCTCTTTTTGTCATCTGCCCGATGCTGTTTCTTCCCTTTGTCCTTTCTGTCCTCTGCCCAATGCTGTTTCTTCCATTTGTTCTCTCTGTCCTCTGCCCGATGCTGTTTCTTTCCTTTGTCCTTTCTCTTCTCTATCCAGTGCTGTTTTTTCCCTTTGTCCTCTCTTTCCTGTACATGATGGTGTTTCTTCCCTTTGCCCTTTCTGTCCTCTGCCCGATGCTGTTTCTTCCCTTTGCCTTTTGTGTCCTCTGCCCGATGCTGTTTCTTTCCTTTGCCCTTTCTGTCCTCTGCCTGATGCTGTTTCTTCCCTTTGTCCTTTCTGTCCTCTGCCCGATGATGTTTTTTCTCTTTTTCCTCTCTGCCATCTACCTGATGCTGTTTCTTCCCTACGCCCTCTTTGTCCTCTGCCCGATGCTGTTTCTTCAATTGTCCTCTCTGTCGTCTGCCCGATGCTGTTTCTTCCCTTTGTCCTCTCTTTCCTCTGCTCGATGCTGTTTCTTTCTATTGTCTTCTCTGTCCTCTCCTCGAAGCTGTTCTCTTTCCTTTTTCCTTTCTGTCCTCTGCCTGATGCTGTTTCTTCCCTTTGCCCTCTCTGCCCTCTACCCAATACTGTTTGTTTTATTTGCCCTTTCTTTCCTCTGCCCGATGCTGTTTCTTTTCTTTGCCCTTTCTGTCCTCCGCCCGATGCTGTTTCTTTCCTTTTTCCTTTCTGTCCTCTGCCCGATGCTGTTTCATCCCTTTGCCCTTTCTGTCCTCGGCCCGATGCTGTTTCTTTCCTTTGCCCTTTCTGTCCTCTGCCCGAGGCTGTTTCTTCCCTTCGCTCTTTCTGTCCTCTGCCTGATGCTGTTTCTTGCCTTTACCTTCTCTGTTCTTTGCCCGATGCTGTTTCTTCCCTTTGCCCTTTCTGTCCTCTGCCCGATGCTGTTTCTTCCCTTTGCATTTTCTATCCTCTGCCCGATGCTGTTTCTTTCCTTTGCCCTCTCTGTCCTCTGCCTAATGCTGTTTCTTTCCTTTGTCCTCTCTGTCCTCTACCCGATGCTGTTTGTTCCATTTGCACTTTTTGTCCTCTGTTATGCTGTTTCTTCCCTTTGCTCTTTCAGTCCTCTCCCCGATTTGGTTTCTTCCCTTTGTTCCCCCTGTCCTCTGCCCGATGCTGTTTCTTCCCTTTGTCCTCTCTGTCCTCTACCCGATGCTTTTTGTTTCCTTTGCCCTTTCTTTCCTCTGCCCGATGCTGTTTGTTCCATTTGCTCTTCCTGTCCTCTGCCCGATGCTGTTTCTTCCCTTTGCCCTTTCTGTCCTCTGCCTGATGCTGTTTCTTCCCTTTGCCCTTTCTTTCCTCTGCCCGATGCTGTTTTTTCCTATCTGCCCATTTTCTCCTTTGCCCGATGCCGTTTCTTCCTTTTTTCCTCTCTTTCCTCTTCCCGATGCTGTTTCATCCCTTTGCCCTTTCTGTCCTCGGCCCGATGCTGTTTCTTTCCTTTGCCCTTTCTGTCCTCTGCCCGATGCTGTTTCTTCCCTTCGCTCTTTCTCTCCTCTGCCTGATGCTGTTTCTTGCGTTTACCTTCTCTGTCCTTTGCCCGATGCTGTTTCTTCCCTTTGCCCTTTCTGTCCTCTGCCCGATGCTGTTTCTTCCCTTTGTCCTTTCTGTCCTCTGCCCAATGCTGTTTCTTCCATTTGTTCTCTCTGTCCTCAGCCCGATGCTGTTTCTTCCCTTTGTCCTCTCTGTCCCCTGCCCGATGCTGTTTCTTCCCTTTGCCCTTTTTGTCCTCTGCCCGATGCTGTTTCTTCCCTTTATCCTCTCTGTCCTCTGCCTGATGCTGTTTCTTCCCTTTGCCCTTTCTGCTTTTTGCCCGATGCTGTTTCTTCCCTTTCTTCTCTTTGTCCTCTGCCCGATGCTGTTTCTTCCCTTTGTCTTCTCTGTCCTTTACCCATTGCTGTTAGTTTCCTTTGCCCTTTCTGTTCTCTGCCTGATGCTGTTTGTTCCATTTGCCCCTTTCTGTCCTCTGCCCGATGCTGTTTCTTTCCTTTGCCCTCTCTGTTCTCTGCCCGATGCTGCTTCTTCCCTTTGTCCTCTCTGTCCTTTGCCCAATGCTGTTTCTCCCCTTGCCCTTTCTTTCCTCTGCCCGATTCTGTTTTTTTCTTTTTGCCCTTTCTGTCCTTTGCCCGATGCTGTTACTTCCCAAAATTCCTCTCTGTCCTCTACCCGATGCTGTTTCTTTTCTTTGTCCTCTCTGTCCTCTGCCTGATGCTGTTTCTTCCCTTTGTCCTCTCTGTCCACTGCCCTATGCGGTTTCTTCCCTCTGCCCTTTCTGTCCACGACCCGATGCTGTTTCTTCCGCTTGCCCTCTCTTTCCTCTTTCCGATGCTGTTTTTTCCCTTTGTCCTCTCTGTCCTCTGCCTGATGCTGTTTCTCCCCTTTTTCGTCTCTGTCCTCTGTTCGATGCTGTTTATTCCCTTTGCCCTCTCTTTTCTCTGCTGATTGCTGTTTGTTTCCTTTGCCCTTTCTGTCCTCTGCCCGATGCTGTTTCTTCCCTTTGTTCTTTCTGTCCTCTACCGAATGCTGTTTTTTCCATTTGTTCTCTCTGTCCTCTGCCCGATGCTGTTTCTTCCCTTTGTCCTTTCTGTCCTCTGCCCGATGCTGTTTTTTCAATTTGTCCTCTCTGTCCTGTACCCGATGCTGTTTCTTCCCTTTGCCCTTTCTGTCTTCTGCCCGATGCTGTTTCTTCTCTTTGCCTTTTTTGTCCTCTGCCCAAAGCTGTTTCTTCCCTTTTCCCTTTCTGTCCTCTGCCTGATGCTGTTTCTTCCCTTTGTCCTTTCTGTCCTCTGCCCGATGATGTTTTTTCTCTTTGTCCTTTCTGCCATCTACCTAATGCTGTTTTTTCCATACGCCCTCTTTGTCCTCTGCTCGATGCTGTTTCTTCAATTGTCCTCTCTGTCGTCTGCTCGATGCTGTTTTTTCCATTTGCCCTTTCTGTTCTCTGCCCGATGCTGTTTCTTCCCTTTGCCCTTTCTGTTCTCTACCTGATGCTGTTTCTTCCCTTTGCCCTTTCTGTCCTCTTTTCGATGCTGTTTCTTCCCTTTGCCCTTTGTGTCCTCTGCCTAATGCTGTTTCTTCTCATTGCCCTCTCTGTCCTCTGCCTGATGGTCTTTCTTCCCTTTGCCAGTCCTGTCCTCTGCCTGATGCTGTTTCTTCTCTTTGCCCTTTCTGTACTTTGCCCGATGCTTTTTCTCTCCTCTGCCCTTTCTGTCCTCTGCCCAATGCTGTTTATTTTCTTAGTCCTCTCTGTCCTCTACCCAAAGCAGTTTCTTCCCTTTACCCTTTCTGTCCTCTGCCCGATGCTGTTTCTTCTCTTTACCTTTTCTGTCTTCTGCCTGATGCTGTTTCTTTCCATGCCTTTTTCTGTCCTCTGCCCGATGCTCTTTCTTCTCTTTGTCTTCTCTGTCCTCTACCCGATGCTGTTTCCTCCTCTTTGCCCTTTCGGTCCTCTGCCCGATGCTGTTTCATCCCTTTGCCCATTCTGTCCTCTGCCTGATGCTGTTTCTTGCCTTTGTCCTCTCTGTCCTCTGCCCGATGCTGTTTCTTTTCTTTGTCCTCTCTGTCCTCTGCTCGATGCCGTTTCTTTCCTTTGTCCTCTCTGTCCTCTACCCAAAGCTGTTTCTTCCCATTGCCCTCTCTGTCCTTTGATCGATGCCTTTTCTCCCCTCTGCCCTTTGTGTCCTCTGGCCGATGCTGTTTCTTCCCTTTGTCCTTTCTGTCCTCAACTTGATGCTGTTTCTTTCCTTTACCCTTTCTGTCCTCTGCCCGATGCTGTTTTTTTCCTTGCCTTTTCTGTTCTCTGCCTGATGCTGTTTTTTTCCTTTGTCCTCTTTGTCCTCTACCCGTTGCTGTTTATTTCCTTTGCCCTTTCTCTACTCTGCCCAATGCTGTTTTTTCGCTTTGCCCTTTCTGTCGTCTACCCGATGCTGTTTCTTCCCTTTGCCCTTTCTGTCCTCTGCCCGATGCTGTTTCATCCCTTTGCCTATTCTGTAATCGCCTGATGCTGTTTCTTGCCTTTGTCCTCTCTGTCCTCTGCCCGATGCTGTTTCTTTTCTTTGTCCTCTCTGTCCTCTGCTCGATGCTGTTTCTTTCCTTTGTCCTCTCTGTCCTCTACCCAAAGCTGTTTCTTCCCTTTGCCCTTTCTGTCCTTTGATCGATGCCTTTTCTCCCCTCTGCCCTTTGTGTCCTCTGGCCGATGCTGTTTCTTCCCTTTGTCCTTTCTGTCCTCAACCCGATGCTGTTTCTTTCCTTTACCCTTTCTGTCCTCTGCCCGATGCTATTTTTTTCCTTGCCTTTTCTGTCCTCTGCCTGATGCTGTTTCTTCCCTTTGCCCTTTCTGTCCTCTGCCCGATGCTGTTTTTTTTCTTTGTCCTATTTGTCCTCTACCCGTTGTTGTTTATTTCCTTTGCCCTTTCTCTACTCTGCCCAATGCTGTTTATTCACTTTGCATTTTCTGTCGTCTGCCCGATGCTGTTTCTTCTCTTTGCCCTTTCTGTCCTCTGCCTGATGCTGTTTCTTCCCTTTGCCCTTTCTGTCCTCTGCCCGACGCTGTTTCTTCCTATTGTCTTCTCTCTCCTCTACTCGAAGCTGTTCTCTTTCCATTGTCCTTTCTGTCCTCTGCCTGATGCAGTTTTTCCCTCTGTTCTTTCTGTCCTCTGCCCGATGCTGTTTTTTCCCTTTGTCCTCTCTGTCCTCTACCCGATACTGTTTGTTCCATTTGCCCTTTTGTTCTCTGTTTGGTGCTGTTTCTTTCCTTTGCCCATTCTGTACTCTGCCCGATGCTGTTTCTTCCCTTTCTCCTTTCTGTCCTCTGCCTGATGCTGTTTCATCCCTTTGCCCTTTCTGTCCTTGGCCCAATGCTTTTTTTTTTCTTTGCCCTTTCTGTCCTCTGCCCGATGCTGTTTCCTCCCTTCGCTCTTTCTGTTCTCTTTCCTTGATGCTGTTTCTTCCCTTTGCTCTTTTTGTCATCTGCCCGATGCTGTTTCTTCCCTTTGTCCTTTCTGTCCTCTGCCCAATGCTGTTTCTTCCATTTGTTCTCTCTGTCCTCTGCCCGATGCTGTTTCTTTCCTTTGTCCTTTCTCTTCTCTATCCAGTGCTGTTTTTTCC
This sequence comes from Ceratothoa steindachneri, assembly GCA_963969495.1. Lineage (NCBI taxonomy): Eukaryota > Metazoa > Arthropoda > Malacostraca > Isopoda > Cymothoidae > Ceratothoa > Ceratothoa steindachneri. The sequence continues at coordinate 25,631,582 of OZ018334.1, forward strand.
CTTTGTCCTCTCTTTCCTGTACATGATGGTGTTTCTTCCCTTTGCCCTTTCTGTCCTCTGCCCGATGCTGTTTCTTCCCTTTGCCTTTTGTGTCCTCTGCCCGATGCTGTTTCTTTCCTTTGCCCTTTCTGTCCTCTGCCTGATGCTGTTTCTTCCCTTTGTCCTTTCTGTCCTCTGCCCGATGATGTTTTTTCTCTTTTTCCTCTCTGCCATCTACCTGATGCTGTTTCTTCCCTACGCCCTCTTTGTCCTCTGCCCGATGCTGTTTCTTCAATTGTCCTCTCTGTCGTCTGCCCGATGCTGTTTCTTCCCTTTGTCCTCTCTGTCCTCTGCTCGATGCTGTTTCTTTCTATTGTCTTCTCTGTCCTCTCCTCGAAGCTGTTCTCTTTCCTTTTTCCTTTCTGTCCTCTGCCTGATGCTGTTTCCGTCTTTGCCCTCTCTGCCCTCTACCCAATACTGTTTGTTTTATTTGCCCTTTCTTTCCTCTGCCCGATGCTGTTTCTTTTCTTTGCCCTTTCTGTCCTCCGCCCGATGCTGTTTCTTCCCTTTTTCCTTTCTGTCCTCTGCCCGATGCTGTTTCATCCCTTTGCCCTTTCTGTCCTCGGCCTGATGCTGTTTCTTTCCTTTGCCCTTTCTGTCCTCTGCCCGAGGCTGTTTCTTCCCTTCGCTCTTTCTGTCCTCTGCCTGATGCTGTTTTTTGCCTTTACCTTCTCTGTCCTTTGCCCGATGCTGTTTCTTCCCTTTGCCCTTTCTGTCCTCTGCCCGATGCTGTTTCTTCCCTTTGCATTTTCTATCCTCTGCCCGATGCTGTTTCTTTCCTTTGCCCTCTCTGTCCTCTGCCTAATGCTGTTTCTTTCCTTTGTCCTCTCTGTCCTCTACCCGATGCTGTTTGTTCCATTTGCACTTTTTGTGCTCTGTTATGCTGTTTCTTCCCTTTGCTCTTTCAGTCCTCTCCCCGATTTGGTTTCTTCCCTTTGTTCCCCCTGTCCTCTGCCCGATGCTGTTTCTTCCCTTTGTCCTCTCTGTCCTCTACCCGATGCTTTTTGTTTCCTTTGCCCTTTCTTTCCTCTGCCCGATGCTGTTTGTTCCATTTGCCCTTCCTGTCCTCTGCCCGATGCTGTTTCTTCCCTTTGCCCTTTCTGTCCTCTGCCTGATGCTGTTTCTTCCCTTTGCCCTTTCTTTCCTCTGCCCGATGCTGTTTTTTCCTATTTGCCCATTTTCTCCTTTGCCCGATGCCGTTTCTTCCTTTTTTCCTCTCTTTCCTCTTCCCGATGCTGTTTCATCCCTTTGCCCTTTCTGTCCTCGGCCCGATGCTGTTTCTTTCCTTTGCCCTTTCTGTCCTCTGCCCGATGCTGTTTCTTCCCTTCGCTCTTTCTCTCCTCTGCCTGATGCTGTTTCTTGCCTTTACCTTCTCTATCCTTTGCCCGATGCTGTTTCTTCCCTTTGCCCTTTCTGTCCTCTGCCCGATGCTGTTTCTTCCCTTTGTCCTTTCTGTCCTCTGCCCAATGCTGTTTCTTCCATTTGTTCTCTCTGTCCTCAGCCCGATGCTGTTTCTTCCCTTTGTCCTCTCTGTCCCCTGCCCGATGCTGTTTCTTCCCTTTGCCCTTTTTGTCCTCTGCCCGATGCTGTTTCTTCCCTTTATCCTCTCTGTCCTCTGCCTGATGCTGTTTCTTCCCTTTGCCCTTTCTGCTTTTTGCCCGATGCTGTTTCTTCCCTTTCTTCTCTTTGTCCTCTGCCCGATGCTGTTTCTTCCCTTTGTCTTCTCTGTCCTTTACCCATTGTTGTTAGTTTCCTTTGCCCTTTCTGTTCTCTGCCTGATGCTGTTTGTTCCATTTGCCCCTTTCTGTCCTCTGCCCGATGCTGTTTCTTTCCTTTGCCCTCTCTGTTCTCTGCCCGATGCTGCTTCTTCCCTTTGTCCTCTCTGTCCTTTGCCCAATGCTGTTTCTCCCCTTGCCCTTTCTTTCCTCTGCCCGATTCTGTTTTTTTCTTTTTGCCCTTTCTGTCCTTTGCCCGATGCTGTTACTTCCCTTTGTCCTCTCTGTCCTCTACCCGATGCTGTTTCTTTTCTTTGTCCTCTCTGTCCTCTGCCTGATGCTGTTTCTTCCCTTTGTCCTCTCTGTCCACTGCCCTATGCGGTTTCTTCCCTCTGCCCTTTCTGTCCACGACCCGATGCTGTTTCTTCCGCTTGCCCTCTCTTTCCTCTTTCCGATGCTGTTTTTTCCCTTTGTCCTCTCTGTCCTCTGCCTGATGCTGTTTCTCCCCTTTTTCGTCTCTGTCCTCTGTTCGATGCTGTTTATTCCATTTGCCCTCTCTTTTCTCTGCTGATTGCTGTTTGTTTCCTTTGCCCTCTCTTTCCTCTGCCTGATGCTGTTTCTTCCCTTTGCCCTTTCTGTCCTCTGCCCGATGCTGTTTCTTCCCTTTGTTCTTTCTGTCCTCTACCGAATGCTGTTTTTTCCATTTGTTCTCTCTGTCCTCTGCCCGATGCTGTTTCTTCCCTTTGTCCTTTCTGTCCTCTGCCCGATGCTGTTTTTTCACTTTGTCCTCTCTGTCCTGTACCCGATGCTGTTTCTTCCCTTTGCCCTTTCTGTCTTCTGCCCGATGCTGTTTCTTCTCTTTGCCTTTTCTGTCCTCTGCCCAAAGCTGTTTCTTCCCTTTGCCCTTTCTGTCCTCTGCCTGATGCTGTTTCTTCCCTTTGTCCTTTCTGTCCTCTGCCCGATGATGTTTTTTCTCTTTGTCCTTTCTGCCATCTACCTAATGCTGTTTTTTCCATACGCCCTCTTTGTCCTCTGCTCGATGCTGTTTCTTCAATTGTCCTCTCTGTCGTCTGCTCGATGCTGTTTTTTCCATTTGCCCTTTCTGTTCTCTGCCCGATGCTGTTTCTTCCCTTTGCCCTTTCTGTTCTCTACCTGATGCTGTTTCTTCCCTTTGCCCTTTCTGTCCTCTTTTCGATGCTGTTTCTTCCCTTTGCCCTTTGTGTCCTCTGCCTAATGCTGTTTCTTCTCATTGCCCTCTCTGTCCTCTGCCTGATGGTCTTTCTTCCCTTTGCCAGTCCTGTCCTCTGCCTGATGCTGTTTCTTCTCTTTGCCCTTTCTGTACTTTGCCCGATGCTTTTTCTCTCCTCTGCCCTTTCTGTCCTCTGCCTAATGCTGTTTATTTTCTTTGTCCTCTCTGTCCTCTACCCAAAGCAGTTTCTTCCCTTTACCCTTTCTGTCCTCTGCCCGATGCTGTTTCTTCTCTTTACCTTTTCTGTCTTCTGCCTGATGCTGTTTCTTTCCATGCCTTTTTCTGTCCTCTGCCCGATGCTCTTTCTTCTCTTTGTCTTCTCTGTCCTCTACCCGATGCTGTTTCCTCCTCTTTGCCTTTTCTGTCCTCTGCCCGATGCTGTTTCTTCCCTTTGCCCATTCTGTCCTCTGCCTGATGCTGTTTCTTCCCTTTGTCCTCTCTGTCCTCTTCCCAATGCTGTTTCTTTTCTTTGTCCTCTCTGTCCTCTGCTCGATGCTGTTTCTTTCCTTTGTCCTCTCTGCCCTCTACCATAAGCTGTTCCTTCCCTTTGCCCTTTCTGTACTTTGACCGATGCCTTTTCTCCCCTCTGCTCTTTCTGTCCTCTGGCCGATGCTGTTTCTTCCCTTTGTCCTTTTTTTCCTCAACTCGATGCTGTTTCTTTCCTTTACCCTTTCTGTCTTCTGCCCGATGCTGTTTTTTTCTTGCCTTTTCTGTCCTCTGCCTAATGCTGTTTCTTCCCTTTGCCCTTTCTGTCCTCTGCCCGATGCTGTTTTTTTCCTTTGTCTTCTCTGTCCTCTACCCGTTTCTGTTTATTTCCTTTGCCCTTTCTCTACTCTGCCCAATGCTGTTTTTTCGCTTTGCCCTTTCTGTCGTCTGCCCGATGCTGTTTCTTTCCTTTGCTCTTTCGGTCCTCTGCCTGATGCTGTTTCTTCCCTTTGCTCTTTCTGTCCTCTGCCCGATGCTGTTTCTTCCTATTTTCTTCTCTGTCCTCTACCCGAAGCTGTTCTCTTTCCTTTGTCTTTTCTGTCCTCTGCCCGATGCTGTTTTTTCCCTTTGTCCTCTCTGTCCTCTACCCAATACTGTTTGTTCCACTTGCCCTTTCTGTCCTCTGCCCGATGCTCTTTCTTTCCTTTGCCTTTTCTGTCCTCCGCCCGATGCTGTTTCTTTCCTTTCTCGTTTCTGTCCTCTGCCTGATGCCGTTTCATCCCTTTGCCATTTCTGTCCTCGGCCCAATGCTCTTTCTTCTCTTTGTGCTCTCTGTCCTCTACCCGATGCTGTTTCTTCCCTTTGCCCTTTCGGTCCTCTGCCCGATGCTGTTTCATCCCTTTGCCCATTCTGTACTCTGCCTGATGCTGTTTCTTGCCTTTGTCCTCTCTGTCCTCTGCCCGATGCTGTTTCTTTTCTTTGTCCTCTCTGTCCACTGCTCGATGCCGTTTCTTTCCTTTGTCCTTTCTGTCCTCTACCCAAAGCTGTTTCTTCCCTTTGCCCTCTCTGTCCTTTGATCGATGCCTTTTCTCCCCTCTGCCCTTTGTGTCCTCTGGCCGATGCTGTTTCTTCCCTTTGTCCTTTCTGTCCTCAACTTGATGCTGTTTCTTTCCTTTACCCTTTCTGTCCTCTGCCCGATGCTTTTTTTTCCCTTTGTCCTCTCTATCCTGTACCCGATGGTGTTTCTTCCCTTTGCCCTTTCTGTCCTCTGCCCGATGCTGTTTCTTCCCTTTGCCTTTTCTGTCCTCTTCCCGATGCTGTTTCTTCTTTTTGCAAAATCTGTCCTCTGCCTGATGCTGTTTCTTCCCTTTGTCCTCTCTGTCCTCTACCCGATGTTGTTTCTTTTCTTTGTCCTCTCTGTCCTCCGCCTGATGCTGTTTCTTCCCTTTGTCCTCTCTACCCTCTGCCCGATGCTGTTTCTCCCCTTGCCCTTTCTCTCCTCTGCCCGATGCTGTTTCTTCAGATTGCCCTTTCTGTCCTTTCCCGATGCTGTTTCTTCCCTTTGTCCTCTCTGTCCACTACCTGGTGCTGTTTCTTTTCTTTGTCCTCTCTGTCCTCTGCCTGATGCTGTTTCTTCCCTTTGTCCTCTCTGTCCTCTGCCCAATGCTGTTTCTTCCCTCTGCCCTTTTTGTCCACGACCCGATGCTGTTTCTTCCGTTTGCCTTCTCTTTCCTCTGCCCGATGCTGTTTTTTCCCTTTGTCCTCTCTGTCCTCTGCCTGATGCTGTTTTTCCCCTTTGTCATCTCTGTCATCTGTTCGATGCTGTTTCTTCCCTTTGCCCTCTCTTTTCTCTGCTGATTGCTGTTTGTTCCCTTTGCCCTCTCTGTCCTCTGCCTGATGCTGTTTTTTCCCTTTGCTCTTTCTGTCCTCTGCCAGATGCTGTTTCTTCCCTTTGTTCTTTTTGTCCTCTGCCCAATGCTGTTTCTTTCATTTGTTCTCTCTGTCCTCTCCCTGATGCTGTTTCTTTCCTTTGTCCTTTCTGTCCTCTGCCCGATGCTGTTTTTTCACTTTGTCCTCTCTGTCCTGTACCCGATGCTGTTTCTTCCCTTTGCCCTTTCTGTCTTCTGCCCGATGCTTTTTCTTCTCTTTGCCTTTTCTGTCCTCTGCCCAAAGCTGTTTCTTCTCTTTGCCCTTTCTGTCCTCTGCCTGATGCTGTTTCTTCCCTTTGTCCTTTCTGTCCTCTGCCCGATGATGTTTTTTCTCTTTGTCCTCTCTGCCATCTACCTAATGCTGTTTTTTCCATACGCCCTCTTTGTCCTCTGCCTGATGCTGTTTCTTCAATTGTCCTCTCTGTCGTCTGCTCGATGCTGTTTCTTCCATTTGCCCTTTCTATTCTCTGCCCGATGCTGTTTCTTCCCTTTGCCCTTTCTGTCCTCTACCCGATGCTGTTTCTTCCCTTTGCCCTTTTTGTCCTCTTTTCGCTGCTGTTTCTTCCCTTTGCCCTTTCTGTCCTCTGCCTAATGCTGTTTCTTCTCATTGCCCTCTCTGTCCTCTGCCTGATGGTCTTTCTTCCCTTTGCCCGTCCTGTCCTCCGCCTGATGCTGTTTCTTCCCTTTGCCCTTTCTGTACTTTGCCCGATGCTTTTTCTTTTCTCTGCCCTTTCTGTCCTCTGCCCGATGCTGTTTCTTTCCTTTTTCCTCTCTGTCCTCTACCCGATGCTGTTTCTTTCCTTTACCCTTTCTGACCTCTGCCCGATGCTGTTTCTTCTCTTTACCTTTTTTGTCCTCTGCCTGATGCTGTTTCTTTTCTTTGCCTTTTTCTGTACTCTGCCCGATGCTCTTTCTTCTCTTTGTCCTCTCTGTCCTCTACCCGATGCTGTTTCTTCCCTTTGCCCTTTCTGTCCTCTGCCCGATGCTGTTTCATCCCTTTGCCTATTCTGTACTCGCCTGATGCTGTTTCTTGCCTTTGTCCTCTCTGTCCTCTGCCCGATGCTGTTTCTTTTCTTTGTCCTCTCTGTCCTCTGCTCGATGCTGTTTCTTTCCTTTGTCCTCTCTGTCCTCTACCCAAAGCTGTTTCTTCCCTTTGCCCTTTCTGTCCTTTGATCGATGCCTTTTCTCCCCTCTGCCCTTTCTGTCCTCTGGCCGATGCTGTTTCTTCCCTTTGTCCTTTCTGTCCTCAACCCAATGCTGTTTCTTTCCTTTACCCTTTCTGTCCTCTGCCCGATGCTATTTTTTACCTTGCCTTTTCTGTCCTCTGCCTGATGCTGTTTCTTCCCTTTGCCCTTTCTGTCCTCTGCCCGATGCTGTTTTTTTTCTTTGTCCTATTTGTCCTCTACCCGTTGTTGTTTATTTCCTTTGCCCTTTCTCTACTCTGCCCAATGCTGTTTTTTCACTTTGCATTTTCTGTCGTCTGCCCGATGCTGTTTCTTCTCTTTGCCCTTTCTGTCCTCTGCCCGACGCTGTTTCTTCCTATTGTCTTCTCTCTCCTCTACTCGAAGCTGTTCTCTTTCCATTGTCCTTTCTGTCCTCTGCCTGATGCAGTTTTTCCCTCTGTTCTTTCTGTCCTCTGCCCGATGCTGTTTTTTCCCTTTGTCCTCTCTGTCCTCTAACCGATACTGTTTGTTCCATTTGCCCTTTTGTTCTCTGTTTGGTGCTGTTTCTTTCCTTTGCCCATTCTGTACTCTGCCCGATGCTGTTTTTTCCCTTTCTCCTTTCTGTCCTCTGCCTGATGCTGTTTCATCCCTTTGCCCTTTCTGTCCTCGGCCCAATGCTTTTTTTTTTCTTTGCCCTTTCTGTCCTCTGCCCGATGCTGTTTCCTCCCTTCGCTCTTTCTGTTCTCTTTCCTTGATGCTGTTTCTTCCCTTTGCTCTTTTTGTCATCTGCCCGATGCTGTTTCTTCCCTTTGTCCTTTCTGTCCTCTGACCAATGCTGTTTCTTCCATTTGTTCTCTCTGTCCTCTGCCCGATGCTGTTTCTTTCCTTTGTCCTTTCTCTTCTCTATCCAGTGCTGTTTTTTCCCTTTGTCCTCTCTTTCCTGTACATGATGGTGTTTCTTCCCTTTGCCCTTTCTGTCCTCTGCCCGATGCTGTTTCTTCCCTTTGCCTTTTGTGTCCTCTGCCCGATGCTGTTTCTTTCCTTTGCCCTTTCTGTCCTCTGCCTGATGCTGTTTCTTCCCTTTGTCCTTTCTGTCCTCTGCCCGATGATGTTTTTTCTCTTTTTCCTCTCTGCCATCTACCTGATGCTGTTTCTTCCCTACGCCCTCTTTGTCCTCTGCCCGATGCTGTTTCTTCAATTGTCCTCTCTGTCGTCTGCCCGATGCTGTTTCTTCCCTTTGTCCTCTCTGTCCTCTGCTCGATGCTGTTTCTTTCTATTGTCTTCTCTGTCCTCTCCTCGAAGCTGTTCTCTTTCCTTTTTCCTTTCTGTCCTCTGCCTGATGCTGTTTCTTCCCTTTGCCCTCTCTGCCCTCTACCCAATACTGTTTGTTTTATCTGCCCTTTCTTTCCTCTGCCCGATGCTGTTTCTTTTCTTTGCCCTTTCTGTCCTCCGCCCGATGCTGTTTCTTCCCTTTTTCCTTTCTGTCCTCTGCCCGATGCTGTTTCATCCCTTTGCCCTTTCTGTCCTCGGCCCGATGCTGTTTCTTTCCTTTGCCCTTTCTGTCCTCTGCCCGAGGCTGTTTCTTCCCTTCGCTCTTTCTGTCCTCTGCCTGATGCTGTTTCTTGCCTTTACCTTCTCTGTCCTTTGCCCGATGCTGTTTCTTCCCTTTGCCCTTTCTGTCCTCTGCCCGATGCTGTTTCTTCCCTTTGCATTTTCTATCCTCTGCCCGATGCTGTTTCTTTCCTTTGCCCTCTCTGTCCTCTGCCTAATGCTGTTTCTTTCCTTTGTCCTCTCTGTCCTCTACCCGATGCTGTTTGTTCCATTTGCACTTTTTGTCCTCTGTTATGCTGTTTCTTCCCATTGCTCTTTCAGTCCTCTCCCCGATTTGGTTTCTTCCCTTTGTTCCCCCTGTCCTCTGCCCGATGCTGTTTCTTCCCTTTGTCCTCTCTGTCCTCTACCCGATGCTTTTTGTTTCCTTTGCCCTTTCTTTCCTCTGCCCGATGCTGTTTGTTCCATTTGCCCTTCCTGTCCTCTGCCCGATGCTGTTTCTTCCCTTTGCCCTTTCTGTCCTCTTCCTGATGCTGTTTCTTCCCTTTGCCCTTTCTTTCCTCTGCCCGATGCTGTTTTTTCCTATTTGCCCATTTTCTCCTTTGCCCGATGCCGTTTCTTCCTTTTTTCCTCTCTTTCCTCTTCCCGATGCTGTTTCATCCCTTTGCCCTTTCTGTCCTCGGCCCGATGCTGTTTCTTTCCTTTGCCCTTTCTGTCCTCTGCCCGATGCTGTTTCTTCCCTTCGCTCTTTCTCTCCTCTGCCTGATGCTGTTTCTTGCGTTTACCTTCTCTGTCCTTTGCCCGATGCTGTTTCTTCCCTTTGCCCTTTCTGTCCTCTGCCCGATGCTGTTTCTTCCCTTTGTCCTTTCTGTCCTCTGCCCAATGCTGTTTCTTCCATTTGTTCTCTCTGTCCTCAGCCCGATGCTGTTTCTTCCCTTTGTCCTCTCTGTCCCCTGCCCGATGCTGTTTCTTCCCTTTGCCCTTTTTGTCCTCTGCCCGATGCTGTTTCTTCCCTTTATCCTCTCTGTCCTCTGCCTGATGCTGTTTCTTCCCTTTGCCCTTTCTGCTTTTTGCCCGATACTGTTTCTTCCCTTTCTTCTCTTTGTCCTCTGCCCGATGCTGTTTCTTCCCTTTGTCTTCTCTGTCCTTTACCCATTGCTGTTAGTTTCCTTTGCCCTTTCTGTTCTCTGCCTGATGCTGTTTGTTCCATTTGCCCCTTTCTGTCCTCTGCCCGATGCTGTTTCTTTCCTTTGCCCTCTCTGTTCTCTGCCCGATTCTGCTTTTTCCCTTTGTCCTCTCTGTCCTTTGCCCAATGCTGTTTCTCCCCTTGCCCTTTCTTTCCTCTGCCCGATTCTGTTTTTTTCTTTTTGCCCTTTCTGTCCTTTGCCCGATGCTGTTACTTCCCTTTGTCCTCTCTGTCCTCTACCCGATGCTGTTTCTTTTCTTTGTCCTCTCTGTCCTCTGCCTGATGCTGTTTCTTCCCTTTGTCCTCTCTGTCCACTGCCCTATGCGGTTTCTTCCCTCTGCCCTTTCTGTCCACGACCCGATGCTGTTTCTTCCGCTTGCCCTCTCTTTCCTCTTTCCGATGCTGTTTTTTCCCTTTGTCCTCTCTGTCCTCTGCCTGATGCTGTTTCTCCCCTTTTTCGTCTCTGTCCTCTGTTCGATGCTGTTTATTCCCTTTGCCCTCTCTTTTCTCTGCTGATTGCTGTTTGTTTCCTTTGCCCTCTCTTTCCTCTGCCTGATGCTGTTTCTTCCCTTTGCCCTTTCTGTCCTCTGCCCGATGCTGTTTCTTCCCTTTGTTCTTTCTGTCCTCTACCGAATGCTGTTTTTTCCATTTGTTCTCTCTGTCCTCTGCCCGATGCTGTTTCTTCCCTTTGTCCTTTCTGTCCTCTGCCCGATGCTGTTTTTTCACTTTGTCCTCTCTGTCCTGTACCCGATGCTGTTTCTTCCCTTTGCCCTTTCTGTCTTCTGCCCGATGCTGTTTCTTCTCTTTGCCTTTTCTGTCCTCTGCCCAAAGCTGTTTCTTCCCTTTTCCCTTTCTGTCCTCTGCCTGATGCTGTTTCTTCCCTTTGTCCTTTCTGTCCTCTGCCCGATGATGTTTTTTCTCTTTGTACTTTCTGCCATCTACCTAATGCTGTTTTTTCCATACGCCCTCTTTGTCCTCTGCTCGATGCTGTTTCTTCAATTGTCCTCTCTGTCGTCTGCTCGATGCTGTTTTTTCCATTTGCCCTTTCTGTTCTCTGCCCGATGCTGTTTCTTCCCTTTGCCCTTTCTATTCTCTACCTGATGCTGTTTCTTCCCTTTGCCCTTTCTGTCCTCTTTTCGATGCTGTTTCTTCCCTTTGCCCTTTGTGTCCTCTGCCTAATGCTGTTTCTTCTCATTGCCCTCTCTGTCCTCTGCCTGATGGTCTTTCTTCCCTTTGCCAGTCCTGTCCTCTGCCTGATGCTGTTTCTTCTCTTTGCCCTTTCTGTACTTTGCCCGATGCTTTTTCTCTCCTCTGCCCTTTCTGTCCTCTGCCCAATGCTGTTTATTTTCTTTGTCCTCTCTGTCCTCTACCCAAAGCAGTTTCTTCCCTTTACCCTTTCTGTCCTCTGCCCGATGCTGTTTCTTCTCTTTACCTTTTCTGTCTTCTGCCTGATGCTGTTTCTTTCCATGCCTTTTTCTGTCCTCTGCCCGATGCTCTTTCTTCTCTTTGTCTTCTCTGTCATCTACCCGATGCTGTTTCCTCCTCTTTGCCCTTTCTGTCCTCTGCCCGATGCTGTTTCTTCCCTTTGCCCATTCTGTCCTCTGCCTGATGCTGTTTCTTCCCTTTGTCCTCTCTGTCCTCTTCCCAATGCTGTTTCTTTTCTTTGTCCTCTCTGTCCTCTGCTCGATGCTGTTTCTTTCCTTTGTCCTCTCTGCCCTCTACCATAAGCTGTTCCTTCCCTTTGCCCTTTCTGTACTTTGACCGATGCCTTTTCTCCCCTCTGCTCTTTCTGTCCTCTGGCCGATGCTGTTTCTTCCCTTTGTCCTTTTTTTCCTCAACTCGATGCTGTTTCTTTCCTTTACCCTTTCTGTCTTCTGCCCGATGCTGTTTTTTCCTTGCCTTTTCTGTCCTCTGCCTAATGCTGTTTCTTCCCTTTGCCCTTTCTGTCCTCTGCCCGATGCTGTTTTTTTCCTTTGTCTTCTCTGTCCTCTACCCGTTTCTGTTTATTTCCTTTGCCCTTTCTCTACTCTGCCCAATGCTGTTTTTTCGCTTTGCCCTTTCTGTCGTCTGCCCGATGCTGTTTCTTTCCTTTGCTCTTTCGGTCCTCTGCCTGATGCTGTTTCTTCCCTTTGCTCTTTCTGTCCTCTGCCCGATGCTGTTTCTTCCTATTGTCTTCTCTGTCCTCTACCCGAAGCTGTTCTCTTTCCTTTGTCCTTTCTGTCCTCTGCCTGATGCTGTTTCTTCCCTTTGTCCTTTCTGTCCTCTGCCCGATGCTGTTTTTTCCCTTTGTCCTCTCTGTCCTCTACCCAATACTGTTTGTTCCACTTGCCCTTTCTGTCCTCTGCCCGATGCTCTTTCTTTCCTTTGCCCTTTCTGTCCTCCGCCCGATGCTGTTTCTTTCCTTTCTCGTTTCTGTCCTCTGCCTGATGCTGTTTCATCCCTTTGCCATTTCTGTCCTCGGCCCGATGCTCTTTCTTCTCTTTGTGCTCTCTGTCCTCTACCCGATGCTGTTTCTTCCCTTTGCCCTTTCGGTCCTCTGCCCGATGCTGTTTCATCCCTTTGCCCATTCTGTCCTCTGCCTGATGCTGTTTCTTGCCTTTGTCCTCTCTGTCCTCTGCCCGATGCTGTTTCTTTTCTTTGTCCTCTCTGTCCTCTGCTCGATGCCGTTTCTTTCCTTTGTCCTCTCTGTCCTCTACCCAAAGCTGTTTCTTCCCTTTGCCCTCTCTGTCCTTTGATCGATGCCTTTTCTCCCCTCTGCCCTTTGTGTCCTCTGGCCGATGCTGTTTCTTCCCTTTGTCCTTTCTGTCCTCAACTTGATGCTGTTTCTTTCCTTTACCCTTTCTGTCCTCTGCCCGATGCTGTTTTTTTCCTTGCCTTTTCTGTTCTCTGCCTGATGCTGTTTTTTTCCTTTGTCCTCTTTGTCCTCTACCCGTTGCTGTTTATTTCCTTTGCCCTTTCTCTACTCTGCCCAATGCTGTTTTTTCGCTTTGCCCTTTCTGTCGTCTGCCCGATGCTGTTTCTTCTCCTTGCTCTTTCTGTCCTCTGCCTGATGCTGTTTCTTCCCTTTGCCCTTTCTGTCCTCTGCCCGACGCTGTTTCTTCCTATTGTCTTCTCTCTCCTCTACTCGAAGCTGTTCTCTTTCCATTGTCCTTTATTCCTCTGCCTGATGCTGTTTTTTCCCTCTGTTCTTTCTGTCCTCTGCCCGATGCTGTTTCTTCCCTTTGTCCTCTCTGTCCTCTACCCGATACTGTTTGTTCCATTTGCCCTTTTGTTCTCTGTTTGGTGCTGTTTCTTTCCTTTGCCCTTTCTGTCCTCATCCGATGCTGTTTCTTCCCTTTGTCCTCTCTGTCCTCTGCTCGATGCTGTTTCTTTCTATTGTCTTCTCTGTCCTCTCCTCGAAGCTGTTCTCTTTCTTTTTTCCTTTCTGTCCTCTTCCTGATGCTGTTTCTTTCCTTTGCCCTCTCTGCCCTCTACCCAATACTGTTTGTTTTATTTGCCCTTTCTTTCCTCTGCCCGATGCTGTTTCTTTTCTTTGCCCTTTCTGTCCTCCGCCCGATGCTGTTTTTTTCCTTTTTCCTTTCTGTCCTCTGCCCGATGCTGTTTCATCCCTTTGCCCTTTCTGTCCTCGGCCCGATGCTGGTTCATTCCTTTGCCCTTTCTGTCCTTTGCCCGATGCTGTTTCTTCCCTTTGCCCTTTCTGTCCTCTACCCGATGCTGTTTCTCCTCTTTGCCCATTTTCTCCTATGCCCGATGCCGTTTCTCCCTTTTTTCCTCTCTTTCCTCTTCCCGATGCTGATTCTTCCCTTTACCCTGTCTGTCCTCTGCCCGATGCTGTTTCTTCCCTTTGTCCTTTCTGTCCTCTGCCCAATGCTGTTTCTTCCATTTGTTCTCTCTGTCCTCAGCCCGATGCTGTTTCTTTTCTTTGTCCTCTCTGTCCTCTGCCTGATGCTGTTTCTTCCCTTTGTCCTCTCTGTCCTCTCCCCTATGCTGTTTCTTCCCTCTGCCCTTTCTGTCCATGACTCGATGCTGTTTTTTCCGTTTGCCCTCTCTTTCCTCTTTCCGATGCTGTTTTTTCCCTTTGTCCTCTCTGTCCTCTGCCTGATGCTGTTTCTCCCCTTTTTCGTCTCTGTCCTCTGTTCGATTCTGTTTATTCCCTTTGCCCTCTCTTTTCTCTGCTGATTGCTGTTTGTTCCCTTTGCCCTCTCTGTTCTCTGCCTGATGCTGTTTCTTCCCTTTGCCCTTTCTGTCCTCTGCCCGATGCTGTTTCTTCCCTTTGTTCTTTCTGTCCTCTGCCAAATGCTGTTTTTTCCATTTGGTCTCTCTGTCCTCTCCCCGATGCTGTTTCTTCCCTTTGTCCTTTCTGTCCTCTGCCCGATGCTGTTTTTTTACTTTGTCCTCTCTGTCCTGTACCGATGCTGTTTCTTCCCTTTGCCCTTTCTGTCTTCTGCCAGATGCTTTTTCTTCTCTTTGCCTTTTCTGTCCTCTGCCCGATGCTGTTTCTTCCCTTTGCCCTTTCTGTCTTCTGCCAGATGCTTTTTCTTCTCTTTGCCTTTTCTGTCCTCTGCCCGATGCTGATTCTTCCCTTTACCCTGTCTGTCCTCTGCCCGATGCTGTTTCTTCCCTTTATCCTCTCTGTCCTCTGCCTGATGCTGTTTCTTCCCTTTGCCTTTTCTGCTTTTTGCCCGATGCTGTTTTTTCCCTTTCTTCTCTTTTTCCTCTGCCCGATGCTGTTTCTTCCCTTTGTTTTCTCTGTCCTTTACCCATTGCTGTTTCTTCCCTTTGCCCTTTTCTGTTCTCTGCCTGATGCTGTTTGTTCCATTTGACCCCTTTCTGTATTCTGCCCGATGCTGTTTCTTCCCTTTGCCCTCTCTGTTCTCTGCCCGATGCTGCTTCTTCCCTTTGTCCTCTCTGTCCTCTGCCCGAAGCTGTTTCTCCCCTTGCCCTTTCTTTCCTCTGCCCGATTCTGTTTCTTCTTTTTGCCCTTTCTCTCCTCTGCCCAATGCTGTTTCTTCCCTTTGTCCTCTCTGTCCTCTACCCGATGCTGTTTCTTTTCTTTGTCCTCTCTGTCCTCTGCCTGATGCTGTTTCTTCCCTTTCTCCTCTCTGTCCTCTGCCCTATGCTGTTTCTTCCCTCTGCCCTTTCTGTCCACGACCCGATGCTGTTTCTTCCATTTGCCCTCTCTTCCCTTTTTCCGTTGCTGTTTTTTCCCTTTGTCCTCTCTGTCCTCTGCCTGATGCTGTTTCTCCCCTTTTTCGTCTCTGTCCTCTGTTCGATGCTGTTTATTCCCTTTGCCCTCTCTTTTCTCTGCTGATTGCTGTTTGTTCCTTTTGCCCTCTCTGTTCTCTGCCTGATGCTGTTTCTTCCCTTTGCCCTTTCTGTCCTCTGCCCGATGCTGTTTCTTCCCTTTGTTCTTTCTGTCCTCTGCCCAATGCTGTTTTTTCCATTTGTTCTCTCTGTCCTCTGCCCGCTGCTGTTTCTTCCCTTTGTCCTTTCTGTCCTCTGCCCGATGCTGTTTTTTCACTTTGTCCTCTCTGTCCTGTACCCGATGCTGTTTCTTCCCTTTGCCCTTTCTGTCTTCTGCCCGATGCTTTTTCTTCTCTTTGCCTTTTCTGTCCTCTGCCCAAAGCTGTTTCTTCCCTTTGCCCTTTCTGTCCTCTGCCTGATGCTGTTTCTTCCCTTTGTCCTTTCTGTCCTCTGCCCGATGATGTTTTTTCTCTTTGTCCTTTCTGCCATCTACCTAATGCTGTTTTTTCCATATGCCCTCTTTGTCCTCTGCTCGATGCTGTTTCTTCAATTGTCCTCTCTGTCGTCTGCTCGATGCTGTTTTTTCCATTTGCCCTTTCTGTTCTCTGCCCGATGCTGTTTCTTCCCTTTGCCCTGTCTGTCCTCTACCCGATGCTGTTTCTTCCCTTTGCCCTTTCTGTCCTCTTTTCGATGCTGTTTCTTCCCTTTGCCCTTTCTGTCCTCTACCTAATGCTGTTTCTTCTTATTGCCCTCTCTGTCCTCTGCCTGATGGTCTTTCTTCCCTTTGCCCGTCCTGTCCTCTGCCTGATGCTGTTTCTTCTCTTTGCCCTTTCTGTACTTTGCCCGATGCTTTTTCTCTCCTCTGCCCTTTCTGTCCTCTGCCCAATGCTGTTTATTTTCTTTGTCCTCTCTGTCCTCTACCTGATGCTGTTTCTTCCCTTTACCCTTTCTGTCCTCTGCCCGATGCTGTTTCTTCTCTTTACCTTTTCTGTCCTCTGCCTGATGCTGTTTCTTTCCTTTGCCTTTTTCTGTCCTCTGCCCGATGCTCTTTCTTCTCTTTGTCTTCTCTGTCCTCTACCCGATGCTGTTTCCTCCTCTTTGCCCTTTCTCTCCTCTTCCCGATGCTGTTTCTTCCCTTTGCCCATTCTGTCCTCTGCCTGATGCTGTTTCTTTCCTTTGTCCTCTCTGTCCTCTGCCCAATGCTGTTTCTTTTCTTTGTCCTCTCTGTCCTCTGCTCGATGCTGTTTCTTTCCTTTGTCCTCTCTGCCCTCTACCATAAGCTGTTTCTTCCCTTTGCCCTTTCTGTCCTTTGACCGATGTCTTTTCTCCCCTCTGCCCTTTCTGTCTTCTGGCCGATGCTGTTTCTTCCCTTTGTCCTTTCTGTCCTCAACCCGATGCTGTTTCTTTCCTTTACCCTTTCTGTCCTCTGCCCGATGCTGTTTTTTCATTGCTTTTTCTGTCCTCTGCCTAATGCTGTTTCTTCCCTTTGCCCTTTCTGTCCTCTGCCCGATGCTGTTTTTTTTCTTTGTCCTCTCTGTCCTCTACCCGTTTCTGTTTATTTCCTTTGCCCTTTCTCTACTCTGCCCAATGCTGTTTTTTCGCTTTGCCCTTTCTGTCGTCTGCCCGATGCTGTTTCTTCCTTTTGCTCTTTCTGTCCTCTGCCTGAAGCTGTTTCTTCCCTTTGCCCTTTCTGTCCTCTGCCCGATGCTGTTTCTTCCTATTGTCTTTTCTGTCCTCTACCCGAAGCTGTTCTCTTTCCTTTGTCCTTTCTGTCCTCTGCCTGATGCTGTTTCTTCCCTTTGCCCTTTCTGTCCTCTTTTCGATGCTGTTTCTTCCCTTTGCCCTTTGTGTCCTCTGCCTAATGCTGTTTCTTCTCATTGCCCTCTCTGTCCTCTGCCTGATGGTCTTTCTTCCCTTTGCCAGTCCTGTCCTCTGCCTGATGCTGTTTCTTCTCTTTGCCCTTTCTGTACTTTGCCCGATGCTTTTTCTCTCCTCTGCCCTTTCTGTCCTCTGCCCAATGCTGTTTATTTTCTTTGTCCTCTCTGTCCTCTACCCAAAGCAGTTTCTTCCCTTTACCCTTTCTGTCCTCTGCCCGATGCTGTTTCTTCTCTTTACCTTTTCTGTCTTCTGCCTGATGCTGTTTCTTTCCATGCCTTTTTCTGTCCTCTGCCCGATGCTCTTTCTTCTCTTTGTCTTCTCTGTCCTCTACCCGATGCTGTTTCCTCCTCTTTGCCCTTTCTGTCCTCTGCCCGATGCTGTTTCTTCCCTTTGCCCATTCTGTCCTCTGCCTGATGCTGTTTCTTCCCTTTGTCCTCTCTGTCCTCTTCCCAATGCTGTTTCTTTTCTTTGTCCTCTCTGTCCTCTGCTCGATGCTGTTTCTTTCCTTTGTCCTCTCTGCCCTCTACCATAAGCTGTTCCTTCCCTTTGCCCTTTCTGTACTTTGACCGATGCCTTTTCTCCCCTCTGCTCTTTCTGTCCTCTGGCCGATGCTGTTTCTTCCCTTTGTCCTTTTTTTCCTCAACTCGATGCTGTTTCTTTCCTTTACCCTTTCTGTCTTCTGCCCGATGCTGTTTTTTCCTTGCCTTTTCTGTCCTCTGCCTAATGCTGTTTCTTCCCTTTGCCCTTTCTGTCCTCTGCCCGATGCTGTTTTTTTCCTTTGTCTTCTCTGTCCTCTACCCGTTTCTGTTTATTTCCTTTGCCCTTTCTCTACTCTGCCCAATGCTGTTTTTTCGCTTTGCCCTTTCTGTCGTCTGCCCGATGCTGTTTCTTTCCTTTGCTCTTTCGGTCCTCTGCCTGATGCTGTTTCTTCCCTTTGCTCTTTCTGTCCTCTGCCCGATGCTGTTTCTTCCTATTGTCTTCTCTGTCCTCTACCCGAAGCTGTTCTCTTTCCTTTGTCCTTTCTGTCCTCTGCCTGATGCTGTTTCTTCCCTTTGTCCTTTCTGTCCTCTGCCCGATGCTGTTTTTTCCCTTTGTCCTCTCTGTCCTCTACCCAATACTGTTTGTTCCACTTGCCCTTTCTGTCCTCTGCCCGATGCTCTTTCTTTCCTTTGCCCTTTCTGTCCTCCGCCCGATGCTGGTCCTTTCCTTTCTCGTTTCTGTCCTCTGCCTGATGCTGTTTCATCCCTTTGCCATTTCTGTCCTCGGCCCGATGCTCTTTCTTCTCTTTGTGCTCTCTGTCCTCTACCCGATGCTGTTTCTTCCCTTTGCCCTTTCGGTCCTCTGCCCGATGCTGTTTCATCCCTTTGCCCATTCTGTCCTCTGCCTGATGCTGTTTCTTGCCTTTGTCCTCTCTGTCCTCTGCCCGATGCTGTTTCTTTTCTTTGTCCTCTCTGTCCTCTGCTCGATGCCGTTTCTTTCCTTTGTCCTCTCTGTCCTCTACCCAAAGCTGTTTCTTCCCTTTGCCCTCTCTGTCCTTTGATCGATGCCTTTTCTCCCCTCTGCCCTTTGTGTCCTCTGGCCGATGCTGTTTCTTCCCTTTGTCCTTTCTGTCCTCAACTTGATGCTGTTTCTTTCCTTTACCCTTTCTGTCCTCTGCCCGATGCTGTTTTTTTCCTTGCCTTTTCTGTTCTCTGCCTGATGCTGTTTTTTTCCTTTGTCCTCTTTGTCCTCTACCCGTTGCTGTTTATTTCCTTTGCCCTTTCTCTACTCTGCCCAATGCTGTTTTTTCGCTTTGCCCTTTCTGTCGTCTGCCCGATGCTGTTTCTTCTCCTTGCTCTTTCTGTCCTCTGCCTGATGCTGTTTCTTCCCTTTGCCCTTTCTGTCCTCTGCCCGACGCTGTTTCTTCCTATTGTCTTCTCTCTCCTCTACTCGAAGCTGTTCTCTTTCCATTGTCCTTTATTCCTCTGCCTGATGCTGTTTTTTCCCTCTGTTCTTTTTGTCCTCTGCCCGATGCTGTTTCTTCCCTTTGTCCTCTCTGTCCTCTACCCGATACTGTTTGTTCCATTTGCCCTTTTGTTCTCTGTTTGGTGCTGTTTCTTTCCTTTGCCCTTTCTGTCCTCATCCGATGCTGTTTCTTCCCTTTGTCCTCTCTGTCCTCTGCTCGATGCTGTTTCTTTCTATTGTCTTCTCTGTCCTCTCCTCGAAGCTGTTCTCTTTCTTTTTTCCTTTCTGTCCTCTTCCTGATGCTGTTTCTTTCCTTTGCCCTCTCTGCCCTCTACCCAATACTGTTTGTTTTATTTGCCCTTTCTTTCCTCTGCCCGATGCTGTTTCTTTTCTTTGCCCTTTCTGTCCTCCACCCGATGCTGTTTTTTTCCTTTTTCCTTTCTGTCCTCTGCCCGATGCTGTTTCATCCCTTTGCCCTTTCTGTCCTCGGCCCGATGCTGGTTCATTCCTTTGCCCTTTCTGTCCTCTGCCCGATGCTGTTTCTTCCCTTCGCTCTTTCTGTCCTCTGCCTGATGCTGTTTCTTGCCTTTACCTTCTCTGTCCTTTGCCCGATGCTGTTTCTTCCCTTTGCCCTTTCTGTCCTCTGCCCGATGCTGTTTCTTCCCTTTGCCCTTTCTTTCCTCTACCCGATGCTGTTTCTCCTCTTTGCCCATTTTCTCCTATGCCCGATGCCGTTTCTCCCTTTTTTCCTCTCTTTCCTCTTCCCGATGCTGATTCTTCCCTTTACCCTGTCTGTCCTCTGCCCGATGCTGTTTCTTCCCTTTGTCCTTTCTGTCCTCTGCCCAATGCTGTTTCTTCCATTTGTTCTCTCTGTCCTCAGCCCGATGCTGTTTCTTTTCTTTGTCCTCTCTGTCCTCTGCCTGATGCTGTTTCTTCCCTTTGTCCTCTCTGTCCTCTCCCCTATGCTGTTTCTTCCCTCTGCCCTTTCTGTCCACGACTCGATGCTGTTTTTTCCGTTTGCCCTCTCTTTCCTCTTTCCGATGCTGTTTTTTCCCTTTGTCCTCTCTGTCCTCTGCCTGATGCTGTTTCTCCCCTTTTTCGTCTCTGTCCTCTGTTCGATTCTGTTTATTCCCTTTGCCCTCTCTTTTCTCTGCTGATTGCTGTTTGTTCCCTTTGCCCTCTCTGTTCTCTGCCTGATGCTGTTTCTTCCCTTTGCCCTTTCTGTCCTCTGCCCGATGCTGTTTCTTCCCTTTGTTCTTTCTGTCCTCTGCCAAATGCTGTTTTTTCCATTTGGTCTCTCTGTCCTCTCCCCGATGCTGTTTCTTCCCTTTGTCCTTTCTGTCCTCTGCCCGATGCTGTTTTTTTACTTTGTCCTCTCTGTCCTGTACCGATGCTGTTTCTTCCCTTTGCCCTTTCTGTCTTCTGCCAGATGATTTTTCTTCTCTTTGCCTTTTCTGTCCTCTGCCCGATGCTGTTTCTTCCCTTTGCCCTTTCTGTCCTCTGGCTGATGCTGTTTCTTCCCTTTGTCCTCTCTGTCCCCTGCCCGATGCTGTTTCTTCCCTTTGCCCTTTTTGTCCTCTGCCTGATACTGTTTCTTTCCTTTATCCTCTCTGTCCTCTGCCTGATGCTGTTTCTTCCCTTTGCCTTTTCTGCTTTTTGCCCGATGCTGTTTTTTCCCTTTCTTCTCTTTTTCCTCTGCCCGATGCTGTTTCTTCCCTTTGTTTTCTCTGTCCTTTACCCATTGCTGTTTCTTCCCTTTGCCCTTTTCTGTTCTCTGCCTGATGCTGTTTGTTCCATTTGACCCCTTTCTGTATTCTGCCCGATGCTGTTTCTTCCCTTTGCCCTCTCTGTTCTCTGCCCGATGCTGCTTCTTCCCTTTGTCCTCTCTGTCCTCTGCCCGAAGCTGTTTCTCCCCTTGCCCTTTCTTTCCTCTGCCCGATTCTGTTTCTTCTTTTTGCCCTTTCTCTCCTCTGCCCAATGCTGTTTCTTCCCTTTGTCCTCTCTGTCCTCTACCCGATGCTGTTTCTTTTCTTTGTCCTCTCTGTCCTCTGCCTGATGCTGTTTCTTCCCTTTCTCCTCTCTGTCCTCTGCCCTATGCTGTTTCTTCCCTCTGCCCTTTCTGTCCACGACCCGATGCTGTTTCTTCCATTTGCCCTCTCTTCCCTTTTTCCGTTGCTGTTTTTTCCCTTTGTCCTCTCTGTCCTCTGCCTGATGCTGTTTCTCCCCTTTTTCGTCTCTGTCCTCTGTTCGATGCTGTTTATTCCCTTTGCCCTCTCTTTTCTCTGCTGATTGCTGTTTGTTCCTTTTGCCCTCTCTGTTCTCTGCCTGATGCTGTTTCTTCCCTTTGCCCTTTCTGTCCTCTGCCCGATGCTGTTTCTTCCCTTTGTTCTTTCTGTCCTCTGCCCAATGCTGTTTTTTCCATTTGTTCTCTCTGTCCTCTGCCCGCTGCTGTTTCTTCCCTTTGTCCTTTCTGTCCTCTGCCCGATGCTGTTTTTTCACTTTGTCCTCTCTGTCCTGTACCCGATGCTGTTTCTTCCCTTTGCCCTTTCTGTCTTCTGCCCGATGCTTTTTCTTCTCTTTGCCTTTTCTGTCCTCTGCCCAAAGCTGTTTCTTCCCTTTGCCCTTTCTGTCCTCTGCCTGATGCTGTTTCTTCCCTTTGTCCTTTCTGTCCTCTGCCCGATGATGTTTTTTCTCTTTGTCCTTTCTGCCATCTACCTAATGCTGTTTTTTCCATATGCCCTCTTTGTCCTCTGCTCGATGCTGTTTCTTCAATTGTCCTCTCTGTCGTCTGCTCGATGCTGTTTTTTCCATTTGCCCTTTCTGTTCTCTGCCCGATGCTGTTTCTTCCCTTTGCCCTGTCTGTCCTCTACCCGATGCTGTTTCTTCCCTTTGCCCTTTCTGTCCTCTTTTCGATGCTGTTCCTTCCCTTTGCCCTTTCTGTCCTCTACCTAATGCTGTTTCTTCTTATTGCCCTCTCTGTCCTCTGCCTGATGGTCTTTCTTCCCTTTGCCCGTCCTGTCCTCTGCCTGATGCTGTTTCTTCTCTTTGCCCTTTCTGTACTTTGCCCGATGCTTTTTCTCTCCTCTGCCCTTTCTGTCCTCTGCCCAATGCTGTTTATTTTCTTTGTCCTCTCTGTCCTCTACCTGATGCTGTTTCTTCCCTTTACCCTTTCTGTCCTCTGCCCGATGCTGTTTCTTCTCTTTACCTTTTCTGTCCTCTGCCTGATGCTGTTTCTTTCCTTTGCCTTTTTCTGTCCTCTGCCCGATGCTCTTTCTTCTCTTTGTCTTCTCTGTCCTCTACCCGATGCTGTTTCCTCCTCTTTGCCCTTTCTCTCCTCTTCCCGATGCTGTTTCTTCCCTTTGCCCATTCTGTCCTCTGCCTGATGCTGTTTCTTTCCTTTGTCCTCTCTGTCCTCTGCCCAATGCTGTTTCTTTTCTTTGTCCTCTCTGTCCTCTGCTCGATGCTGTTTCTTTCCTTTGTCCTCTCTGCCCTCTACCATAAGCTGTTTCTTCCCTTTGCCCTTTCTGTCCTTTGACCGATGTCTTTTCTCCCCTCTGCCCTTTCTGTCTTCTGGCCGATGCTGTTTCTTCCCTTTGTCCTTTCTGTCCTCAACCCGATGCTGTTTCTTTCCTTTACCCTTTCTGTCCTCTGCCCGATGCTGTTTTTTCATTGCTTTTTCTGTCCTCTGCCTAATGCTGTTTCTTCCCTTTGCCCTTTCTGTCCTCTGCCCGATGCTGTTTTTTTTCTTTGTCCTCTCTGTCCTCTACCCGTTTCTGTTTATTTCCTTTGCCCTTTCTCTACTCTGCCCAATGCTGTTTTTTCGCTTTGCCCTTTCTGTCGTCTGCCCGATGCTGTTTCTTCCTTTTGCTCTTTCTGTCCTCTGCCTGAAGCTGTTTCTTCCCTTTGCCCTTTCTGTCCTCTGCCCGATGCTGTTTCTTCCTATTGTCTTTTCTGTCCTCTACCCGAAGCTGTTCTCTTTCCTTTGTCCTTTCTGTCCTCTGCCTGATGCTGTTTCTTCCCTTTGTCCTTTCTGTCCTCTGCCCGATGCTGTTTCTTCCCTTTGTCCTCTCTGTCCTCTACCAAATACTGTTTGTTCCACTTGCCCTTTCTGTCCTCTGCCCGATGTTGTTTCTTTCCTTTGCCCTTTCTGTCCTCCGCCAGATGCTGTTTCTTTCTTTTCTCGTTTCTGTCCTCTGCCTGATGCTGTTTCATCCCTTTGCCCTTTCTGTCCTCGGCCCGATGCTCTTTCTTCTCTTTATCCTCTCTGTCCTCTACCCGATGCTGTTTCTTCCCTTTGCCCTTTCGGTCCTCTGCCCGATGCTGTTTCATCCCTTTACCCATTCTGTACTCTGCCTGATGCTGTTTCTTGCCTTTGTCCTCTCTGTCCTCTGCCCGATGCTGTTTTCTTTTCTTTGTCCTCTCTGTCCTCTGCTCTATGCTGTTTCTTTCCTTTGTCCTCTCTGTCCTCTACCCAAAGCTGTTTCTTCCCTTTGCCCTTTCTGTCCTTTGATCGATTCCTTTTCTCCCCTCTGCCCTTTGTGTCCTCTGGCCGATGCTGTTTCTTCCCTTTGTCCTTTCTGTCCTCAACTTGATGCTGTTTCTTTCCTTTACCATTTCTGTCCTGTGCCCGATGCTGTTTTTTTCCTTGCCTTTTCTGTCCTCTGCCTGATGCTGTTTCTTCCTTTGCCCTTTCTGTCCTCTGCCCGATGCTGTTTTTTTCCTTTGTTCTCTTTTCCTCTACCCGTTGCTGTATATTTCCTTTGCCCTTTCTCTACTCTGCCCAATGCTGTTTTTTCGCTTTGCCCTTTCTGTCGTCTGCCCGATGCTGTTTCTTCTCTTTGCCCTTTCTGTCCTCTGCCTGATGTTGTTTCTTCCCTTTGCCCTTTCTGTCCTCTGCCCAACGCTGTTTCTTCCTATTGTCTTCTCTCTCCTCTACTCGAAGCT
This sequence comes from Ceratothoa steindachneri, assembly GCA_963969495.1. Lineage (NCBI taxonomy): Eukaryota > Metazoa > Arthropoda > Malacostraca > Isopoda > Cymothoidae > Ceratothoa > Ceratothoa steindachneri. The sequence goes on from OZ018334.1 coordinate 25,654,846, forward strand.
GTTCTCTTTCCATTGTCCTTTCTGTCCTCTGCCTGATGCTGTTTTTTCCCTCTGTTCTTTCTGTCCTCTGCCCGATGCTGTTTCTTTCCTTTGTCCTCTCTGTCCTCTACCCGATACTGTTTGTTCCATTTGCCCTTTTGTTCTCTGTTTGGTGCTGTTTCTTTCCTTTGCCCTTTCTGTCCTCTGCCCGATGCTGTTTCTTCCCTTTCTCCTTTCTGTCCTCTGCCTGATGCTGTTTTATCCCTTTGCCCTTTCTGTCCTCGGCCCGATGCTGTTTTTTTTCTTTGCCCTTTCTGTACTCTGCCCGATGCTGTTTCCTCCCTTCGCTCTTTCTGTTCTCTTTCCTTGATGCTGTTTCTTCCCTTTGCTCTTTCTGTCCTCTGCCCAAAGCTGTTTCTTCCCTTTGTCCTTTCTGTCCTCTGCATAATGCTGTTTCTTCCATTTGTTCTCTCTGTCCTCTGCCCGATGCTGTTTCTTTCCTTTGTCCTTTCTCTCCTCTGCCCAGTGCTGTTTTTTCCCTTTGTCCTCTCTGTCCTGTACATGATGGTGTTTCTTCCCTTTGCCCTTTCTGTCCTCTGCCCGATGCTGTTTCTTCCCTTTGCCTTTTGTGTCCTCTGCCCGATGCTGTTTCTTCCCTTTGCCCTTTCTGTCCTCTGCCTGATGCTGTTTCTTCTCTTTGTCCTTTCTGTCCTCTGCCCGATGATGTTTTTTCTCTTTTTCCTCTCTGCCATCTACTTGATGCTGTTTCTTCCCTACGCCCTCTTTGTCCTCTGCCCGATGCTGTTTCTTCAATTGTCCTCTCTGTCGTCTGCTCGATGCTGATTCTTCCATTTGTGTTTTCTGTTCTCTGCCCGATGCTGTTTCTCCCCTTTGCCCTTTCTGTCTTGGCCTCATGCTGTTTCTTCCCTTTCCCCTTTCTCTCCTCTGCCTGATGCTGTTTCTTCCCCTGGTACTCTCTGTCCTCTACCTGATGCTGTTTCTTCCCTTTGCCCTTTCTGTCCTCTGCCCGATGCTGTTTCTTCAATATGCCCTTTCTGTCCTCTGCCCGATGCTGTTTCTTCAATTTGCTCTTTTTGTCATCGCTTAAATGCTGTGTCTGGCCTATATTTTTCTGTCCTCTGCCCGATGCTGTTTCTTTCCTTTGCCCTCTCTGTCCTCTGCCCGATGCTGTTTCTTCCCTTTGTCCTCTCTGTCCTCTATTTAAAGCACTCTCTTCCCTTTGCCATTTCTGTCCTTTGCCTGATGACTTTTCTCCCCTCTGCCCTTTCTGTCCTCTCGCCGATGCTGTTTCTTCCCTTTGTCCTTTCTGTCCTCAAACCAATGCTGTTTCTTTCCTTTACCCTTTCTATCCTCTGCCCGATGCTGTTTCTTTTCCTTGCCTTTTCTGTCCTCTGCCTGATGCTGTTTTTTCCCTTTGTCCTCTCTGTCCTTACCCGATGCTGTTTGTTCCATTTGCACTTTCTGTCCTCTGTGATGCTGTTTCTTCCCTTTGCCATTTCTGTCCTTTGCCCGATTCTGTTTTTTCTAATTGCCTTTTCTGTCCTCTGCCCGATGCTCTTTCTTCCCTTTGCCCTTTCTGTCCTCTGCCCGATGCTGTTTCTTCCCTTTGCCCTTTCTTTCCTCTGCCCGATGCTGTTTCTTTCCTTTGCCCTTTCTGTCCTCGGCCCGATGCTTTTTTTTCCTTTGCCCTTTCGGTCATCTGCCCGATGCTGTTTCTTCCCTTCCTCTTTCTGTTTTCTACCCGATGCTCTTCCTTCCCTTTGCCCTTTCTGTCCTCTTTCCGATGCTGTTTCTTCCCTTTGGCCTCTCTGTCCTCTGCCGAATGCTGTTTCTTCCCTTTGCCCTTTCTGTCCTCTGCCTGATGCTGTTTCTCATCTTTGCCATTTCTGTCCTCTGCCCGATGCTGTTTCTTCGCCTTGCCCTCTTTGTCCTCTGCCAATGCTGTTTTTTCCCTTTGCCTTTTCTCTCCTCTACCCAATGCTGTTTTTTCCCTTTTGCCTGTCTGTCCACTTTTCGATGCTGTTTCTTCCTATTGCCCTTAGTGTCCTCTGCCTAATGCTGATTTCTCCCTTTGCCCTTTCTGTCCTCTGCCTGATGATGTTCTTTCCCTTTGTCCTCTTTGTCTTCTACCCAATGCTGTTCTCTTCCCTTTGCTCTTTCTGTCCTCTGTCTGATGCTGTTTCTTCCCTTTGCACTTTCTGTCCTCTGCCCGATGCTGTTTTTCCCTTGTTCCTCTCTGTACTCTACCCGATGCTGTCTGTTCCATTTGCCCTTTCTATCCTTCGCTCGATGCTGTTTCTTCCCTTTGCCCTTTCTGTCCTCCGCGCGATTCTGTGTCTTCCCTTTTTCTTTTCTGTCCTCTGCCTAAAGCTGTTTTATTTCATTTGTCCTTTCTCTCCTCTGGTCGATGCTCTTCCTTCCCTTTGCCCTTTGTGTCCTCGGCCTGATGCTCTTTCTTCCCTTTGCCTTCTCTGTCCTCCGCCCGATTCTGTTCCTTCCCTTTGTCTACTTATTCCTTTACCCATTGCTGTTTCTTCCATATGCCCTTTCTCTCCTCTGCCCAATGCTGTTTTTTTCCATTTGTTCTCTCTGTCCTCTGCCCGATGCTGTTTCTTCCCTTTGTCCTTTCTGTCCTCTGCCCGATGCTGTTTTTTCACTTTGTCCTCTCTGTCCTGTAACCGATGATGTTTCTTCACTTTGCCCTTTCTGTTCTCTGCCTGATGCTGTTTGATCCATTTGACCCCTTTCTGTCCTCTGCCCGATGCTGTTTCTTTCCTTTGCCCTCTCTGTTCTCTGCCCGATGCTGCTTCTTCCCTTTGTCCTCTCTGTCCTCTGCCCGATGCTGTTTCTCCCCTTGCCCTTTCTTTCCTCTGCCCGATTCTGTTTCATCTTTTTGCCCTTTCTGTCCTCTGCCCGATGCTGTTTCTTCCCTTTGTCCTCTCTGTCCTCTACCCGATGCTGTTTCTTTTCTTTGTCCTCTCTGTCCTCTGCCTGATGCTGTTCCTTCCCTTTGTCCTCTCTGTCCTCTGCCCATTGCTGTTTCTTCCCTCTGCCCTTTCTGTCCACGACCCGATGCTGTTTCTTCCGTTTGCCCTCTCTTTCCTCTTTCCGATGCTGTTTTTTCCCTTTGTCCTCTCTGTCCTCTGCCTGATGCTGTTTCTCCCCTTTTTCGTCTCTGTCCTCTTTTCGATGCTGTTTATTCCCTTGGCCCTCTATTTTCTCTGCTGATTGCTGTTTGTTCCCTTTACCCTCTCTGTTCTCTGCCTGATGCTGTTTCTTCCCTTTGCCTTTTCTGTCCTCTGCCCGATGCTGTTTCTTCCCTTTGTTCTTTCTGTCCTCTGCCGAATGCTGTTTTTTCCATTTGTTCTCTCTGTCCTCTGCCCGATGCTGTTTCTTCCCTTTGTCCTTTCTGTCCTCTGCCCGATGCTGTTTTTTCACTTTGTCCTCTCTGACCTGTATCCGATGCTGTTTCTTCCCTTTGCTCTTTCTGTCTTCTGCCCGATGCTGTTTCTTCTCTTTGCCTTTTCTCTCCTCTGCCCAAAGCTGTTTCTTCCCTTTGCCCTTTCTGTCCTCTGCCTGATGCTGTTTCTTCCCTTTGTCCTTTCTGTCCTCTGCCCGATGATGTTTTTTCTCTTTGTCCTTTCTGCCATCTGCCTAATGCTGTTTTTTCCATACGCCCTCTTTGTCCTCTGCTCGATGCTGTTTCTTCAATTGTCCTCTCTGTCGTCTGCTGGATGCTGTTTTTTCCATTTGCCCTTTCTGTTCTCTGCCCGATGCTGTTTCTTCTCTTTGCCCTTTCTGTCCTCAACCCAATGCTGTTTCTTCCCTTTGCCCTTTCTGTCCTCTTTTCGATGCTGTTTCTTCCCTTTGCCCTTTGTGTCCTCTACTTAATGCTGTTTCTTCTGATTGCCCTCTCTGTCCTCTGCCTGATGGTCTTTCTTCCCTTTGCCCGTCCTGTCCTCTGCCTGATGCTGTTTCTTCTCTTTGCCCTTTCTGTACTTTGCCCGATGCTTTTTCTCTCCTCTGCCCTTTCTGTCCTCTGCCCAATGCTGTTTATTTTCTTTGTCCTCTCTGTCCTCTACCCGATGCTGTTTCTTCCCTTTACCCTTTCTGTCCTCTGCCCGATGCTGTTTCTTCTCTTTACCTTTTCTGTCCTCTGCCTGATGCTGTTTCTTTCCTTTGCCTTTTTCTGTCCTCTGCCCGATGCTCTTTCTTCTCTTTGTCTTCTCTGTCCTCTACCCGATGCTGTTTCCTCCTCTTTGCCCTTTCTGTCCTCTGCCCGATGCTGTTTCTTTCCTTTGCCCATTCTGTCCTCTGCCTGATGCTGTTCCTTCCCTTTGTCCTCTCTGTCCTCTGCCCAATGCTGTTTCTTTTCTTTGTCCTCTCTGTCCTCTGCTCGATGCTGTTTCTTTCCTTTGTCCTCTCTGCCCTCTACCATAAGCTGTTTCTTCCCTTTGCCCTTTCTGTCCTTTGACCGAAGCCTTTTTTACCCTCTGCCCTTTCTGTCCTCTGGCCGATGCTGTTTCTTCCCTTTGTCCTTTCTGTCCTCAACTCGATGCTGTTTCTTTCCTTTACCCTTTCTGTCCTCTGCCCGATGCTGTTTTTTCCTTCCTTTTTCTGTCCTCTGCCTAATGCTGTTTCTTCCCTTTGCCCTTTCTGTCGTCTGCCCGATGCTGTTTTTTTCCTTTGTTCTCTCTGTCCTCTACCCGTTTCTGTTTATTTCCTTTGCCCTTTCTCTACTCTACCCAATGCTGTTTTTTCGCGTTGCCATTTCTGTCGTCTGCCCGATGCTGTTTCTTCCCTTTGCTCTTTCTGTCCTCTGCCTGATGGTGTTTCTTCCCTTTGCCCTTTCTGTCCTCTGCCCGATGCTGTTTCTTCCTATTGTCTTCTCTGTCCTCTACCCGAAGCTGTTCTCTTTCCTTTGTCCTTTCTGTCCTCTGCCTGATGCTGTTTCTTCCATTTGTCGTTTCTGTCCTCTGCCCGATGCTGTTTCTTCCCTTTGTCCTCTCTGTCCTCTACCCAATACTGTTTGTTCCACTTGCCCTTTCTGTCCTTTGCCCGATGCTGTTTCTTTCCTTTGCCCTTTCTGTCCTCCGCCCGATGCTGTTTCTTTTTTTTCTCCTTTCTGTCCTCTGCCTGCTGCTGTTTCATCCCTTTGCCCTTTCTGTCCTCGGCCCGATGCTGTTTTTTTTCTTTGCCCTTTCTGTCCTCTGCCCGATACTGTTTTTTCCATTCGCTCGTTCTGTCCTCTGCCTAAAGCTGTTTCTTTCCTTTGCTCTTTCTGTCCTCTAACCGATGCTGTTTCTTCCCTTTGTCCTTTCTGTCCTCTGCCCAATGCTTTTCTTTCATTTGTTCTCTCTGTCCTCTGCCCGATGCTGTTTCTTCCCTTTGAACTTTCTGTCCTCTGCCCGATGCTTTTTTTTCCCTTTGTCCTCTCTATCCTGTACCCGATGGTGTTTCTTCCCTTTGCCCTTTCTGTGCTTTGCCTGATGCTGTTTCTTCCCTTTGCCTTTTCTGTCCTCTGCCCGATGCTGTTTCTTCTTTTTGCAAAATCTGTCCTCTGCCTGGTGCTGTTTCTTCCCTTTGTCCTCTCTGTCCTCTACCCGATGTTGTTTCTTTTCTTTGTCCTCTCTGTCCTCTGCCTGATGCTGTTTCTTCCCTTTGTCCTCTCTACTTTCTGCCCGATGCTGTTTCTCCCCTTGCTCTTTCTTTCCTCTGCCCGATGCTGTTTCTTCTTTTTGCCCTTTCTGTCCTTTCCCGATGCTGTTTCTTCCCTTTGTCCTCTCTGTCCACTACCTGGTGCTGTTTCTTTTCTTTGTCCTCTCTGTCCTCTGCCTGATGCTGTTTCTTCCCTTTGTCCTCTCTGTCCTCTGCTCGATGCTGTTTCTTCCCTCTGCCCTTTTTGTCCACGACCCGATGCTGTTTCTTCCGTTTGCCCTCTCTTTCCTCTGCCCGATGCTGTGTTTTCCCTTTGTCCTCTCTGTCCTCTGCCTGATGCTGTTTTTCCCCTTTGTCATCTCTGTCCTCTGTTCGATGCTGTTTCTTCCCTTTGCCCTCTCTTTTCTCTACTGATTGCTGTTTGTTCCCTTTGCCCTCTCTCTCCTCTGCCTGATGCTGTTTTTTCCCTTTGCTCTTTCTGTCCTCTGCCCGATGCTGTTTCTTCCCTTTGTTCTTTTTGTCCTCTGCCCAATGCTGTTTCTTCCATTTGTTTTCTCTGTCCTCTGCCCGATGCTGTTTCTTCCCTTTGTCCTTTCTGTCCTCTGCCCGATGCTGTTTTTTCACTTTGTCCTCTCTGTCCTGTACCCGATGCTGTTTCTTTTCTTTGCCCTTTCTGTCCTCTGCGCGATGCTGTTTCTTCTCTTTGCCTTTTCTGTCCTCTGCCCAAATCTATTTCTTCCATTTGCCCCTTCTGTCCTCTGCCTGATGCTGTTTCTTCCCTTTGTCCTTTCTGTCCTCTGCCCGATGATGTTTTTTCTCTTTGTCCTCTCTGCCATCTACCTAATGCTGTTTTTTCCATACGCCCTCTTTGTCCTCTGCCTGATGCTGTTTCTTCAATTGTCCTCTCTGTCGTCTGCTCGATGCTGTTTCTTCTATTTGCCCTTTCTGTTCTCTGCCCGATGCTGTTTCTTCCCTTTGCCCTTTCTGTCCTCAACCCGATGCTGTTTCTTCCCTTTGCCCTTTCTGTCCTCTTTTCGCTGCTGTTTCTTCCCTTTGCCCTTTCTGTCTTCTGCCTAATGCTGTTTCTTCTCATTGCCCTCTCTGTCCTCTGCCTGATGGTCTTTCTTCCCTTTGCCCGTCCTGTCCTCTGCCTGATGCTGTTTCTTCCCTTTGCCCTTTCTGTACTTTGCCCGATGCTTTTTCTTTCCTCTGCCCTTTCTGTCCTCTGCCCGATGCTGTTTCTTTCCTTTTTCCTCTCTGTCCTCTACCCGATGCTGTTTCTTTCCTTTACCCTTTCTGTCCTCTGCCCGATGCTGTTTCTTCTCTTTACCTTTTTTGTCCTCTGCCTGATGCTGTTTCTTTCCTTTGCCTTTTTCTGTCCTCTGCCCGATGCTCTTTCTTCTCTTTGTCCTCTCTGTCCTCTACCCGATGCTGTTTCTTCCCTTTGCCCTTTCTGTCCTCTGCCCGATGCTGTTTCATCCCTTTGCCCATTCTGTACTCTGCCTGATGCTGTTTCTTGCCTTTGTCCTCTCTGTCCTCTGCCCGATGCTGTTTCTTTTCTTTGTCCTCTCTGTCCTCTGCTCGATGCTGTTTCTTTCCTTTGTCCTCTCTGTCCTCTACCCAAAGCTGTTTCTTCCCTTTGCCCTTTCTGTCCTTTGATCGATGCCTTTTCTCCCCTCTGCCCTTTGTGTCCTCTGGCCGATGCTGTTTCTTCCCTTTGTCCTTTCTGTCCTCAACCCGATGCTGTTTCTTTCCTTTACCCTTTCTGTCCTCTGCCCGATGCTGTTTTTTTCCTTGCCTTTTCTGTCCTCTGCCTGATGCTGTTTCTTCCCTTTGCCGTTTCTGTCTTCTGCCCGATGATGTTTTTTTCCCTTGTCCTCTTTGTCCTCTACCCGTTGCTGTATATTTCCTTTGCCCTTTCTCTACTCTGCCCAATGCTGTTTTTTCTCTTTGCCCTTTCTGTCGTATTCCCGATGGTGTTTCTTCTCTTTGCCCTTTATGTCCTCTGCCTGATGCTGTTTCTTCCCGTTGCCCTTTCTGTCCTCTGCCCGACGCTGTTTATTCCTATTGTCTTCTCTCTCCTCTACTCGAAGCTGTTCTCTTTCCATTGTCCTTTCTGTTCTCTGGCTGATGCTGTTTTTTCCCAGTGTTCTTTCTGTCCTCTGCCCGATGCTGTTTCTTCCCTTTGTCCTCTCTGTCCTATACCCGATACTGTTTGTTCCATTTGCCCTTTTGTTCTCTGTTTGGTGCTGTTTCTTTCCTTTGCCCTTTCTGTCCTCTGCCCGATGCTGTTTCTTCCCTTTCTCCTTTCTGTCCTCTGCCTGATGCTGTTTTATCCCTTTGCCCTTTCTGTCCTCGGCCCGATGCTGTTTTTTTTCTTTGCCCTTTCTGTACTCTGCCCGATGCTGTTTCCTCCCTTCGCTCTTTCTGTTCTTTTTCCTTGATGCTGTTTCTTCCCTTTGCTCTTTCTGTCCTCTGCCCAAAGCTGTTTCTTCCCTTTATCCTTTCTGTCCTCTGCCCAATGCTGTTTCTTCCATTTGTTCTCTCTGTCCTCTGCCCGATGCTGTTTCTTTCCTTTGTCCTTTCTCTCCTCTGCCCAGTGCTGTTTTTTCCCTTTGTCCTCTCTGTCCTGTACATGATGGTGTTTCTTCCCTTTGCCCTTTCTGTCCTCTGCCCGATGCTGTTTCTTCCCTTTGCCTTTTTTGTCCTCTGCCCGATGCTGTTTCTTCCCTTTGCCCTTTCTGTCCTCTGCCTGATGCTGTTTCTTCTCTTTGTCCTTTCTGTCCTCTGCCCGATGATGTTTTTTCTCTTTTTCCTCTCTGCCATCTACCTGATGCTGTTTCTTCCCTACGCCCTCTTTGTCCTCTGCCCGATGCTGTTTCTTCAATTGTCCTCTCTGTCGTCTGCTCGATGCTGTTTCTTCCATTTGCCCTTTCTGTTCTCTGCCCGATGCTGTTTCTCCCCTTTGCCCTTTCTGTCTTGGCCTCATGCTGTTTCTTCCCTTTCCCCTTTCTCTCCTCTGCCTGATGCTGTTTCTTCCCCTGGTACTCTCTGTCCTCTACCTGATGCTGTTTCTTCCCTTTGCCCTTTCTGTCCTCTGCCCGATGCTGTTTCTTCAATATGCCCTTTCTGTCCTCTGCCCGATGCTGTTTCTTCAATTTGCCCTTTTTGTCGTCGCTTAAATGCTGTGTCTGGCCTATATTTTTCTGTCCTCTGCCCGATGCTGTTTCTTTCCTTTGCCCTCTCTGTCCTCTGCCCGATGCTGTTTCTTCCCTTTGTCCTCTCTGTCCTCTATTTAAAGCACTCTCTTCCCTTTTCCATTTCTGTCCTTTGCCTGATGACTTTTCTCCCCTCTGCCCTTTCTGTCCTCTCGCCGATGCTGTTTCTTCCCTTTGTCCTTTCTGTCCTCAAACCAATGCTGTTTCTTTCCTTTACCCTTTCTATCCTCTGCCCGATGCTGTTTCTTTTCCTTGCCTTTTCTGTCCTCTGCCTGATGCTGTTTTTTCCCTTTGTCCTCTCTGTCCTTACCCGATGCTGTTTGTTCCATTTGCACTTTCTGTCCTCTGTGATGCTGTTTCTTCCCTTTGCCATTTCTGTCCTTTGCCCGATTCTGTTTTTTCTAATTGCCTTTTCTGTCCTCTGCCCGATGCTCTTTCTTCCCTTTGCCCTTTCTGTCCTCTGCCCGATGCTGTTTCTTCCCTTTGCCCTTTCTTTCCTCTGCCCGATGCTGTTTCTTTTATTTGCCCTTTCTGTCCTCGGCCCGATGCTTTTTTTTTCCTTTGCCCTTTCGGTCATCTGCCCGATGCTGTTTCTTCCCTTCCTCTTTCTGTTTTCTACCCGATGCTCTTTCTTCCCTTTGCCCTTTCTGTCCTCTTTCCGATGCTGTTTCTTCCCTTTGGCCTCTCTGTCCTCTGCTGAATGCTGTTTCTTCCCTTTGCCCTTTCTGTCCTCTGCCTGATGCTGTTTCTCATCTTTGCCATTTCTGTCTTCTGCCCGATGCTGTTTCTTCGCCTTGCCCTCTTTGTCCTCTGCCAATGCTGTTTCTTCCCTTTGCCTTTTCTCTCCTCTACCCAATGCTGTTTTTTCCCTTTTGCCTGCCTGTCCACTTTTCGATGCTGTTTCTTCCTATTGCCCTTAGTGTCCTCTGCCTAATGCTGATTTCTCCCTTTGCCCTTTCTGTCCTCTGCCCGATGATGTTCTTTCCCTTTGTCCTCTTTGTCTTCTACCCAATGCTGTTCTCTTCCCTTTGCTCTTTCTGTCCTCTGTCTGATGCTGTTTCTTCCCTTTGCACTTTCTGTCCTCTGCCCGATGCTGTTTTTCCCTTGTTCCTCTCTGTACTCTACCCGATGCTGTCTGTTCCATTTGCCCTTTCTATCCTTCGCTCGATGCTGTTTCTTCCCTTTGCCTTTTCTTTCCTCCGCGCGATTCTGTGTCTTCCCTTTTTCTTTTCTGTCCTCTGCCCAAAGCTGTTTTATTTCATTTGCCCTTTCTGTCCTCTGGTCGATGCTCTTCCTTCCCTTTGCCCTTTGTGTCCTCGGCCTGATGCTTTTTCTTCCCTTTGCCTTCTCTGTCCTCTGCCCGATTCTGTTCCTTCCCTTTGTCTACTTATTCCTTTACCCATTGCTGTTTCTTCCATATGCCCTTTCTGTCCTCTGCCCAATGCTGTTTTTTTCCATTTGTTCTCTCTGTCCTCTGCCCGATGCTGTTTCTTCCCTTTGTCCTTTCTGTCCTCTGCCCTATGCTGTTTTTTCACTTTGTCCTCTCTCTCCTGTGACCGATGCTGTTTCTTCACTTTGCCCTTTCTGTCCTCTGTCTGATGCTGTTTCTTCCTTTTGCCTTTTCTGTCCTCTGCCCGATGCTGTTTCTTCCCTTTGCCCACTCTTTCCTCTGCCCGATGCTGTTTTTTCCCTTTGTCCTCTCTGTCCTTTGTTCGATGCTGTTTATTCCCTTTGCCCTCTCTTTTCTCTGCTGATTGCTGTTTGTTCCCTTTGCCCTCTCTGTCCTCTGCCTGATACTGTTTCTTCCCTTCGCCCTCTCTGTCCTCTGCCCGATGCTGTTTCTTCCATTTTCCATCTCTTTTCTCTACTGATTGCTACTTTGTTCCCTTTGCCCTCTCTGTCCTCTGCCTGCTGCTGTTTCTTCCTTTGTCCTCTCTGTCCTTTGCCTGATGCTGTTTCTTCCATTTGCCCTTTTTGTCCTCACCTAAATGCTGTTTCTGGCCTTTGCCCTTTCCGTCCTCTGCCCAATGCGGTTTTTTCCCTTTACCCTCTCTCTCCTCTGCCTGATGCTTTTGCTTTCTTTTGTGCTCTCTGTCCTCTACCCGATGCTGTTTGTTCCACTTGCACTTAGTGTCCTCTGCCCGATGCTGTTTCTTCGCTTTGCTCTTTCTGTCCTCTGCCTGATGCTGTTTCTTCCATTTGTTTTCTCTGTCTTCTGCCCGATGCTTTTTTTTCCCTTTATCCTCTCTGTCCTCTACCCGATGCTGTTTCTTCCCTTTGCCCTTTCTGTCCTCTGCCCGATACAGTTTGTTTCATTTTACTTTTCTGTCCTCTGCCCGATGCTGTTTCTTCTCTTTGCCCCTTCTGTCCTCTGCCCGATGCTGTTTCTTCCCTTCGCCCTTTCTTTCCTCTGCCCAATGCTGTTTCTTTCTTTTGCCCTTTCTGTCCTCTGCCCGATGCAGTTTCTTCCATTTGCCCTTTTTGTCCTCTGCCTGATTCTGTTTCTTTTCTTCGCCCTCTCTGTCCTCTGCCCGATGCTGTTTCTTCGCTTTGTCCTTTCTGTCCTCTACCCGATGCTGTTTTTTCCCTTTGCCCTTTCTGTCCTCTGCTCGATGCTGTTTTGTTCCCTTTGCCCTTTCTGTCCTTTTCCCGATTCTGTTTCTTCCCTTTGCCCTCTCTGTCCTCTGCTCAATAAAGTTTCTTCCATTTGCCCTTTTTGTCCTCTGACCGATGCTCTTTCTTTTCTTCGCCCTCTCTGTCCTCTGCCCGATGCTGTTTCTTCCCTTTGTCCTCTCTGTCCTCTACCCGATGCTGTTTTTTCCCTTTGCCCTTTCTGTCCTCTGCCCGATGCTATTTCTTTCCTTTGCACTCTTTGTACTTTTCCCGATGCTGTTTCTTCCCTTTGCCCTCTCTGTCCTCTGCGCGATGCTGTATCTTCCATTTACCCTTTTTGTCTTCTGCCCGATGCTGTTTCTTTCCCTTGACCTTATAGTCCTCTGCCTGATGCTATTTCTTGGCTTTGCTCTTTCTGTTCTCTCCTCGATGCTGTTTCTTCCCTTCGCCCTCTCTTTACTCTTCCCGATGCTGTTTCTTTCCTTTGCCCTCTCTGTCCTCTGCCTGATGCTGTTTCCTCCCTTTGCCTTCTCTGTCCTCTGCCCGATGCTGTTTCCTTCATTTGCCCTCTCTGTCCTCTGGCCGATGCGGTTTCTTCACTTCGCCCTCTCTTTCCTCTGCCCGATGCTGTTTCTTCCCTTTGCCCTCCCTGTCTTCTGCCCGATGCTGTTTCCTATTTTTGTCCTCTCTGTCCTCTACCCAATGCTGTTTGTTACATTTAACCTTTTTTTCCTCGGCCTGATGCTGTTTGTTCCCTTTGCCCTTTCTATCCTCTGCCCGATCCTGTTTCTTCCCTTTGCCCTTTCTCTCCTCTGCGTATGTTGTTTCTTCCTTTTGCAATCTTTGTCCTCTTTCCGATGCTGTTTCTTTCGTTTGCCCTTTCTGTCCTCCACCCAATTTTGTTTCTTCCCTTAGCCCTTCCTGTCCTTTGACCGATGCTGTTTGTTCCATTTGCCCTTTCTGTCCTCTACCCGATGCTGTTTGTTCCATTTGCCTTTTCTGTCCTCTGCCCGATGTTGTTTCTTCCCTTTGTCCTCTCTGTCCTCTACCCTATGCTGTTTGTTTCATTTGACCTTTCTTTCCTTGGCCTGATGCTGTTTCTTCCCTTTGCCTTATCTGTCCTCTGCCCGATCCTGTTTCTTCCCTTTGCCCTTTCTGTCTTCTGCTCGATACTGTTTCTTCCCTTTGTCCTCTTTGTACTCCACCCAATGCTGTTTGTTCCATTTGCCCATTCTGTCCTCTGCCCGATGCTGTTTCTTCCTTTTGCTCTTTTGGTCCTCTGGCCGATGCTGTTTCTATGCTTTGCCCCTTCTGTCCTCTGCCTGATGCTGTTTCTTCCCTTTGCCCTTTCTGTCCTCTGCCCGATGCTGTTTCTTCCCTTTGCCCTCTCTGTCCTCTGCTCAATGCTATTTCTTCCCTTTGCCCTTTACGTCCTCTGCCTGATGCTGTTTCTTCCCTTTGCTCTTTCTGTCCTCTGCCCGATGCCGTTTCTTCCCTTTGCCCTCTTTGTCCTCTGCCTAATGCTGTTTCTTCCCTTTGCCCTTTCTGTCCTCTGCCTGATGCTGTTTCTTCCCTTTGCCCTTTCTGTCCTCTACCCGATGCAGTTTCTTCCATTTGCCCTTTCTGTCTTCGTTCCGATGCTGTTTCTTTCCTTTGCCCTTTCTGTCGTCTGCCTCATGCTGTTTCTTCTCTTTGCCCTCTCTATCCTCTGCCCAATGCTTTTTTTTCCCTTCGCCCTCTCTTTACTCTTCCTGATGCTGTTTCTTCCCTTTGCCCTTTCTGTCCTCTGCCTGATGCTGTTTCTTCTCTTTGTCCTTTCTGTCCTCTGCCCGATGATGTTTTTTCTCTTTTTCCTCTCTGCCATCTACCTGATGCTGTTTCTTCCCTACGCCCTCTTTGTCCTCTGCCCGATGCTGTTTCTTCAATTGTCCTCTCTGTCGTCTGCTCGATGCTGTTTCTTCCATTTGCCCTTTCTGTTCTCTGCCCGATGCTGTTTCTCCCCTTTGCCCTTTCTGTCTTGGCCTCATGCTGTTTCTTCCCTTTCCCCTTTCTCTCCTCTGCCTGATGCTGTTTCTTCCCCTGGTACTCTCTGTCCTCTACCTGATGCTGTTTCTTCCCTTTGCCCTTTCTGTCCTCTGCCCGATGCTGTTTCTTCAATATGCCCTTTCTGTCCTCTGCCCGATGCTGTTTCTTCAATTTGCCCTTTTTGTCGTCGCTTAAATGCTGTGTCTGGCCTATATTTTTCTGTCCTCTGCCCGATGCTGTTTCTTTCCTTTGCCCTCTCTGTCCTCTGCCCGATGCTGTTTCTTCCCTTTGTCCTCTCTGTCCTCTATTTAAAGCACTCTCTTCCCTTTTCCATTTCTGTCCTTTGCCTGATGACTTTTCTCCCCTCTGCCCTTTCTGTCCTCTCGCCGATGCTGTTTCTTCCCTTTGTCCTTTCTGTCCTCAAACCAATGCTGTTTCTTTCCTTTACCCTTTCTATCCTCTGCCCGATGCTGTTTCTTTTCCTTGCCTTTTCTGTCCTCTGCCTGATGCTGTTTTTTCCCTTTGTCCTCTCTGTCCTTACCCGATGCTGTTTGTTCCATTTGCACTTTCTGTCCTCTGTGATGCTGTTTCTTCCCTTTGCCATTTCTGTCCTTTGCCCGATTCTGTTTTTTCTAATTGCCTTTTCTGTCCTCTGCCCGATGCTCTTTCTTCCCTTTGCCCTTTCTGTCCTCTGCCCGATGCTGTTTCTTCCCTTTGCCCTTTCTTTCCTCTGCCCGATGCTGTTTCTTTTATTTGCCCTTTCTGTCCTCGGCCCGATGCTTTTTTTTTCCTTTGCCCTTTCGGTCATCTGCCCGATGCTGTTTCTTCCCTTCCTCTTTCTGTTTTCTACCCGATGCTCTTTCTTCCCTTTGCCCTTTCTGTCCTCTTTCCGATGCTGTTTCTTCCCTTTGGCCTCTCTGTCCTCTGCTGAATGCTGTTTCTTCCCTTTGCCCTTTCTGTCCTCTGCCTGATGCTGTTTCTCATCTTTGCCATTTCTGTCTTCTGCCCGATGCTGTTTCTTCGCCTTGCCCTCTTTGTCCTCTGCCAATGCTGTTTCTTCCCTTTGCCTTTTCTCTCCTCTACCCAATGCTGTTTTTTCCCTTTTGCCTGCCTGTCCACTTTTCGATGCTGTTTCTTCCTATTGCCCTTAGTGTCCTCTGCCTAATGCTGATTTCTCCCTTTGCCCTTTCTGTCCTCTGCCCGATGATGTTCTTTCCCTTTGTCCTCTTTGTCTTCTACCCAATGCTGTTCTCTTCCCTTTGCTCTTTCTGTCCTCTGTCTGATGCTGTTTCTTCCCTTTGCACTTTCTGTCCTCTGCCCGATGCTGTTTTTCCCTTGTTCCTCTCTGTACTCTACCCGATGCTGTCTGTTCCATTTGCCCTTTCTATCCTTCGCTCGATGCTGTTTCTTCCCTTTGCCTTTTCTTTCCTCCGCGCGATTCTGTGTCTTCCCTTTTTCTTTTCTGTCCTCTGCCCAAAGCTGTTTTATTTCATTTGCCCTTTCTGTCCTCTGGTCGATGCTCTTCCTTCCCTTTGCCCTTTGTGTCCTCGGCCTGATGCTTTTTCTTCCCTTTGCCTTCTCTGTCCTCTGCCCGATTCTGTTCCTTCCCTTTGTCTACTTATTCCTTTACCCATTGCTGTTTCTTCCATATGCCCTTTCTGTCCTCTGCCCAATGCTGTTTTTTTCCATTTGTTCTCTCTGTCCTCTGCCCGATGCTGTTTCTTCCCTTTGTCCTTTCTGTCCTCTGCCCTATGCTGTTTTTTCACTTTGTCCTCTCTCTCCTGTGACCGATGCTGTTTCTTCACTTTGCCCTTTCTGTCCTCTGTCTGATGCTGTTTCTTCCTTTTGCCTTTTCTGTCCTCTGCCCGATGCTGTTTCTTCCCTTTGCCCACTCTTTCCTCTGCCCGATGCTGTTTTTTCCCTTTGTCCTCTCTGTCCTTTGTTCGATGCTGTTTATTCCCTTTGCCCTCTCTTTTCTCTGCTGATTGCTGTTTGTTCCCTTTGCCCTCTCTGTCCTCTGCCTGATACTGTTTCTTCCCTTCGCCCTCTCTGTCCTCTGCCCGATGCTGTTTCTTCCATTTTCCATCTCTTTTCTCTACTGATTGCTACTTTGTTCCCTTTGCCCTCTCTGTCCTCTGCCTGCTGCTGTTTCTTCCTTTGTCCTCTCTGTCCTTTGCCTGATGCTGTTTCTTCCATTTGCCCTTTTTGTCCTCACCTAAATGCTGTTTCTGGCCTTTGCCCTTTCCGTCCTCTGCCCAATGCGGTTTTTTCCCTTTACCCTCTCTCTCCTCTGCCTGATGCTTTTGCTTTCTTTTGTGCTCTCTGTCCTCTACCCGATGCTGTTTGTTCCACTTGCACTTAGTGTCCTCTGCCCGATGCTGTTTCTTCGCTTTGCTCTTTCTGTCCTCTGCCTGATGCTGTTTCTTCCATTTGTTTTCTCTGTCTTCTGCCCGATGCTTTTTTTTCCCTTTATCCTCTCTGTCCTCTACCCGATGCTGTTTCTTCCCTTTGCCCTTTCTGTCCTCTGCCCGATACAGTTTGTTTCATTTTACTTTTCTGTCCTCTGCCCGATGCTGTTTCTTCTCTTTGCCCCTTCTGTCCTCTGCCCGATGCTGTTTCTTCCCTTCGCCCTTTCTTTCCTCTGCCCAATGCTGTTTCTTTCTTTTGCCCTTTCTGTCCTCTGCCCGATGCAGTTTCTTCCATTTGCCCTTTTTGTCCTCTGCCTGATTCTGTTTCTTTTCTTCGCCCTCTCTGTCCTCTGCCCGATGCTGTTTCTTCGCTTTGTCCTTTCTGTCCTCTACCCGATGCTGTTTTTTCCCTTTGCCCTTTCTGTCCTCTGCTCGATGCTGTTTTGTTCCCTTTGCCCTTTCTGTCCTTTTCCCGATTCTGTTTCTTCCCTTTGCCCTCTCTGTCCTCTGCTCAATAAAGTTTCTTCCATTTGCCCTTTTTGTCCTCTGACCGATGCTCTTTCTTTTCTTCGCCCTCTCTGTCCTCTGCCCGATGCTGTTTCTTCCCTTTGTCCTCTCTGTCCTCTACCCGATGCTGTTTTTTCCCTTTGCCCTTTCTGTCCTCTGCCCGATGCTATTTCTTTCCTTTGCACTCTTTGTACTTTTCCCGATGCTGTTTCTTCCCTTTGCCCTCTCTGTCCTCTGCGCGATGCTGTATCTTCCATTTACCCTTTTTGTCTTCTGCCCGATGCTGTTTCTTTCCCTTGACCTTATAGTCCTCTGCCTGATGCTATTTCTTGGCTTTGCTCTTTCTGTTCTCTCCTCGATGCTGTTTCTTCCCTTCGCCCTCTCTTTACTCTTCCCGATGCTGTTTCTTTCCTTTGCCCTCTCTGTCCTCTGCCTGATGCTGTTTCCTCCCTTTGCCTTCTCTGTCCTCTGCCCGATGCTGTTTCCTTCATTTGCCCTCTCTGTCCTCTGGCCGATGCGGTTTCTTCACTTCGCCCTCTCTTTCCTCTGCCCGATGCTGTTTCTTCCCTTTGCCCTCCCTGTCTTCTGCCCGATGCTGTTTCCTATTTTTGTCCTCTCTGTCCTCTACCCAATGCTGTTTGTTACATTTAACCTTTTTTTCCTCGGCCTGATGCTGTTTGTTCCCTTTGCCCTTTCTATCCTCTGCCCGATCCTGTTTCTTCCCTTTGCCCTTTCTCTCCTCTGCGTATGTTGTTTCTTCCTTTTGCAATCTTTGTCCTCTTTCCGATGCTGTTTCTTTCGTTTGCCCTTTCTGTCCTCCACCCAATTTTGTTTCTTCCCTTAGCCCTTCCTGTCCTTTGACCGATGCTGTTTGTTCCATTTGCCCTTTCTGTCCTCTACCCGATGCTGTTTGTTCCATTTGCCTTTTCTGTCCTCTGCCCGATGTTGTTTCTTCCCTTTGTCCTCTCTGTCCTCTACCCTATGCTGTTTGTTTCATTTGACCTTTCTTTCCTTGGCCTGATGCTGTTTCTTCCCTTTGCCTTATCTGTCCTCTGCCCGATCCTGTTTCTTCCCTTTGCCCTTTCTGTCTTCTGCTCGATACTGTTTCTTCCCTTTGTCCTCTTTGTACTCCACCCAATGCTGTTTGTTCCATTTGCCCATTCTGTCCTCTGCCCGATGCTGTTTCTTCCTTTTGCTCTTTTGGTCCTCTGGCCGATGCTGTTTCTATGCTTTGCCCCTTCTGTCCTCTGCCTGATGCTGTTTCTTCCCTTTGCCCTTTCTGTCCTCTGCCCGATGCTGTTTCTTCCCTTTGCCCTCTCTGTCCTCTGCTCAATGCTATTTCTTCCCTTTGCCCTTTACGTCCTCTGCCTGATGCTGTTTCTTCCCTTTGCTCTTTCTGTCCTCTGCCCGATGCCGTTTCTTCCCTTTGCCCTCTTTGTCCTCTGCCTAATGCTGTTTCTTCCCTTTGCCCTTTCTGTCCTCTGCCTGATGCTGTTTCTTCCCTTTGCCCTTTCTGTCCTCTACCCGATGCAGTTTCTTCCATTTGCCCTTTCTGTCTTCGTTCCGATGCTGTTTCTTTCCTTTGCCCTTTCTGTCGTCTGCCTCATGCTGTTTCTTCTCTTTGCCCTCTCTATCCTCTGCCCAATGCTTTTTTTTCCCTTCGCCCTCTCTTTACTCTTCCTGATGCTGTTTCTTCCCTTTGCCCTCTCTGTCCTCTGCCTGATGCTGTTTCATCCCTTTGCCCTCTCTGTCCTCTGCCCGATGCTGTTTCTTCCCTTTGCCCTCTCTGTCCTCTGCCCTATGCTGTTTCTTCACTTCGCCCTCTCTTTCCTCTGCCCGATGATGTTTCTTCCCTTTGCCCTCTCTGTCCTCTGCCCGATGCTGTTTCTTCTTTTTGTCCTCTCTGTCCTCTACCCGATGCTGTTTGTTACATTTGACCTTTGTTTCCTCGGCCTTATGCTGTTTCTTCCCTTTGCCCTTTCTATCCTCTGACCGATTTTGTCTCTTCCCTTTGCCCTTTCTGTCCTCTGCGTGATTTTTGTTTCTTCTCTTTGCTATCTTTGTCCTCTTTTCGATGCTGTTTCTTTTGTTTGACCTCTCTGTCCTTCACTCAATTTTGTTTCTTCCCTTAGCCCTTCCTGTCCTTTGCCCATGCTGTTTGTTCCATTTGCCCTTTCTGTCCTCTACCAGATGCTGTTTGTTCCATTTGCCTTTTCTGTCCTCTGTCCGATGCTGTTTCTTCCCTTTGCCCTTTCCTTCCTCTACCCGATGCTGTTTCTTCCCTTTGCCCTCTCTGTCCTCTGTCCGATGGCGTTTCTTCCCTTTTTCCTCTCTGTCATCTACCCGATGCTGTTTCTTCCCTTTGCCCTTTCTTTCCTCTGCCGATGCTGTTTCTTCCCTTTGCCCTTTATGTTCTCTGCTCGATGCTGTTTCTTTCCTTTGTCCTCTCTGTCCTCTGCCTGATTCTGTTTCTTCTCTTTGTCCTCTCTGTCCTCTACCTGATGCTGTTTCTTCCCTTTGCCCTTTCTTTCCTCTGCATGATGCTGTTTCTTCCCTTTGTCCTCTCTGTCCTCTGCCTGATTCTGTTTCTTCTCTTTGTCCTCTCTGTCCTCTACCCGATGCTGTTTCTTCTCTTTGCCCTTTCTTTCCTCTGCATGATGCTGTTTCTTCCCTTTGCCCTTTCTGTCCTCTGCCTAAAGCTGTTTCTTCCCTTTGTCCTCTCTGTCCTCTGCCTGATGCTTTTTCTTCCCTTTGCCCTTTCTGTCCTGTGCCCGATGCTGTTTCTTCCCTTTGCCCTTTCTGTCCTCTGCCCGAAGCTGTTTCTTCCATTTGTCCTCTCTGTCCTCTGCCCGATGCTGTTTCTTCCCTTTGCCCTTTCTGTCCTCTGCCCGATGCTGTTTCTTCCCTTTGTTCTCTCTGTCCTCTGCCTGATGCTGTTTCTTCCCTTTCTTCTCTCTGTCCTCTACCCGATGCTGTTTTTTTCCTTTTGCCCTTTCTATTCTCTGCCCGATGCTGTTTGTTCTATTTCCCCCTTCTGTCCTCTGCCCGATGCTGTTTCTTCCCTTTGCCCTCTCTCTTTTCTGCCTGATGCTGTTTCTTCCCTTTGTCCTCTCTGTCCTCTGCCCGATGCTGTTTCTTCCCTTTGCCCTTTCTGTCCTCTGCCGGATGCTGTTTCTTCCCTTTGTTCTTTCTGTCCTCTGCCTGATGCTGTTTCTTCCCTTTCTTCTCTCTGTCCTCTACCCGATGCTGTTTTTTTCCTTTTGCCCTTTCTATTCTCTGCCCGATGCTGTTTGTTCTATTTCCCCCTTCTGTCCTCTGCCCGATGCTGTTTCTTCCCTTTGTCCTCTCTGTCCTCTGCCCGATGCTGTTTCTTCCCTTTGTTCTTTCTGTCTTCTGCCCGATGCTTTTTTTTCCCTTTATCCTCTCTGTCCTCTACCCGATGCTGTTTCTTCACTTTGCCCTTTCTTTCCTCTGCATGATGCTGTTTCTTCCCTTTGCCCTTTCTGTCCTCTGCCTGATGCTGTTTCTTCCCTTTGTCCTCTCTGTCCTCTGCCCGATGCTGTTTCTTCCCTTTGCCCTTTCTGTCCTCTACCCGATGCTGTTTCTTCCCTTTGCTCTCTCTTTCCTCTGCCCGATGCTCTTTTTTCCCTTTGTCCTCTCTGTCCTCTGTTCGATGCTGTTTCTTCCCTTTGTCCTCTCTGTCCTCTGTCCGATTCTGTTTCTTTCCTTTGCCCTTTTTCTCCTCTGCCCGATGCTGTTTCTTCCCTTTGTCCTCTCTGTCCTCTGTCCGATGCTGTTTCTTCCCTTTGCCGTCTTCTTTTGATTTCGAGAACCTTTTCTTCTTTCTCTTTTACGTATAGCATTTTACTCTCTTTTCTTTAGCTTATTCTTTCATCTTTCCCATGTCTTTACTTCATTTTTCTCTTGTTAATTATTTCTACATCGCTTTTCCCGTTTCTTTACTTTTATATTTGTTTATTCTTTCATTTTGTTATTTTAAATTTCTTACTTGTTTTTTAATAATCCTTCCCTCTTCATTTAGCTTTTTTTTCCCCTTTCTTCAGTTTATTTTCGCCTTTCCTCTTTTTTCTGTTTTCCTTTTGATTTTATCTTCAATTATATTTTCTTTTACTTTTTTATTTCTATTCCTCGTGTGTTCCATTTAATTTAATTTTTTCTTTGTTATATAATGGCTTTCATTTCCTTCGCCTCATTCTCCTTTTATTATCATCCTTTTTTCGATTATATTCCTTTTTTTTCTTGTTCTTCTTAACTTTTTATTTTCATTTTATTTGTTATATTTGATCTTCTGTTCAATTTGCCTTTTTTTCAGTATTCGGTTAAGGCAAGTATTAAATATGTTCTTCTTCGCTGCCATGATGTCCAGTTCGTTGTTAAATGTAAATCTGATAATTCGTAAAAGGTGAAACTTCCCGTTGTAATGAATATACATACTCTTTCTTTCTTCGATGGTTGTTGTGGTCCCTGGTCCCAGATTCTCTTCCCTTTGTTGTTCGACGACAGGTTCTTTTCCTGGTTGTTGCGGAGATTTTCGTGAACCATCATTTTTTATTGGTGTATTTTCTTCTGGTGTTATTGAAAACAATGACTTCCAGTGGCATCTGGAGTTGTTTTCGAGGGTTCTGTTTTCTCTTATTTTTTCATTTGTTCGTTTCGTAGCGCAAAATGCTTCTTGGGGGAGTTCCTTTGATTCTATCGATAAGATTCCAGTTTTCTTTTGACGACTTTTCTACGTCAATCTCGTCGATGAAGTTATCAATTTTCCTTGTTGTTCTTCTATGAAATGCCGTTTGCTTCTCTCTACTTGTTCCGAGTATCGCTATTTGGTCATAGAGATTGCTTATTTGTCTGTTTTTATCCCTCATCTTTTTCTGTCGCCTTGGGTATGTGAGTGTGCAGTGTCTCGTTCTTGTTATATATTTCTTTCTGCCTCACTGATAGCTGATGTATAGGGTCAATTTCTTCATCTATTTCTCCAAGGTTAGTTTCTTTGAGATAGGTGGAACGAAGCTTCTAAGATCGTCTTTATATTCGTCTAAGTTCGTTCTATTGAAGCGCTTCCTTTCCGGTACCGGTACTTGTATTGGGTTCTGATTGATTTTCAGTATTGTTCCTACGTGATCACTATATGTTATGTTGATGGTCTGCGCATAGATGCTCTAAGGAATGTAATGACTACTTAATGAGACGTATATTTTTGTAGCATAATTTCCAATGATGTAAGCAGGAAAATCTGGACCGATTCCTTTGAATATGTTTCTTCCGACCAACATTTCGAAGTTTTCTCCACTTCGATTACTATTTTGGTAACCATTCGCTCTGCAACCTTACATTCAGGTCTCCCATTAATATCATTGGGAATCCTGTGCTAAATATTGTGTATAGGAATGAAGTTCTGTCCTGGCGGTTGATAGCCTCTTGCTATTATTATTAATATAACTCTGTTTCAATATTAACTGCAAAATAGGCTCCATATAAGCCATTGATTTCCTTTTTCTGATCGCCTTCCCTCCATCCCCCGTCCGCGGTGAACGCCCCACCTGTTGGATTTACTCTATGCTCTGATACTAGTGTAATGTCTGGATCGACTTCACTGAAGATACAGCATAGAGAGGATGCTTTCCAGATTCAACTCCTTCAGTTCATTTGCAGAATTTTGAGTTTCCTTCTCCTTCCGTTTTCCATTTTTGTTTGTCTGGCGGGTGTTTTGAAAGAAAGTGTCTGTCTAACTTCTAAATCTGCCAGTTTGAAGATCGGTAAGGTTCTATGATATAATATGATTCTCTCCTGCAAAAGTATCTTCTTGATCTCACGCTAATCTTGTTCGCTAGTATTTCCCTTGAAGGCCCCTTTGCATTTGTATTCTTTTGGTACTATTAGTATGTCAGTTTCCTTCTTCCATCTCGGTAGGGGAAAGTCGTCACTGACCTATACGAGCATTTCGAGTTTGAACTCAGCTGCCTCAATCATCTTGAAACTATTTTCAGTACTTTTTCACTGTTGAATTGGCACTTACTTTTTCTTCTGCAATTATAGGGCTACTGGTAGTTGACACTCTTGAAACATTCTGAACCAGAGTTTTGGCTACACTTAGGTTCAGTATTTCCAAGGATGAAGGGTTCTCAGGGAACCACGTCGTAATACCATTCTTCTATGACGTTGCTTTGAACATTCCGGGTTTGCCTATGTTCATGACGTGTGCGAATTGATGCGTTAGATGCACATGTGATTTCATTTCGTTGATAGTGGCTTTCGTAACACCAACGTAGGTGGCATTTCTCTTTCTTTCTTATAATTCATTTTCTTACTTTTCTTTTCTTTCAATAATTTCTTTGTGTTTTGAGCACACCATTGCGATGGGTTCTGTCCCATTGAACTTATTCCAGTAATGTTCAATTTTCCCTTCTTCGAACACATTTGTCCTTTCTTTTGGTATTGATTTGTTGTGTTTTTCTCCATTTGTTAACATAAGAACATAAGAAAAGAAGGAGACTGCAAAAGACCATTCATGGCCTACACTTGGCAGCTCCTGAATAGTGATGTGCTTTTTCCGTTTCATGTGTTCTGGAGGATTCTCATGTTAAACAATAGGAGTCCGTTTTGTGATATGTTGTTTGGCATTTCAGTCGTTGCACACTAGCTTGAAAATATGATTTTGGCTTCCAAATTTAATGACCTCCGTTATTCGTATTCCTTGTGATTTCTCTCGATTTCCGCTTTTATCTCTTCTTTCGTATGGCAGCCTACCCATAATAGGCTTCTATTTTCTGTTATCTGATGTGAGATTCTTGGAGCTAGTCCGATGTTTGGTAGTTTTTACTCCTTCGATCGAGGGTAGCTTTTCCACGTCGCTCTCTGTATTGCAGAATACGACACCATATTCATTTGCGACATTTATAATTCTTATGAGAGCAACTTTCAGCAGTCCGTAGATTGCTTCGCGTATTTTTCCCTCGTCCGGTGTTGATGAGCCTCGCTAGATTTTCCTCTGAGGTACTCGGAAGAGGCATTCGAACTTGCCTTCACTCCCATTCGCAGGTGGTGTCGCCGTGATCGATTTATCGATTGCCCAGAGAGCTCTCTCATTTTCGTGTACTCCCTCTTGATTATTTCCGGACTGCTCTCACCTCAGCTGTATCTATAAAAGAAAGACAAGTAGACGAGTTCTACTCTGTTGAACGGCCTAAAGGTCTCTGTTTACCTTCCGATTAAAGCAGCACTCCTCGACCACCCTACCTAATTAGTCGTACTGATATTAGGCGCCTCCCTAAAAATTTCAGGCTTGTGATCTTACGACCCCTCTTCTTTGCGCGCCCTAATTGGGCTAATTTAGAGTAGTTCTAAGCGCAGTGATGGTAGAGGTATCTTGTATGTTTTATGGTGTGAAAAGGCGTGTAAGATCAGTGAGAAAGTAGGCGAGAAAATACGGATTTTTTCCTGCCTTTAGGGTGGGTAACAAGTCTCCCAAAAGTAGGAGGAGTCTCTAATTAATCCGAGTATAAACTTTACGACTTTGATTCCATTTATCAGTCTTCAATTTTATTTTGTTCATTTTGCTTTTATTTTTTCTAAGACTATCCTATTTACGCTCCTGTTATTCTTCTATGAGCTCCCTTAGTTCTTTGTTCCTTCTCTTAAGAGTAGCCAAACTCTATCTGTTGGGTCGGAGAATTTTGATCTGGTCGAATGTTTCACTAAGTTTGTATTTGTGTTTTATCTCTTTTGTCCACGTAAGGTGGGGAAGATTACGGAATCTTGTGCTCGGAACGTTACTCTCGTCCATCCGGGTTATTGCTGTTTAATCTAAAATTTTCTTTTACCCATTTTTTCCATGTGTGATTTTAGAAAGTTTGGGATGAAGTTTCTGACTTCCTCTCAGTATTCTTCCCCGTTAGCGCTTCTGTAGTCTTCCTCCTCTCTGCTGATCGTAACTGTATTGGGTATTGGATCATGAACATTAAGGCTTCGACATGGTGACTAAATGCGATGTTGGCTCGTTGCATATAGATGTTAAATGTCATATTATGGCTGCTCAACTCGATTTTTTACTTCATCATCATCATCATCATCACTAACTCTATAATTTAAGAAGGGGATTTTTTTTTTTAGTATTTGAATAATAATTTTATCTTAGTTTGGTTATGACTTATGTTTTTTATCAAAGTTATTTCTAATAAGTCTTTTATAATATCAAAAAACAAAATGATGAAATTCAGAAATAAATATAATTATCGAAATTTCTTAATTTTTTAAAAACACAGAAAATTACAAATGGTAAAAGTATTATAATTGGCGAAGTTCAGAAAATTTATAGAAATTTAACCATGGCTGCTTTTTTTTTAGGTTTTAAATTTGAATCTTAGTAGCGAAGCGCAAGCTTCCCCCGTAGGGTGGAGTGGCGAAGCTATTGCCTGGTTTTAGTATAAATAGGAGCACAACATTCCAGACGCCATTAGTGAGGAAATTTCGGGAAATTTCCTAAGATATTTTCTAAAGTTTGAGAATGACCATGTTTTTTTCTTTAATTATTCAAATATTCAAAGAAAATTAAACTTTTTGAAAATAAATCTGAATAACGAATGTTTTGGAATTAATTATTTTTTTTATAAATGGTGAAGTTTAGAAAAAAACGAGAAAATTTATTAAAATTAAGGCAACGGTTGTTTATTTTGTTTTTCCGTATATTCGAAAGTTCTATCGAAGTTCTTTCTAAAATAGATTATCCATTTTAATGTTTATCCTGAGGAAATAGCTACTCGCCCCTAAAACCCAGTAAGCCAAAAGTATATTATTACAACAAGTTTTGATGGAAAAAAGTCGTGAAAATAGTTTTTTTGTATTTCAAAAAAAGTCAGATAAAAGTGGGGGTTTTTTTACCTTTAGGCTTTGAAAATAGGCATCGATCTGAAGAAAACACAGACCAAGAATAAATGATTGAGAGAAATGTACGGGAAACCTTTAATTCTATTTAGACCTAAAGCTCGTTGCCAGAGCCGGATAAGCCTTAGGCCAAAGACCCAAGGTCTGCCTGTGAAGCGCAAATTCCCTCTGTAAGGAGGTGTACAGCAGTTTCGGCTTTATATTCCACTTTTGGTCGTAAGTTAACTCATGGATAAGTTCGCCAAAATTCATCAGAAAAATATTAACGAACGAGGGCAGGAAACTAATTTACTGAGCAAAACAAATAACTTTATTGGCCTGAAGCGTTTCGATAAGGGATTGAGATTGGGAAAATATAAGTGGGGAATATGATGATGAAGAAAGAAAAGAGAAGATAGTGAGGAAATATTGTGTATGGGATGAATGTTGGTGAGATGATTATGATTAGAAAATAGAGGTAGATGTGGTGCGGTGAGGGTGAGGAGGCTTTGTGCCAAGGTTGTCTGGCAAATGCTTTCATTTTGCAATATAATTTACTTTTGGTTATATTATTTACAGCAAAGGAGCCTTTGTTCTCTTGAGGTTTCTTGTTTTTTCTTGGTTTTTATTTTTCGTTTATCTTTGGGTTCGTTTAATTTAGCATTCGAGCCTTTGTTTTCGTAATGTATCTCTCGCGAGTTGGATTTTTACTCTGACTTCGTTTGGGAAGTTCTCTCGTATTTTTAGCCATATCTTGATAGAGCACACTTGATGGTGGCTCCTTCTCTTCTTGTCGATCTTGGAATTGAAGAGCGGGGCTAAATTATTATTCGGGACAGGGGGACGTGAGGAAGGCAGAGTGAATTGTATGTTTGTTTGCGTATTTAATTTGAGCCGTTTTTCTGTTATATATATGGCTTCTAATATAAGTAGCTGACTGCGGTTTGGAGCATGTGATAGGATTTCGATATTATCTTCGAGTGACTTCCGGGCTGAGTTGTCTTCCATGCTTTTCCCACGTGTGTTTTTGGGGAACCATTGTTTAAATGGTAACTAATTCTTCGTGTTAACTTTGTTTCTGTCATTCCCATATATGAATGAGGTAGGAGCTAACAGTCACCCATTTTCCAAGTGTATTCATATATTAAATGACTTCTCTACTTAGGTTTCAGGATTACAACTAATCCCATCATCATTGCTAAAGAAAGAATACAAAATACAGATTTAAATATATACATAAAAAGTTAACACATGCAATAAAGTTGTGAAACATGAATATTAAATTTGAGACGAATTAATTACATTGGAAATACGGAAGAAAAATAAAAACAACGAGAAAATTTCTAAAAAAATAGGAAGGAAAATAGTTGACAGTGGATTTTATTCTTGCACCTCTCCCCCCAAAAGTTAAATTTAACAAATTAGCATGTTTTTTAATGCGTGGCTATATTCAATGAGACAGATAATGAGTTATTATTTAGACTGGGTTGAAGTTTTGTAATATAAATTGACTCTATCAGGTAAAGGTCCGAGATGTTTCTTACCTGCTAGAGTCATTTTATATTACAAAACTTCAACCCAGTCTAAATAATGACTCATTATCTGTCCCATTAAATATAGCCACGCATTAAAAAACATGATAATTTGTTAAATTTCGCATTGTTTTTTTTAGGGGGGAGGGGTACAAGAATAAAATCTACTGTCAATTATTTTTCTTCTCCGTATTTCCAATGCAATCAATTCATCTCAAATTTAATATTCATGTTTCACAATTTTATTGCATGTGTTAACTTTTTATGTATATATTTAAATCTTTATTTTGTATTCTATGATGATGGGATTTGTTATAATCTTGAAACGTTTGAAATAAATGTTACGAGGCATCTACGGCTCTGTCGTGGTCATCAGGTTTATATATATATATATATATATATATATATATATATATATATATATATATATATATATATATATATATATATATATATATATATATATATATTATCTAGTGAGGTGACCTATTCCTCTACAGTAGGAAGACGAGCATATTGTTGTTTTTGTTGTTTTACATGTAATTGAGGTAATTTTATTTCAATATATCTTGGAAAAAAATTATTTCCCAATTTCGTAGCAATTCTACACAATTTTAGCACTTCTGAGGCTATCTTTGTGAAATGGAAAGTTGTATAGGCGTTTTACCCTACTAGTGCGATGCCAGTAGTGAAGGATGGAGGTAGTTCTATGATGGTATGGAACAGCATGTCTTCATCAAGGTGAGGAGATGTTTTTTTGTCAGGGAAAATATGAACTCCATAGCTTAGGCAATCATGTTGTCACAGACTTTAGAGCCATCTAACCAGAAATTGCACCTATACACCAAGATATAAAGTTATATTACAGCAGGATAATACACTATTCCATAGATCCAACCACACAAAGAATTAGTTTGAAGAAATGAGTATCACACTTATGGAGTAACCACCGGTGACAAAGTGGGGAAAAATAACTTTAGAAACTTGTAAAGATTTGGTGAAATTCAGGAAGAATTATGGCTGTAATTAAATAAAAAAGGAGCCCAGCTAAGTATTAATATATATATATATATATATATATATATATATATATATATATATATATATACAACGGTTGCTCGCTGTTTCAATGTGAAGTTCAAATCCCACCCCAGCTCAGATTTTTTGGAAGAAAAATTATTCCGTTTTCTCTTTCCTGCGGTGAAGTTGGATTCATCATTTTCTCGCGCTCATGAGATATATATATATATATATATATATATATATATATATATATATATATATATATATATATATTTTGCCGAGTTCCGTTAATTAGATGGTCCTTATCTGACATGTGAACAAAGAAAGCACTGTTATCTTCTCCTCTTCGGAGATAACAGTGCTTTCTTTGTCTTGTCCACATGTCAGATAAGGACCATCAGCAAAATTTATTTATCGTTCCAATGACCCTATAAAAAGAAACATCCTTGAATGTGCTTTTATAAGTCATTGGGATAATTTTAACCTTTTCCCTGGTTTATATAAAATAGATGCTATAATTAAAAGATTAATACTCCAAGAAATTAGTTCTGACTTTTTTTTTTAGTTTTTTTATATACAATCTTTAGTTATGTGGGCCATTTTTTTTTTTTTAATTGTCACTGCTCGGTTATCTGCATTGTATTTTCCCCACTTTTCGCTCCTCATGTCTTATAATCTCCCTCGTTAGGCTATTTCCATTTCTTTTAATCTTGTACCCTTTCCGTCTTCCTCAGTGGTGATTTCTTGTTTTCGAGGCGGTCTTTCGTGCTTTTCTTTCGTATTTATACCTCTAATATAATATTATTTCTTGTAGTTATCCTTGATAAGGAACTTAATAAAGTTCGAAAGTACTTGGAAACACCATTTCATTTTTTCCTGCGGGACATTGCATTTATTTGCTACCCTCACGTGATACTTTGTGAGGTTTTCATTCCGTATATATATATATATATATATATATATATATATATATATATATATAATAGAAAATCACATGACACCGTGATATATAATAGATGTATCTAAAGGCCTAAAGAAATGAAAAGTGGTAACACGACCCCGAAAATGAATTAATTTCCTTAGCGTTTTTCCGGTTTGTGTTACCAGTTTTCATTTCTTTGGGCCTTTAAATATATATATATATATATATATATATATATATATATATATATATATATATATATATATATATGCATGAAAGACTCGGCGTATAGGTGAGAATGGATGGGAAGAAAGAAAAGTCTAGACACTTCACAGAGCTCTTTATTGACGTTTCGCCTCTTGGCTTCCTCAGAATGGAACTTACAAGAGAGATGGAAGATCGCCTCTCGACCATTCGTAGAGTTAGTCTGGGTCGCGGTCAATTGCTCTCCCTTGGCCGTTTCCCCCTCATCTCAACCCTTTTGCCTCTTCATTAATGAGCCTTCCCGCACTTGTCGCCAGCTTGAAGAAACCGTCCCGGTGATTTGTCGACCTATAGGAGAGAATATATGTAGCTTCAATAATCCTACGCTCACGTTTTGATAAACCTTTTTGAACTATACTCAACCCATCCCATTTGGGTAAATGCCCACATTCATCTATATGCACCACTAACGAGTTTGAAGTTCTATGTGCCCGGACGTCCCTCTTGTGCTCACTAAGTCTAGTTTTAATGTCCCCACCAGTCTCTCCGTAATAACTCTTGTCGCACCCTTCACACGGAATCTGATAGATTATGCCCCTATCCGTTTGGGCCCTAAACTTTCTGTGCGAAACCAATTCCTTGATCTTCATCCCAGCATGATCGGCAACTAGCAAACCCGTTTTCCTGAGGGCCACATTTATGCTCTGCGCAGCCTTGCAGTAAGGCGCTGAAAGGTACCTGACCCCATCCAATGTGCCTGTCAAAGCCTCATTATCCGCGGTCCCATTTGTCGTGCTACTCATTTTTCCTCTTTCCGATATCCCGACCGCTTTATACCTCAACTTTATTAAGAGACCCTCCGGATATTTTAGTTTCATAAAAGCATTCTTAAAGTAGTTATACTCATCAGTTAAAAACTGTTGGCTACAAATCCGGATGGCCCTGGGGTAGAATCCTATCACTACCCCAGTCTTCGTTCTATCGCTGTGTCCCGATAAATAATGGATGAAGTCATCCTTATTAGTGGGTTTCCTGTAAACGGAAAATTCAGTTGCACTCCCAACCATATGTATAAGTGTGTCCAGAAAAGGAATCCTGTTATTAACTTCTTCCTCTACAGTGAACTGTATGCTACCGTTTATCTCATTCAACCGCTCTAATTTCTCATTGATGTCAGGACTTTCAGGAATTATGACCAGAACATCGTCTACATATCTCAACCACAAGGAGTCACCCTCCCCGAATACCCTCATCAATTTCTCTGTTTCAAGGACCTCCATGAATAGGCATGCCATGACAGTGCTAAGTGGAGATCCCATCGCCAGTCCCCTGTATTGTCGAAAATCTTCCTCTTAAAAGGTGAACGAACCAAAGCTCACGCATAGCGAAACTAACTTTATATAGTCCCTTTTACTAACGGGTAGGTCAGCGTCATTTAAGACGAGTAACAATTTTGCCACTGCCTCCAAAGCACCGTCAACAGGGACATTGGTGAACAGCGATTTTACATCAAAGCTTACTTAATAAAGTTGAGGTATAAAGCGGTCAGGATATCGGAAAGAGACAAAATGAGTAGCACGACAAATAGGACCGCGGGTAATGAAGCCTTGACAGACACATTGGATGGGGTCAGGTACCTTTCAGCGCCTTACTGCAAGGCTGCGCAGAACATAAATGTGGCCCTCAGGAAAACGGGTTTGCTAGTTGCCGATCATGCTGGGACGAAGATCAAGGAATTGGTTTCGCACAAAAAGTTTAGGGCCCAAACGGATAGGGGCATAATGTATCAGATTCCGTGTGAAGGGTGCGACAAGAGTTATTACGGAGAGACTGGTGGGGACATTAAAACTAGACTTAGTGAGCACAAGAGGGATGTCCGGGCACATAGAACTTCAAACTCGTTAGTGGTGCATATAGATGAATGTGGGCATTTACCCAAATGGGATGGGTTGAGTATAGTTCAAAAAGATTTATCAAAAGGTGAGCGTAGGATTATTGAAGCTACATATATTCTCTCCTATAGGTCGACAAATCACCGGGACGGTTTCTTCAAGCTAGCGACAGGTGCGGCAAGGCTCATTAATGAAGAGGCGAAAGGGTCGAGACGAGGGGGAAACGGCCGGGGGAGAGCAATTGACCGCGACCCAGACTAACTCTACGAATGTTCGAGCGGCGATCTTCCATCTCTCTTGTCAGTTCCATTCTGAGGAAGACAAGAGGCGAAACGTCAATAAAGAGCTCTGTGTAGTGTCTAGACTTTACTTTCTCCCCATCCATTCTCACATATATATATATATATATATATATATATATATATACAAGGTGTCCCAGAAAAAAGTTAACCGTACTTTGAATTAGTATAACTCAAAACCTATTAGAAATTTTGGGGTGTTGTGAAAAGTGTTTTATTTATCAACTATTTATCCGTCGATTCTGGAAATTTCATTAAATTTCCTTTTATGATATTAATACACTAATGGGTTTAGTGGAGGCTATAAAAAATATGTTTGCGCAAGGAAGTCAAATAATGAAACGAAACCTAGGAAGGCTAGGCCACCGTGCACTTTCAAGAGAAGCGTAGAGAGCCTATGTAGCCTAGGCCACTGTGAGATTCTTCAAGCAAAGCCTAGGCCATTTTACAGTGGTTTTTATCCTACGCTGTGCTATGGTCTCTTCATTATTGCTTACTAAGCAAATCAAAGCGTTTCTGTGTAAAAGTTCACTTCCATAGAACCTTTTTAATCATGCAAAAGATCAACGCGCATTTACAAACTTTATTAAGACTGGCAGGATTAAACAAGTACAAGATTCATTGGAACAACGTTATCCAGAAATAATGGGCTAAAATTGTTAAAGTCATCATTTAACCGCATTAATAAACATGACTCAAAATGGCATCCCTATAAGATGCATGCAAGACACCAGCTTCTTGAAACTGATTTTCCTCGTAGTAGACAATTTGTCGAATGGCTTCTCCATAAGCCTGTTTGTTTCTTGGAAAACATTGTGATTGCTGACGAGGCAGCCGTTTTCATGAATGGAAAGGTAAATAGCCAATAACATTCGGCAATATGTGCCGCTAAACCACCCCAGGCATTCACTTTGACACACGTATTTGTCAGCAGAAAGTGTCTCTGTGGATTGGAATATACGGGAATGGCTATCTTGTCGGCCCATTGTAATACGAGAATAACTTGAATGGTGCTGCATACCTGAACATAATCAACGAAAGGATCTTCCCGGAACTCCGTCAGATTTACGGCAATCAATTCAATATACTTTGGTAAATTCAAGACAAAACTAAGAGAAAAGTTTGACAACCACATTGTCGCGCTAAATCATGCAATTGAATGGCCTCCAAGATTCCCTGACTTAATACCGTGCGATTATTTCTTATGGGGGTATCTAAAGAATAGAGTGTATTCTATTCCACCACAAAGCATCACCAATTTAAGCATCAACCACAAAGCATCAACGCGAAGTCAATAGACTTAAGAAAATCACAAGTTAATCAAAAAGTTGTTCAATCAATGCGATCGAAGGCGCAACTGTGCTTGGAAAGAAATGAAGGACATTTTGAAGGAAACGGTGCTTAGGAAATTAAAAAATGAATTTTCATCACCTATATGAAGAAGTGTTTTTGTTAAAAATGGATTTAAATATATTTGTTGATTTTAAACTTCGAAGATTCATTATTTTACTTCCTTGCGCAAACATAATTTTGATCACCTCCACTAAATCCATTAGTGTATCAATATCGTAGAATGGAATTTAATTAAATTTCCAGAATCGGCAGATAAATAGTTGGTAAATTTGCTTTGCTTTGCAAGACTAAAAAATCTCTAATGAGTTTTGAGTTATACTTATTCAAAGTACGGTTAAATTTTTTCTGGGACACCTTGTATATATGTATATATATATATATATATATATATATATATATATATATAATATATATATACTGTGTATATTAAATAGAGAGAAGCGCGTTTAAAATTAGGTTTCGACTGATGTAAACATGGCAAGTTTGCCTTCGTTTATTACTCTCATTGCTGCCTATTTCAACATATGCTTCGCGAGCACTATTTACATTCATAGTGTTCACGAAACCTGTGTGTATGCTTGTTGCTATGCATGTATCCTGGCAGATTGTTAGAACTACCTGGCGTACACATTTTGTGTGTGTTTTCAAGACACACTTGATGAGGTGATGTGAGTTTTTTTTTATCTTAATTAAACTAAGCGTAAAACTCAAATGAATTCTTGACTGAAAACCTTTCGACAGAATATTATGTGAATAAATCGACTCCTTTAACGCTAGTGGCAGGTCTGGATTTCCTACTCACTAAATATATATATATATATATATATATATATATATATATATATATATATATATAGGTGATGCAAAACAGGGGGTAAAAAGAATTATTTCAAGTTTTATGACGTATCATCTTATTTATTTGATTCATTTTAGTGCAAAAACTCATTTCAGATGAATAAAAAGAAGTTTTAGAGGTGGCGCCCAGCACTTGAAGATTGCTGATTTCCATGGCACCCAGAACATCAAGTACTACGTTACTTTATTATAGTGGAGATTCCGCGGTAGGACTACCATACCACTTTCTTTTTCACTTCTGTTAAAAGTGGTTACTTATTTGGAGCAGCTGCAATAATGGTCTTTTTTTATTTCTCAGCGAACTTTTTTCTGTAGCGTGACACAACTTGTAAACACACTGTTTTTGCTTCTCGTCAAAAGTTAGGAACTTGTTGTAGTCCTACATGAACTTATCTCCTCTTTCAGCAATTTCTTCAACAACTTTTAGATCATTAACAACATTTTTAACAATCCAAAAGCTTTCTGCTTGAAGCCAGTCCACAACCGATTTGTTAAAAAGAAAAATTGAGGACAGCCTCAGTGTTTTGAAGAAAGAGACGGTTTGTTGTCACAAAGTCATAAAGGAGCTTCTTGCGCTAATTTCCATCGTTTATTTTGGTTTTCTCGAATGGATCTAAATCTACTGTATTATTTAAGTCATCTTTCATTTTTCCCTGGGTCTAGAATGAGACGCCATCATCAAAAATGTCATCGCAATTAAATCTTCCGAAAGATACCAGGTATAGGTTTTAAATTTAGTCAATATCGCATTGACAATCCTTTTATTTCTTCTTTTGTAGCAATTAAGTTATGGAAGAAACAACAAATCATTATGTGGTGCAGAAAACCAGTGCTTTAAATATATTGAAATGGAAAACCTGCATATTTTTTCCAAATTTTTTGCTTCCTTTGATTAAACTTTGAATTTACTTTTGAACAAGAAAATTTTCATAGTATATAAGTTTTGCCATATATCTAGCTCTGTCGTATGCTGGAGTTTAATTTTAATTTCACATAAATAGGATGAATTTCTTCTATTATTAATATCATTAACTCCAAGAGTTCCTTGTAATCGTTTCGAATTTGTATTTCTTTGACCAGGTTCTGTAGAAAATTTCATCATTACATCTTTTCTTGAGGATATTTTTCTAAGGTATCCAATTTGTCTTGGTTTATGTTATTCCATAATTTTTAAAATCTTTTGAATAAATGAATATCAGGGCCAGAAGAAGCTTGAAGAGCAGGCGCCAGCACTGCCTCGAAAACAAGTTCAAATATGCGATGTCGGCAGGGAAGCCACAATAAGTCGCTAATCCTTGCTCAAATATTGTGCAAGCTCCTTCTTTACGATCTGTATTTAAAACGGTTGTGTCAAAACATATAACTTTCACTTTATGTGTGATTTTCCAGTCAGGCATCATTAATGAACTGCTTCAGCAAAATGTTTCCAGGGCCTTGAAGAATTTGGGGCACTTCAAGTAGCTATTCTTTACCACTTCCTGATATTAAAATTGACAAGCGATCCACAACTTCTTCTCCTGATAAGTCTTCAAGAAGTTTCCATTCCAATGACTTCTCATTTTGATTTTTTTTTCCAGTTCTTACTAAATGTCTTTCTTAATTTTCGTCGAGATACACGGACAGTAGAGTAACTGACATTATAGTCTTCATGGTTCTTCTATACACTCAAAATGATAGGAATAATAATGGGAGAGGGTGAGCGGTCACTTATCTTGGCAACTTCCAAGGACGGAAAGAATATTTTTGTTCAATATTTTAGCATTTCTCTTTGGAGGACCTTTTGATGTTGAGGGTTATGGTTCATGGTATAAATCTAATTCTGTTTCACTTGAAGCAATGCTGGAACTAGCTCTACTTGCCTAAACAACTGTTCCATTGAATGAAGATACTTGTCGTCTCTTTTTTTAGCTCCATTTTCTCTTGCTGCAGTTGTACTTCAAGTTTACGCTGTTGTTCTTTCTTATCTCTTTTATTCATCATTTCTTTCTTTCCCGCTCTATGTTGACAAAAGAATACTTTATATTCTTTATTGTTAATTATTTAATTTCTTTTCTTTACTTTTGCAAGCGAGTAATTTTTGTCTCTGCTCTTTCTAATTTGTGTCCAGTCATTGTATAATCTATTAGGTTTATTTACTGCATTACATTTATGAGCTGTTGGTATCCCAGCTTTTTGCCACACATTTAATACATCACTTTTTATGATTCATCAGTAAATAGATAAGTTCTTTCTTTGATGGTAACTTGCTATGGATCAGGTGTGTTATTGGTTGACCAATCGACCAAACTTCAGTTCAACTTCGGATTCTCATAACGAATCCAGTTGAAATTCTTGTAATTTGGTAAATTAGGAAAAGCGACGCACACCCTCTTCTTACCACTACAAGCAGCACAGTAAGTCATGCCACGTGCGCTTTTTGTCCTGCCTCAACCTCTTGCAACAATTGCTCAGCTTCTATTTCTTTGATCCAAAAGAATTTAAATTTATATATATATATATATACCAGGCGATGGCTTCGCCACTCCCTCCTACGGGGGAGCTTGCGCTTCGCTACTAAGATTAAAATCTAAAAAAAGCAGCCATGGTTAAATTTTTATAAATTTCAACAATTATAATAATTTTAAGAAGGAATTCTAAACTAAATTTGCCCCCTTTCAAAATATCACGTTGCTAAAATATAGTTAGAGAAGAAGATATATAAAAATAAATTTTATGAACTTCACCATTTGTAATTCTTTGGGGTTTAAAAAATTCACAAAATTTCGATACTTATATTTATTTCTGAACTTCACCATTTTGTTTTTTGATATTATAAAAGAATTATTAGAAATAACTTTGATAGAAAAAACATAAGTCATAACCAAACTAAGATGAAATTATTATTCTAATACTCAAATAAATCCCTTTCTTATATTATAGAGTTAGTGATGATGATGGTGATGATAATAATGATGATGATGATGATAATCTATGTGGATTGAAAATGTTTGTTACAATTAAAATATTACTCTCAAATATACCTGTAATGCAAAAATAATATAATCAATAAGTAATACTTAAATATTAAACAAACATTGGTAGTTTACTTCGAGTTACAATAATTTAAAAATATTCATGCGCTGGGTGCCACCTCTAAACATTACACTGAGTAAGAGTAGTTTTGTTTCTTTAAATGTTTTTAGTGTTTCTAATGTGGTTTTACCTCCTGATTCCGAAAATACCATTGAAAAATGCATAGCATTGATATCTTGGAGATAATTGGAATTTTGTATATATAACTAACTATAATCAACTGCGACAGTTCACTTTATTTAGCATATTTACATTGTCCATGAATAATAGCTGAGAATATATAGGTCCTTGTTTTTCTTTTTAAACTAATGAGAAAATGTGATCATAAGAGCTAACCTACTAAAAGTGCACTGAAGAACGGGCTTTCTTACTGTGAGCTCCTTGATCTTAACGCACCAGTGACCATATATAGTCCCCCATCATAGTAGTGTCCCATCTTCGTTGGTATCTTTTCTCCATTACAGCAATGTCCTGATGGAACCACTCACCATGCTCCTCACTCACTTCTCCCAAATTTTCACGAAAAAACTCCAAATGTGAATGCAAAGAGTGCACCTTTAGTGACATTCTACATCCTAAATTCTTATAACTTTCTAAAGGTTTTGCTACCAGCTGCTTGTAGTTTGGGTCTTTATTGTTACCAAGGAATCCATTAACTATATAGTCGACCCTCGGCTATTCGCTGTTCGTCATCCACGCCTTCAACTATCCGCAGAAAATGTGGCGGTCCTTAAAATTCAAAATTTGCGCCATTTCCAGACATCTGCGGAAACCTACGTACATAGTCGTAGAACGTAAGTGTTGGTTGGCTGAGACGGGACGATTCCAGCCAATCAGCGTTCAGATCTCACTCGCTCGACTACAGTATGTACAGTATATGTACCGATTTCCCGCGCTCCATTCAGTATGCTTGTGTCCCACGTGTGTGAGCGGTGATTTGTGTATTTGTCCTAATTTTGCGTGTTTTATTTCTCGTTTTTCAATCGTTTTACACCCTGAATAATTCTTGCTTTTTTCACCTTAATATTAACAATGCCTGAGTGCCCTGCATGGTCTAGTGTTACTAAAGACATGCCTAAGCGTGCCATGAAAATGATGAGTTTGGAGGAGAAGGCGAAAGTGTTAGATAGGTTGAAAGAAGGCAAGCAAAAGGCCGAAGTTGCTGGAGACTTTGGCGTGAACGAAAGCACAATTCGACCAATTTTAAGCTGTGAAAAGCCTATTAGAGAGAGAGAGAGAGTGTGTCAGTAAGTGTAAACAAAGTAATGAAGACTAGCAAATCAGTGCGCGATAAGGTTCTTGTTAGGATGGAGTCTGTTTTAATTATTTGGATTTCTGACGCTCGTAAAAGAGGTGTTCCTTTGGATACTAATATCATGCGTGAAAAGGCAAGGCAGCTCTATAAAACAATGGATGAACAGGAATCGAATCTTGAAGATGGTCACAATCCCCAATCACCAACGTCTGAAGGCCATCGTTCATGTGAATTCCAAACTAGTCATCAGTCATCGATCATCATTCTTCAATCAAAACAAACATATATCCAGGTGAGTAAACATTATACAATAAAATAATTTAATGTGTTCTAATACTTTATTTCTTACTGTATGTGTATGAACATGACAAAACATAACTTCTTGAATTAATATGGGGAGCGTATTACAATGTTTGGGAAGGGTTGGGGGTGTTTTGGGGGTAGTGTCAACTATCCGCTGTTTTTCAATATTCCCGGGGGTTCGTGGTCCTTATCCCCCGCGAATATGGGGGGTAAACTGTATTTCAAAATGCACACCACGCCTCACTTTCGACATCACTCATTTGCATT
Source organism: Ceratothoa steindachneri (assembly GCA_963969495.1). Lineage (NCBI taxonomy): Eukaryota > Metazoa > Arthropoda > Malacostraca > Isopoda > Cymothoidae > Ceratothoa > Ceratothoa steindachneri. The sequence continues at coordinate 25,693,132 of OZ018334.1, forward strand.
CTCAAGTTGTACTGACTTCAACATTTTCCTTACTTGCAGTCCAGTAAATATACCACCCTTAAATTTGGCCTCTAATAGTTTTGGAAAGAGTAGACGAATCTCTTGAAATGCTTCTCCACAATGATCTAGCAAAACTTAGGCAGGCTCTACAAGAGGCTGTCTAATAACATTTAGTTTTCCTGGCTGCAAGTCATTTTGGGGGGGGGGGAGCACTCAACTTTCTGGTAATGTTCATGATCAGCCCTACTATACCATAGGCAAAGAAAACATGAATACTTGGTTTACCCACCCTGCAATCCAGGTAAGAAGGCAATCATTTGAAAATCACCACAAACATCTCATTTAAACTTAGTATAGTTTACCTTCTCGAGAAGCTTTTTTACATTGTCATATTCTGCGTTCATCTGTACCGAATATGCTATAGGCAGGGATTGATACTGATTCCCATTATGTAGTAAAACAGCTTTAAGGCTTTTTGTAAAACTATCTATGAAAAGTCACCATTCTTCAGGGTTGTGATCAATTCAAATAGCTGTGACCAAGCCATTAATATATTTGCAGAAGCAGAGATCCTCACTTACGAGTATATCAAAGTATACTTCAAAATCCTCATGGCGCTTCCTGTATAGTGTTGATCTGCAGTCCTCTCCTAACAGATTCCATTAATTAAGTCTGGATGCCAAAAGCTCAACTCCTGACTTAGTGAGACTCAAGTCCTCAGATCATCCAGTTCACGTTGATTTGGAAAGTATGGGCGGATACTCATTCTTGGCTCAAACGTTTCTTCCCTTTCTTCATTGTCACAACCTTCCGACTCTACTGATGAGACCTCCATCATGCCCTCTACCTGAAAGGAATATATATAAAAAGAGATGCATTTAAAGGCTGGAGCATAAATATGGATTGCATGTGTAATCACATTACAATAAACCTTAGCTAAATGTTTTTGAATATTTCAGTATTGATTCTGTTACAAAGAATATAGCTTACAATTCGATAGGATTTACTTACATTTTCTGTCGGACGCGTGACCAATAGAGTATCAACATGTGGCACAGGTTCAATAAAGGATGAAATGTTGGGATATGGAAGGGATTTTCTTCCCCTAACTTTTCTGTACTTTGATATGTCCATTATGCAAAAATAGGAATCATCGGGATGATTTTTTGGCTCTCAACAAACTCTCCTCACAGCAAATGGCATTGCTTTTCTTGCACCTCTCAGCCATGCATCTAAGTTGATCGACAACTTCTACATATCACATGAGTCACCTATGTTTTTCTTGGAAACCATACTCATTCCAAAGTACAGTCTATAAGCAATCCAGTATTTTGCATCTTTCACAATTTTATGTGATACATGCTTAGGTCCAACATAGAAACCACATACAAAACAGAATGAATCTGATGAATTTCTGCATCCTCTTGTAGCCATAATCAAGAAAGTCAATATTTATTTTATAAACCTGAAAAAGAAAATAAATAAATTAGCGACAAATGTAAGTGTGCTTTACCCGTACCCCATACATTTCTTTATATTAGCATAATTTGTGATATATATTTCACATAGTCGATAGTATAAAAAATGTAAGGACATATTTAGAATCAGCGCAAAATTTAGTATTAAACACACTGAAAAGAATAAGAGAAACAAAAATTTGGTGAAAGTTTGTTACCCAGTTAATTATATTTATTTGACTCAAAGTTTTTGCTAAAATGTTTTACATGGAAATGAATCACTTAAGATAGTATCTTGATAAATTTTTGATAGCTGGGTTTTTGCATCACTCTAATACATATATATATATATATATATATATATATATATATATATATATATATATATATATATATATATATATATATATATATATATATATATGAATGCAATGTCCCGCAGGAAAAAATGAAAAGGTGTTTCTAAGAACTTTCGAACTTTTTTAAGTTCCTTATCAAGGATAACTACAAGAAAGGGACTTAATAAAGTTTGAAAGTACTTGGAAACACCTTTTCATTTTTTTCCTGCGGGACATTGCATTCATTTGCTACCCTCACGTGATACTTTGTGAGTTTTTAATTTCTTTATATATATATATATATATATATATATATATATATATATATATATATATATATATATATATATATATATATATATATATATATATATATATATATATATATATATATATTAGGGTAGCTCTTATATTTTGACTCGAAATCTTTACCTCTCACCCCTTTGATCTATTCTATTTCATGAAAAAATGAAGTAGGCCAAATTTGATTGAGATTGGATTACGCTTCGGGTGTGTTCAATGAAACTGAATTTTGTTCCTAACTGCCAACTGCGATGAAATACAGTGCTCATTATTGATAACTAAAATTTATAACATTATAAACAATACATTTCACCAGTTACAGTACTGGACAGTGGACACTGGTTAATAGCAGAACAGAACATAGAACACTCTAAACAGTTATAATACTGATTAAAACAAAACTAGGACACTGCCGTTCAAATCTGAAATTGTAACAACAAAATAAGGTCTGATGTGGCAGATCTTCACTACAGTCTGACGAGTCCTTCAACAACAGTACTCTTGCGGCTGTCCGGAAACAGCTTTCGGTGCTCTCTGACAACTATGTTTGTTCTCAAGTCTTTGACAGGAGTACATTATACTCCTGGATAAGCGCTATGCCTATCTCTGCCGCCTCATTAGTCACAGTCAGGCTCTTCGCAATCTCCTCTGCGGCAATGTATGTTCTGTTGTGAGCTCAGGTACTGGGATCTTCAGTTAAGATCTCCTGAGTGAAATCTAGAATATCGAAGAGCTTCCGAGTGTTCTTTATGACAAAATAGCTCAAATTCTTCTTTTCAACTGTTAGCAGATCAACATTCACCCTCTTCAGTGGCTGCTGGTATCCTCCATTGTTCATGACAGCGACCATCGCCTTCTTCTCAGCCACAGTGACAGCTGTATCAAAGAAGGCTAGTGCTGCCAGCCCTTTATTTAAGTGGGCAGCTTCTTTAGGGAACCTTTAGCAGCTCTGTTATCATCAGCACCCAAATAATTCAGGAGCTCCAGATCGCTTTTTGGCACAGCTATTGAGAAACGGCAGTATAACCAAGACTTCACATTGTGCTTCACTCCAAAAAGACAGAGTTCCTTCATTCCTTTCAGTTCGCGGGTGGTTAGACTGAATACATCCCAAAGAAAAAATCTCCAATACATAAATTAGTCGTGACATAAAGCTGGCGCGATGCATTGCCCCTGGTTTGGCAAATTAAACTCTTCTAGATGGACCTCCCCAATGAATATAATGGTCAGTTCCAACAGCTCCTGGTAATCCTCCCTAGGATGAACTTCCTCCAGTTGTTGTGAACAGAACTCAATAATATTGCTTGTCATATTCATCAAAGCACTGGCAACATCAGTGTCATTGATTTCTGGCTTGTATTTAGCCAAGGACATTTGGTGCCAGTGACTCTTGAATCTCTTGAAGATACCAATGTCTGGACAGGATGATGGGCCCATGGTGACGAGAAAAACCTTTTTCAGCAATATCTCGTGAATATGATGGCGACATGCCAAGTGCAGCAGGTTCTTCCCCATCATCTTCTGAAACAAAATACAGGCGCCATTCTTTCTGCCTGTGTTACTTGAAGTTGTGTCAAAGCAAATGGAACGAATCCAATTATCCACACCCCAATCTTTTACCGCTTCAGATATTGCTTCTGCCATTGCATGACCGGTTCCAGCTGGAAACTTGTGTACTTAAAGCAACCGTTCAACGCCTTTTCCTAAAAGCTTTCGACCCCCTTCATAGTCTGCACTGCCGTTTCATGCTTCACCATTCCTCTTTAGCCCATGCGATGCAGATATACTCGGAGTACTCGGAGTACTCGGAGTAGCTTTTAAGGAACACTTTCGCAAGTGCTCCTTAAAAGCTATTCTATTCAGAGGATTTTTTGGCTCTCTGCGTAGCACAGTGTACTAACGGCATACTTTTAACTGTGATCAAAGCGGTGCTCGCTGCTTCAGTGTGCCTGGTTCGAATCGTTTTCCTGCACGGCTTTTTTCGAAAAAAGGTGATAAAAATATTAATGCAAGGAAAAATTATTCCGTTTTCTCTTTCAATGTGGTTTAATGGATTCACTTTCATCATTTTCTCGCGCTACTTTGATATATATATATATATATATATATATATATATATATATATATATATATATATATATATATATATATATATACGAGCCATGGCTTCGCCACTCCCCCCTCCCTACGAGGGAGCTTGCGCTTCGCTTCGCTCGCTAACAGCCTTTCGGGCCGTTAGCCTTCGGCCTATTTGACCTTTCGAATTGATTGTGATCATCTCTACCCCTATCACGTCCATGTTCCCCTACATCCTTCATGTCCCTATTCCTCTACCACTATTTCATCACCTACTCCTCCCCTGACCCTATTCCATCACCTACTCCTCCCCTGACCCCATTCCATCACCTATTCCAATTCCTTCCCACTCCCTTCTCCCTATCTTTCCTAATCCCTTTACCCCTCCCATCCCCCTCTCTCCTATTATCACCCTCCTTCTAAACAGGGGTGGGGAGGGGGAGGGGGAGGGGGGCGTTCATTCATAAACTAAGCTATAATAAATTTAAAATTATTAAAAATCACGTTCTAAAAATATACACTTTGCCCTCTCTCTCCCTCTCCCCCCCCCCCTACTTACCTCCTCGCCCCCTCTCTCCCTTATCCTCTCTGCCGCACTCCCATTCGCCACTTTTTCCTTACTCCTTCTTCCCTGCCATGTTTGGCAGCACCTACTCTTGCGAACAACAGCTCTTCTCCAAAACACGAAGCCTCACCTTCGCTCCCAACTCTCGGACAGCCGCCTCAATGACATTCTTCTGTCGTCTACCTCATTCCATCGAGCCGGACATTTAAACACTTCTTCATGGCAACCCCAACACCAGCCCTCTCACTGATTTGGATGTTTTGCAATAAAATTCTTTTATAATGTATTCTAGTATATATATATATATATATATATATATATATATATATATATATATATATATATATATATATATATATATATATATATATATATATATATATATATATATATATATATATATATATATATATATATATATATATATATATATATATATATATATATATATATATATATATATATATATATATATATATATATATATATATATATATATATATATGGTCACTCCGGCCCGCGGCCTGCTCCCAAATGTCTCATCTGTCCCTCACTCTGAAAAGATTGCCCGCCCCTAATTTATGGGACCTGAAATTCCAGGATATGATCTTTTTTTTACATTGAAGATTTATTCATGTATATTTAATAATACAAAAATATTAACTTGTTACTAACCATAATAATGTATTTTTTTATGTTTTATGTTACAGATAGAGATAAAAATATAATATTTTTTATTTGGGTGATTTGAATCTATAAAAACATAAATCTATATATAAATATAGCTCATCGAGATGCACTCAACCTCATGAAAAATGACCAGGACAAGCAGTTCCTCCTCGTACAATGACAGACAGGACGGATTGGTTGTATGGCAGGCGTTAACGTAACTTTGGCCAGGAAGGAGGGAGCAGCAAAGAATAAGATGGAAGCAGATGAAAGGAGAAGAGATAGAGCCAAGATGGAACAGGAAGCATAGACAAGCCGTATCGAATTAGAGTCAAGCACCGACACCTCTCTTTTTTTTCTGACGTCCTTGATGTATCTTGTGTACAAGACCTATTAACATTGAAGCTGATCCTCTAAAGAAAGAGAGAGTTCAGAATATAATGACTCCTGGCCTAGTTGCTGATCTTGATCTCTCGAAGACTACAGACCGAAAGGCACCAAAATACTTTTGCAGAAACTGTAAAAAGCCCCGGACATAACCCTGCTGAGATGAACATCAGTAGTTCACCATTCAAACGGTACATAGAACGATATCGAGAGCAGAAGTGGAGAGAACTTAAGGACAGCTTCCCTGGTACTCGATGTATCGTCCCCTGGGATGTAAAACCTTTGTCGTCTCTTTTAGACTCAACAGAAACAGTTGATCGATTACCAGTTCTGGTAACATCTAACTCAACTGGAGAAAATCAACTTCTAGGTGTCATAAAGTTGCTGTCTGTAACCAAAGATCAACAGGTCGGTGCTGAATGCGATCTTCTCCAGGAGTGGGAACTACATAGAGCTGTGATTGGCCTTAGCTTTGGCACCACGGCTGTGAGCACTGGGATACACAATGGAGACTGCATTCTCATGGAGCAGAAGCTTGGTCGTGATCTTTTCCATCTGGAATGCAGGCATCACATCCTAGAGCTAATATTGAGGGGCAGTGTTTGCAGCTGCTGCTCCTTCTGCATCCTCAGGACCTGATATAAAGCTATTTAAGTCATTCCAGAAACATTGGAACTTGCGCGAAAAAAGTGAATTTGAGCCTGGCTGGAACTGTGAAGAAATCTAATCATTTCTTTAAAACGATCGTGGAGAGCTCCTTGAATTTGCCCATGACCAACTGTCAAGAAAGCAGTTTCAAGCTGACCACAAGAAGAAGTTTTGGGAACTAGCCATTATTTTCCTTGGATAAACCTTCCCTGGATTTTCCTTCAAACAACTGGGAGTCATACACCACGCTCGCTAGATGGCAAAGGTGCTGTATTGTCTGAAGATCTGGATGTTTCTTAATCAGCTCCAGGAACAGGAATTCACCAAAAGGGATGCTGAACTTGCCAAAACTGTAAGTATTTTCTCCGTCCAAGTCTACATGAAGCCCTGGTTCACAGCTTCTGATGCAACATCAGCACCCAGGACAGACCTCACCCTCCTGGCACAGCTCAGGAATTAACACCACTATGTCGGAAGTGTTGCTGCTGCAAAACTGGAATGACATCTCTGGTACATTTCCCCAGAATTGGGATCATGGCTGTGTTTGATAACCTTGTTTTTAGTACCACCAAGCAAGCAATGGTCCAGGCGATACAGGAGAAGGATAAAGAAGAAAACACTACCAAAAAAGTTAAAGTAGGGAAATGAGAGCTTCCAACCTTGGAATTCCTGACGTCTCCCGCATCCCTGAAGCTCTTGGACCAGCTCCAAGTGGACTCCTCATTCATGGAGGAAGATCCAGAGTCATAGAAACTCAACGAGGGATACTGTATTGCCAAGAAAGCTGTTCAGAACATGCCTACTGTTAACAATCACGCCGAGAGAGAAGTTGCTCTTATCAAAAAGTTTAACTGCCGGCATACCACCAAGGAGGACCAGCTTCAGTTTCTTTTGAAGGTTGTGGATCAGCATGGCAGGACTTCATGACATCTGGGCAACAATGAGCGGAGTTGCATGCTTGAAAGCCCAACCTTGAGTGGCTAATACCCAGACACGTTTTGTCGAGGCAACCCAGTGCCAGTCAGGGCATACCTCTAAATATTCTTTGATGGTCTAAAATTTAACTCACAGTAGTTTCTTAGGTCTAGGTCTAAAATAAGCACTTGGAAAAGAAAAAAAACAGCAACTTTATTTTTGCCTTACATGACTCGCACTGCCCTAATGTATATATATATATTAATCTTGAGTTCCCTCAAAGATTCTCTATGACATTTAGTCCGGGGATTTGACTGGGTCACTTAATAAGGTTAATTTTGTTTTTCAGCAACCAAGCCTATCTTTCTATCGTCTTATGCTTAGGAACTTTATCCTCTTGGAATATCCAACCTAGCAGCATCTTCAGAGCTCTGACTCAAGTAACCAAGTTTTCCTCTAATTTTTTCTATACTTGTACATTGTATAATTTCTTGTATATACGATTGTATCATATGAAATCTTCACAAAATATATTAAATGCATGCCTGTATGTACCATGAAGATTTCAGTTACATTCTCATCTTATTTTTGAAACTATTTTAATAGAACAAAATCGTTCTCAATTTTGTTTTGCTCGGTATTATATATATCAGGTAGTTCAGAAAGCAATAGCGTTTTTTTTTAAGGAAGGGAAAAGGTTTAAAATAAACAAACTGGCAAAAACTAAATTTATCTTTAATCAAAGTCGGCTACATGTGCACCATTGTCAACATATCACAATGCCTTTTATGACTTTATAGAAATACTTATAATAGTCTCAAAATCTTGGGCTATGACTGTGTATTCCTAAAATAATTCGCATTAATCACCTTAAACCAAGGTTGCCAATTGCCCCCATCAAGCTATGTTTGCAAGAGGCTTTTGGCTTTATTGGACAGCCATCATACAGTGAGAGAGTGGAGTTTGTCTAATAAAGGCTCCAACGTATAATACTGTCCTACTGTATGACAAGGAAAATAGTCTATAATTTTTAGATCACATACTCTTTACATCGGTAAATCCTTAATTATTCTACTTTAATGTTTCCAATGACTTAAATTGTGGGTTTAGTTTAACTTTAAAGATCAACCACCCACCGGTATGCGATCCAAAATTATATAATGTTTTCCTTACACTGTATCGTATGTGTGGGGGGAGGGGGTAACAAGGCATACGATTTACTCCCGTCTATGCAGCATAGCATATTAATATATTTGAAAGAACTGGACCTCAACTTAGCAAACCTGATCCATCCCAAAATCGAGAACCACTTCAAACCATCTTGTTCTGTAAGGACCACTTCGTAAGATGGAATAAGACTTTCAAAGACACCTTAAAAATGGTCACTTTGAAGTTTTATGAAATCTTATAATGGGTTCACTTCGAAGTTTTATGAAATCTTATAATGGGTTCACTTCGAAGTTTTATGAAATCTTATAATGGGTTCACTTCGAAGTTTTATGAAATCTTATAATGGGTTCACTTCGAACCATAATAACATCTTAACCCACTCACAGAAGGGGTAAATGGCTCACCCATAGAGTTCTTGGGTAACACTCGAGAACTTATCGATATCGGATTCGGTGAACAACTGCTCAGAGTCTTACCCGATATTCTTTTTATATTAAAATACTTTAGCTCTGTCTGGTCGGTTAAATTAAGTCATATTAACTAGTAGGTAAATTTGTTAATTAATTGTACCTTCATTTCAGTGAAACTTCAATGTTCTTCTTTTTACCTTTTTATTACCTCTTTCCCTCCTTTGTATCCTCTCTGCACTTCTATACTATTTAATACGTTTCAAATTTTAGCTTCATGTTTTCTGATTTTTCACATGTATTAGAAAGTTTTTTATGTACATATTTTTTATGTATTTTTATTTATTTTCGATATGTAACATCCCATATTATCTTCAGCTGTAAACTAAAAGGGATTGACAAAAAATGCTGAAATATTGGAATATATAATAACAGGCAACTCACTTTAACCTCATTTTAATATATATATATATATATATATATATATATATATATATATATATATATATATATATATATATATATATATATATAGTGATGAGGATAGCTTCTATCTAGAGATCCTGAATTTAATTTTTAACAGAAATCCTCAGGCAAGGAAAAATGCTGCTGACTTTTTTAATTTATTTATTGGTGACGTTTCGACTATAATGCGGTTATCTTCTTAGGCCTATAAAATATATACTAAAGCTCAATTCTAAAGGTACAAATATAACATTTGTCGTGGTATAGGAAGGACCGAGTGATGGTGTTCGTACGTGTAGGCTGGTTACGTACTTCAAAACTCCGTGATTAGGTTTTCTCTCTAAGAGTGATATATTCGATTATTATTATGATTATTACGTTAATCTTTGAAGGTTCCTAGTGCCTTGCTCAGCGTTTGGAGGATTGAATAAAAAATTGTTTCTAAGAAAACTAGACCTTTAATTAAAAACATGAACCAAGATTGAAATTTAACAGACAAACTACACAGAAATGAATTAAACAAATTTAAGTGAGGCTTACTAAATTACACAATTGAATTTACAGTAATGGTTGACCCAAAACTCACTTTAATATTAAATGCAAACTGACCTTCCGCGAAACAGATACCTCGGTTTAAATACCTTTCGAGATTCCTACGAGAATCGGGTTTGAGTCTGACCTTGGACTAAATTGTTATGTCACCTCAAGAATGTTGTTTCCGGGCCGACGTCTGGGTCTGCCTTTCCAGATGTGTTCTGAAGGGGAAATGCTTTAAAGCCAAAGAGGAATTCATAGCGTGTGCCAGATGGGGTTACGCACGTCTTCTGTATAAAATGATCTTAACCCGGGACAGGGAAAGAATGTTTCTTCTAATCTTCGGGTTACTCTGGGAGTATTTTGCACTGGCAAACGATGATCCAAAGCGTGAATCCTTTGACGCAGGGGAGTGCTTGAGGGAGTTCACTTTGGGGTATTAATAAAGGGCAAGGACTATCTATATGTTTTGGGATACACCAGGATAGGGGGTTTCTCTGACGAGAATTAGTTAAACTTGTTTCTTAAATCAATTAACTTAAATTTCGGTGTGACCACCAGGAACTGGCTCGATGATGAGCTTCTTCTAAGTCCCTCTCGTTGGTTTGCCGGTCTTCGCTGTCTAGATCTCTCTAACGATCTACCTTTGACAGGCTTCTAAATTCGGTGTGACCACCAGGAACTGGCTCGGCATGAGCTTCTTCTAAGTCCCTTTTGTTGGTGGCCGGGCCTCTTGTCGGCTTAGTTGTCTCAATGACTAACGTAATCTACCCCGTTTTTCCAAAGTTATTTGATGTTTATACTTCGCCACCCCACTGGGGGTAGGAGAAGGAAGGGGGCGCGGTGGCATTAAGTCTTCTCCTCTAACGGTTTTTCTCAGGGCGTCATTCAGCTAGCCCTAAGGGATCTTCTGCATATGCGGTGAAATTGAAAATCAACTCTTAGGGGAAATCTTGCTGTTTTAACCCATGTTAGGCTCACCGGGGTCCGATATGCGAATATTAGTGCATTCAGTGGCATTGGGTGGCCTTTTGAGTTCTCCTCGAGACGAGGGGAGAGAGGGAGCGAGGTTAAGTGGTCGGGCTACGCCGCCTTCAATGCCAGGAAGTTGTGGTTAAGGACCAGTGGCTCAGTTGGGAGGGTTGGGTATCGATTTTTCTACAACATTAATAGTTTTAACTTTAAATAGGAAAAAATAGAGTTTAAATAATTTATAAAATTAGAGTTTAGATTTATAGTAAAACAAGGCGATGGCTTTACCACTCCGCCTACCACCTACGGAGAAGGCTTGCGCTTCGCTACTAAGATTAAAATCTAAAATCTAAAAAAAAGCAGCGATGGTTAAATCTTTATAAATTTTGTGAACTCCGCTAATTATAATAATTTTAAAAAGGAATTCTAAACTAAATTTCCGCCCTTTCAAAATATCACGTTGCTAAAATATAGAATTATAGAAGAAGATATATAAAAATAAATTTTCTGAACTTCACCATTTGTAATTCTTTAGGTTTTAAAACATTCACAAAATTTCGATACTTATCTTTATTTCTGAACTTCACCATTTTGTTTTTTGATATTATAAAAGAATGATTAGAAATAACTTTGATAAAAAACATAAGTCATAACCAAACTAAGATGAAATTTTTATTCAAATACTCAAAAAATCCCCTTCTGAAATTATAGAGTTAGTGAGGATGATGATGGTGGTGGTGATGATGATGATGATGATGAAGACGGTTTTTTAAAAATTTTAAATTAGTTAGTAACTGCAAAAAAATACTTAAATTTCATAAGTAGGATTATCATCATCACTTCACTAACTTTATAATTTACAAATGGTGAAGTTCAGAAAATTTATTTTTATATATCTTCTTCTATAATTCTATATTTTAGCAACGTGATATTTTGAAAGGGCGGAAATTTAGTTTAGAATTCCTTTTTAAAATTATTATAATTAGCGGAGTTCACAAAATTTATAAAGATTTAACCATCGCTGATTTTTTTTCAGATTTTAGATTTTAATCTTAGTAGCGAAGCGCAAGCCTTCTCCGTAGGGGGTAGGCGGAGTGGCAAAGCCATTTCCTGGTTTTACTATAAATCTAAACTCTAATTTTATAAATTATTTAAACTCTATTTTTTCCTATTCAAAGCCCACTAATACGATGTTAGGATTAAACTTTTTTAGTAAATTCTTCCATTGATTAATGCTGGCACATTCTCTTGAAGTGCCACATGTAAAAGCTCCAACAGAGCACAGTATACCCCTTTGGTCATAGTATGATTTGAGGTTCTAAAGTTTTAATTAGATTAAGCCATTCCTATCTCACCTAACGCACAAGAGAATCTTCCGTGGATGAAGCCCCTGTTTTGGCTGGGGGTAGTGCTTTTCTCCCAGGACTAATCCAATGTCTATAACGTTTAATACTATAGTCCATAATCTACCTTTCGTCTCCTGTAGATAGAGCAATGGATAGATAGAGCAATGTTGATTCTTTGTTGCAAGTGTACCTCTGTCACGTCATTAAAAATACACTGGCCCAAACGTCAAACCTGGACTATCTCATTTAAATTACGATGCATAGTGGAATTATTTGGAATAATTTGCTCAACAGTTAAAATGGGACTTTCTTCTGCTCTTATTTTTGAAAGATTTTGATAAAATTCGACATTGTGCGTCCTGAATTGAGGTTGATCTTTTAGATTAACGTCTCCCGAGCGAAAATTCTGAAACCATATTTAGCATTGGTCCACACCAATTTTCTTTCATCGCATAATTGCGATAAACTTTCTGCTGTTAATTTAGCATCGTTGCCTTTTCTACATTTCCAAAGCATAACATTTAGAATTTTCTCCTCTGACGATTCTATACTATTCATTATTTGGCGATAAGACATTAAAAAAATAATAATACAAAATTAATAGCCTAGGAAAGTATTTTGGGTTTGGGATAAGACATACTGGTACATAAGTATTAACTCTAGTTAATTAGGTTAGTAGCATAAAACAAACCTGCTTTCGATCACTTCTAGCTATAGACTAAAAATTTACATATTTAACTGTTTCCTGCCTTTGCAGGTGAAGCCCTCTCGGCTTTCATCGAGGCCACGAGGTACCTTAAATGCTGCCGAAGCAGCATCCTAGCTAGATAACGCGAAAAAGGGGCTGAGAAGAACTCCACCACAGACTTGGTATGGGAGATTACTGTCCCGCCTTTGGGGGAAGGGGGTCTCGAAAGAACATGTCTAGAATCCTTTGACAGTCTTCCATGCCTCTGCAAGACGGATATTTCACTTTAATGATGACTTATATCCACTTCAAAGAGAACGTTGAACGTGCTTCCAAATATGTCGAAACTTGGCACTGTATAGAGTAAATTCATACGGGGTGAAATCGCTCGGGTGGTCCTTGTAGCACTAATAGAGAATATCAATTCTCTCTGAGGGCCGTTTCACACTGGGTTGACTATCAAAGAATCGGAAACCGTGCACAAAGGTCAAACATTGAAGTGAGGGTGGTTAGGCTCGCGGCGATAGGGGTGCCGGGAAAGAACTCAAAGGCCTCATCAACCGACCTAAACTTCTCGACTGGGATAGAGAAATCAGTAATTTCCTTAAATGTGGGTTACTGTGGCCACTCCATTCGACACCGAAGCGGTTCTCAGGTGGCAGCGGTCAAGAAAATAATATTTGGATAGGAAAGTGGCTAATACCAGGAAAGTCATCAATTCCTTGTCAAATTAAATCAGGCTGTGCTTCCGGAGAACACCGAGACAGAATTAGACAAGAAAATGAAACGGCTATAGGACAGTGACGCGTAAACTCATTCTCATTTGGGACATCGATCTACAGTTCTTTGATCAATTCCACCAGGACCTGACCATTGAGATTGGTCTTGTAGTTTTCTCAAAGGGCACGCCTTGCGTTTAAATTTACGAAGAGGAAAGAGGAGAAAGGACCTCGGCAACCCTGCCACAATGTGGCAGAAGTCTACCACATCGAGATCAACTGACGGTAGAATATACACCGAAACGATAGAGTACTTCATATCCCCGTGTAACTGCATCGCCATTACCTGAAGGGAGGTATTTAAAGATAAAGAGAGAACGAAGACATCATGTCGGGTGTAAATTGCGCATACAGTTATCCGATTCGCATCCCATGCTGGTGGGGTTGCAAAATATTTAAATCTCAGAAGAGTTGGCAAAGGGCATGCGCCCAATCTGTTCCTTAAGACAAACAGCCGATGGCGAAAGAAAGTAAACGAGCCTATGCAGTTCATCCCAATTAGCTCGTACTCTATGTCAATTCTACTACATTAAATTGACTTCCGAATCCATATTTCAGTAGCTTTCGGCGCGCTCTTGGAATTGAAAACCCTTAGTAGGGTTGCTGTAGACTTCTTGGAGACAGAATTGCGGAGTTGCTGGCCGCAGGAAGCGCTAAAGATGCTGCTACCTACGAGGGCTTACTGAAGAATGAGTGTGTTGAAGTACGAATTTTTAATTCTCCCCACCAACAAATCTTGGTTTGGCTGAAATTACAGTTTTGAGGTATGAAGTCTCTCGTCCTTTTCAAGGCACCCCGTCAAACCTCAGACACGAGTATGGAGCCGAAGTTTCCTTGTGTCTACCCTCCTTCAGAAGGTGGACTTTAGAATCCCCGGAGATAGCCTTACCATCACTTCCTCTGGTTCTACTTCCTGTGAGTTTAACAACTTGATGAAAGTGCGTGGTCATTTCGCTTTTTCTGAAAGAGTCGCGTGAGGAGAGATGGTTTGGTTTTAGCTTGGGGGGGGGCAAAAGCCCGAAATGCTGCCAGTTTTACAAGAGTGATGTCCCTGGGAAATAAAACCGATAAAAGGGTTGCTAATGGGCACAGTGGCTACCATACTCATAGGTCTTAAGGGGTCAGAAGCAGTGAGTCATTTTAAGCAGAGAGACCTCGAAAGTCTCTCGTTCCGTAGGCCGTAAAAAGAACCTATTCCGTAGTCTTTTTTAAGGAAATTCTGTCTGTACCTTCTACGGTCAGGCCCTTTTTCTAAAACAAATATAAGTGGCATTGTTTCAAAGAAACAGGATGCAACTCAACAATTTCTACACCATACAGCTTTATCACGTAAGGCTTTGAGCCATTTTACAAAGAAAATTCAGGTTGACCAAATTTGAAAGCCGACAAGTTCTATTAGAATGGTCGAAACGGTAGCAATGCTAACGCATGAACACCATAATATGTAACAATATCCAATAGCCTGCACTCATTCAGGAAGCATATCACGGTCAAATGTGACGAAGCGTAGGTCCGAGGCTCTTTCCTGCTTCCTCATAACATCCTCTGCTTTGATCCTACCTAGTCAGCCTGCTCTTCTATGATGTCTTCTAAGGACTACTCGACGAATTTACTCGCAAATGCTACTCATTTTACGATTTTCATGATAGACAGCGGATTAACATGTGTAGGCGAACCATCCAGCCTCTGAACAGCTCTCGCAATGACTGCCTGGGCAGGGTTAGCCGCATTCACTAAACGACTCTCAGGCGAGAAACTGGAAACTTTCTTTTCCTTATCGAGAACTATGGCTAATACCTAACTTGGGTGGTAGAAAATGTGTCCTCTGCATAGCATGTTTCATCAGTACAGTGAACAATCAAAACCTGTTTAAAGATCGCGGGCTCGAAGATGCTCCCAAGCCTATCCATAAGAGGCCTCTCCACCATCGAGGTTCCACTTACCCCTTTATTCTGTTTGGAGGTTTGGGTCATAGGGAGCCCAGTGGCAGGTCATCTATCCGTTACCTTGTCACCTGACGAATCGACAGGGTACCTAACCGTTCCTGGAACCCCCAATGGAAGGAGAGGTGTGTACCGTCATTTTCCTTCTTCCCAATGGGCTCCAAGGCCGGACGGGCCAATCTCGACACTCATTCTCTGAGAGGGAGAAATATCGTGATCACTGTAGAGCCCTGTAGGAAGAAGATGAAACCTCTTCTCCATTTGAGTCCTCGGAGGCCTGTACCCCCTTAGTACGACCTGGCTATGGAGGAGATTTAAGCTCGGGGTGGTTCCTACCTACTCACTGTTATCTCAAGTAAAAATCCTGCCATCTAGGGAGAGTCATCATTGGGCCCGCATCACCTCGGGGAGGTTAATCCTGTCGTGACGGTTCTTCGGTATCTTTGGTGGCACCTAAAAAGGCTTAGGAGGGGGGGGGGGCACCGAAATCGGGTATCAAGAAAGGATAAGGGGAAAGCTTCCTTAACCGAAGATATACGAGAGGAGAAAGCCATATCTCCGTTAGAAGTAGTTTTGAGGATCCCCAATTATTTTTTATGGAGGGAAAATAGGTACTAGGGCAAAATATCATAATTACTGTGACAACTTTGGGGAACACTCTGATAGCGAAGTAAAAGAGTCGGGAAGATGGCAGATGCAATTCAATGTTGACAAGTGTAGGGTAAGGCAACATATGCCCAGAGATATTATAAAATGGGTGGCAGAATTTTAAACAAAGAAAAGAAATTATGTCTTAATCTCGAATGATCTCATATTTAGAAATAATGCACTATAGCGTCCCTAAAGATCAATAGGCTTTGTAGGCTACTAATCTAGAGATTTCGCTTTTAAATCGAAAAATATTATTCTTACCCTATATAAATTGCGTGTAAGACCTCATTTAGCGGTGCCATTCTGGTCTTATACAGGCAAAAGAAAATGTTAATATGAGAACGCGTCTAGCGGCGTATGAAGATAGACTGAAGCACATCAATTTGCTTTCACTCGACGCCATTTACAAAGCCATTTTTTGATAAAGATTTAAAAATATTAAACAGGTTCAATAGGGTAAATTATGAATATATTTGAGCTAGATAACCACAGGGCAACTTGAAAGAACGGGTACAAGTTAGTAAACAAAAGTTTTAATAAAACTACGACATCATAAAATCACTATATAATTTAAGAAGGGGATTTTTTTGAGGATTTGAATAATAATTTCATCTTAGTTTGGTTATGACTTATGTTTTATCAAAGTTATTTCTCATAATTTTTTTATAATATCAAAAAACAAAATGGTGAAGTTCAGAAATAAATATAATATCGAAATTTTTTAAAACCCAAAGAATTACAAATGGTGAAGTTCAGAAAATTTATTTTTATATATCTTCTTCTATAACTATATTTTAGCAACGTGATATTTTGAAAGGGGGAAAATTAAGTTTAGAGTTCCTTTTTAAAATTATTATATTTGGCGAATTTCATGAAATTTATAAAAATTTAACCATGGCTGTTTTTTTTTAGATTTTAAATTTTAATCTTAGCAGCGAAGCGCAAGCTCCCCAGTAGGAGGGACTGGCGAAGCCATTGCCTGGTTTATTTATTATAAAATAACACAAACTTAGAATAACAACTAGAAATGTGGGTAAAAGCATCACAAGAGTGATTCTTAATTCTTAAAATGGTGAATTGTTTACCCAAGGGAGACCAATAATAATCTATCCGATTTTAACATATATCATTAATTCTTAAAGCAAGAATTATGCAAAAAAAACTCAAAAGAGAAAATTAAGAAGTTTTATTTACTTCAACTACCTCTTCGAAATAATAACCTTTGCATTCTACTGTATACACTTATTGATACAAAAAAAAATAGGATTTCCAATGAGAGGCAATCGACAAAAAACAGGATTTTCAATGAGAGGCAATCGACAAAAAAACAAAAAATTTCAATCGGGGCAATCTACAAAAACATGATTTTCAATGAGAGACGATCGACCAAAAAACTGGATTTTCAATGAGAGACAACCGACCCCAAAACAGGCTTTTCAATGAGGGGCAATCGACAAAAACATGATTTTCAATGAGAGGCAATCGACCAAAAAACAGGATTTTAAATGAGAGACAATCGACCCCAAAACAGTTTTTTCAATGAGGGGAAATCGACAAAAACAGGATCTTCAATGAGAGGCAATCGACCAAAAAACAGGATTTTCAATGAGAGACAATCGACCCCAAAACAGGTTTTTCAATGAGGGGCAATCGACAAAAACATGATTTTCAATGAAAGGCGATCGACCAAAAAAACAGGATTTTCAATGAGAGACAACCGACCCCAAAACAGGCTTTTCAATGAGGGGCAATCGACAAAAACATAATTTTCAATGAGAGGCAATCGACCAAAAAACAGGATTTTAAATGAGAGACAATCGACCCCAAAACAGTTTTTTCAATGAGGGGAAATCGACAAAAACAGGATCTTCAATGAGAGGCAATCGACCAAAAAACAGGATTTTCAATGAGAGACAATCGACCCCAAAACAAGTTTTTCAATGAGAGACAATCGACCCCAAAATCGGTTTTTCAATGAGAGACAATCGACCCCAAAACCGGGTTTTCAATGAGAGACAATCGACCCCCAAACCAGTTTTTCAATGAGAGACAATCGACCCCAAAACCGGTTTTTCAATGAGAGACAATTTACCCCAAAACCGGTTTTTCAATGAGAGACAATCGACCCCAAAACCGGTTTTTCAATGAGAGACAATCGACCCCAAAACTGGTTTTTCAATGAGAGACAATCGACCCCAAAACCGGTTTTTCAATGAGAGACAATCGACCCCAAAACCGGTTTTTCAATGAGAGACAATCGACCCCCAAACCGGTTTTTCAATGAGAGACAATCGACCCCAAAACCGGTTTTTCAATGAGAGACAATCGACCCCCAAACCGTTTTTTCAATGAGAGAAAATCGACCCCCAAACCGGTTTTTCAATGAGAGACAATCGACCCCAAAACCGGTTTTTCAATGAGAGACAATCGACCCCCAAACCGGTTTTTCAATGAGAGACAATCGACCCCAAAACCGGTTTTTCAACGAGAGACAATCGACCCCAAAACCGGTTTTTCAATGAGAGGCAATCGACCCCAAAACCGGATTTCAATGAGAGGCAATCAAACTCAGTAAGAAACTCACCGAATGCGTCTGCGTGGCTTTGTAGCGGTCGTTTTGTGATAAATAAACGCTATTTTCTTAGTCTTATTTACCGTAATTACTTTTACAACTATGAAATGACTCTATTTAAGAGAAGGTAGTCAGGGGCGTCCTCAAAAAAGCACGATTAGATCCTTTTCGCTCCCTGAGGACCCGAGAAGTTAATTTTTCTTTCAAGAAATAAATTGGGCATAATGGTTATCCGAATGGACCGTATTCCAGCTAATCGATCCCTTTTGGAACATGATTCACTTTTTCTACCAGATTAATCATCATTTAGACCGACTGGCTAAACACAAATATAGGTGAAAGAGAAGCGATGGTTGCTCTAACAGTATTCTTCAGTTTAATGATGGTGCGTTTGGGAGGAATCTTCCTTTAACAAAACCTCAGTAAAGGAAGTGGAGTCTGGCTTTGTTCAAAGCCAGAGTCATCTATATTTATATGTTCAATAACTCATAGGAAATAAGGAGAGATGATACACAGGCGATTTCGTCCTTTTATAAGACAAAACAAGGATCAAATATAGCCGAAGAAAGAAGAGAGAAAGATAGCAAACGGATTAAAATCATATAAACTCTAATTGTTAGAGAAAGAGGACTCTTCGCTTTTCAGGCTAATCCACAAATCACTCGGCGATCGATGCCTTAGGTTCAAACCCACTCTTATATTTCATTTTCTTTAACGGGTCAGAGTGTTTATAATATTTTATTCCGTTTGCTCTGTCTCTCTCTCTTTCTCTTCTATTTCTTAATTTATTTTATTATCCTTGTTTGGTCATATAATATGAGGAAATCGCTTGTGTATCACTTTTCCTTATTTTGACATGAGTTGTTGAGCTTCTACAGTGTCCCGTGTTATTGTGGTTTCCAGTTCATTTGTATTTTCAGATTTTGGACTTGAAGGCATTGGCCTTTAAGTGGTTAGTTCACCCTTATTTGTTTTAATGGAAGTGCAGTGGTGTAGCTACATGAGAGGGAGGGGGTGAGGGGCTACAAATTTGAAAGTTACCCCGGACACCCATTGTAGAGCGGGCCCCAAACGAGTGTCCATCCCTTTTTTGAATGACAAAGACAGTTCATAAAATGGTTAAATATGGAGGCCCATATAAATATAGACAAATACCAGGCGATAGCTTCGCCACTCCCCCCTCCCCCTACGAGGGGAGCTTGCGCTTGGATACTAATTTTAAAATTTAAAATCTAAAAAAAAGCAGCCATGGTTAAATTTTTATAAATTTCTGAACTTCGACAATTATAATAATTTTAAAAAGGAACTCTAAACTAAATTTCTTCCCTTTCAAAATATCACTAAGCTAAAATATAGTTATAGAAGAAGATAAATGAAAATAAATTTTCTGAACTTCACTATTTGTAATTCTTTGGGTTTTAAAAAATTCACAAAATTTCGATACTTATATTTATTTCTGAACTTCACCATTTTGATTTTTGATATTATAAATAGATATTAGAAATAACTGATAAAAAAACATAAGTCATTTGACCACTAAGGAAAAAAAGATTTATTATTTATCACCCATCTTCAAAAATCCCGTTGTACAATTATAGTGTTAGTGATGATGATGATGATAATGATTAGTTCAAGCATTAGTCAAGCAAAGGATAAGAATTTACTTAAAAAGTGAATTTTTTGTGATGCAGTTGCTACAGGCTTTGTTTTATAATCAGACAAAATGGAGTTTCTAGGTTTTATTTTTCTCTATAATCTATGACCATTTTTGTAGCTCCATGAGTTATGTGTATCCTTAAAAATTAAGACAAAAATATTGCAGGATTAGTTGTTTTCATGTCATTTATGATATCAAACATCCGTAAGTTGGGGACTCCAAAGAAGATGATGCCTCCTGGCCCACAAATCTCTAGCTACGCCAATGTTGCAATGGAAATATAAAATTAAGGTTTTTTTCTTTGGTTCTCTACTTATGGTTCTCTAATTTTAATTCTTAACACCTTTATTATTTTGAGTTATCCATCATTTTTATTCTTGTTGATTTACTAGAAAATTTTGGATCCTCTCTTAAATGATTGTCTTTTTTATTTTATTTTCTTTTATCTAGGTTGACCTTCATAAAGTAGAAAAATCTTGGTCATTTTGATTCGATTCCGTCTAGCTGCTTTTAAAAAAATCAAATTCCATGTTATGATAAAGATATTTAATAATTTTATGTAAACTACATAAATTTTAAGAATGTTTTCTGTCATTAATTGATTTTGGTCACTTCTAGTTTTGTTTGATATTTTTAGGATCTTCGAAAAGTTGAAAATAATAAGATTTAGTTAATTTATTTTTTTGCTTAGCTGACAAAATATATAAAATTATACATAAGGAAGGATTAAACAAAATATTCTTCTTAAAACAAGAAAATTTAGTCAAGGCTGAAGGAAATTTTGTGATAAAGACAAGGATAAATAAACTACCAGTGAAATAACTTAAGAAGTGTCTTGGTAAATATATTTACCAAGAGTCGATATTACTTATTAATATGACTTTAAGCATATCGCCTCTTGTTTTGACTCGTTCTTCCCCTCCGACTTCCAACCTTTTCCTTTCTTTCTTGAAATAGCCTCGAGCGCTTCTAAGTCTTTCTTAATTCGTAATTCTAATACGCAATCGAACGCAGTAGAGAACTCTCCGAATGAGTCTGCAAGGCTTTGTAACGGTCGTTTTGTGATAAATACACGCTATTTTCTCGGTCTAAAATACTGTAATTATTTTTACAACTATCAAATGACTCTCTTTAAGACAACGGTGGTGAGGACCGACTTTAAATAGGAAAGATTAGCTCTTTTCGCCCCCTGAGGACCGGAGAAGTTGATGCTATTTACAAGAAAAGAATTGAGCGTAATGGTTATCCGAATGGACCGTATTCCAGCTAATCGTTCCTTTTTGGAAGGTGATTCAGTGCGACTACTCGATTTCTCATCATTTAGACTGACTAAACACAAATATGGGTGAAAAGAGTTTTGGAACATATAATAATTTCCGTGAACTTATTCAACCGGATCAAATGTTAGCATGATCTGATTTTAAGGTAGCCAAAATAAAAATCTTTTATACATTCTTAGGAGTATGTCAAGAATAGCGAACAAAATACTTCTAGGTGCGCTAATTTTGACATGACTAATTTTGGGTCTGCCTTTCTTAACGTGATAAAAAAGGAGGAAAACACGTTCTTGCATGATCGTTCTTTCTCTGCCTAGGGGCGACATACTGTCAATAATGTTTTGAAAATTAATTCACCCAAATTCACCAAATATGTGGATGTTTTTTCGTGTAAAAGCTAAAAAAGACATTTGAAATCGCTTTAAGAATACAACATCTAAAAGAATAGATATTTTGGGGGGCCAATTAAGATTTCAATTCAGTCAATTGATAGATGTTTTGTGTTGTAGAAGAAAATTGGAATAAGTTCAGCACGTCGGCATGTGGGGGGACTTTAGGGTAGTCTTGGTTAGGTTAGGTTAGGTTAGGATACCCTAACCCAAACCTTTGGAAGATGATGTTCAATTAGGGCGAGTATGTCAGCAGAGCTACATAGGGGGAGAGGGGGATAATAAAGTGATCCATATAACGTTCGATAATTGGGTTCGTAATTCTTGACATGAGTAATTTTCGGTTCGTTATTCTTGACATGAGTAATTTTTTGTTCGTTATTCTTGACATGAGTAATTTTTTTTGTTTACTATTCTTGATATGAGTAATTTTTGGTTCATTATTCTTCACATGAGTAATTTTTTTGTTCGCTATTCTTGACATGAGTAATTTTGGGTTCGCTATTCTTGACAGAAGTAAATTTTGGTTCGTTATTTTTGACATGAGTAATTTTGAATTTTCTATTCTTGACATGATACCATTCTGATATCTGAAAAAAAACAACAAATAGCTTCAAAATCTACATATCTCTACATAACTCTATTCACGGTTATAAAAACATCCATACTTCGCCAACATATAATTGCTACATGGTAATATAAATAATGACAGTTCAAAGATCCTATGATCATCGAACTTGAAAAACGATCGACAAAAATATGGATAAAAACAATTATAAAAAAGGGCGAACACTTTAGCCAGCAACACCTTTTATGCTTTGACTGGAATAAGAAAGGAATCAGCTGAGTGGGATAGAATAAACTTACTTTTGACCCATTTAAAGATACGTCCTTAGCAAATTAGGAATATGAAGAACTGCCTCAACAGAAATATGAAGTACGACTTCAATATAATATGAAGCACTACATTAATAATAATATGAAACACTACATAAAATAGGAATATGAAGCAATACGTCAATATGAATCGGAATCAATACGTCAATAGGAATACGAAGCATTATGTTACTAGTAATGAGAAGGAATACATCACTAGGAATAGGATGCACTACGTCAATTGTAAGAGGAAGTACTGGGTCATTATGAATATGTGGGACAGTCGAGTCCGTGACAAACTGTGGCCCCCAAAAGATTGGCCAGTTCGGGAAACTTTGGAAGCAGGAATGCCAAACATTGTTATTGAGCCAATCGTAAGTCGAGAGAAGATCGTTTTCCCTCCACTTCATCTTAAACTGGGGTTGATGAAGCAGTATGTCAAGGAGGTGTTGAGCACTGACAATGATTGTTTTCAGTACATAGTATCGGCATTTCCTGCTTTGTTATACGAAAAAATAAAAACAGGAGTATTTGATGGTCCCCAACTCCGAAGACTTCTGAGTGATTCTAGATTCGTGAACATCATGAATGAAAAAGAGAAGGCAGCCTGGCTCTCATTTTCTGCTGTTGTTCGTAAATTCTTGGGAAAGAAAACAACGCATAACCTCCAGGATCTGCATACTAATATGCTTTTAGCATATCATGATCTGGGATGCAACATGAGTGTGAAGCTGCATTTTCTAAATAGTCACCTCGACCGATTCCCAGAGAAACTAGGAGCCGTGAGCGACTAACAAGAGGAACGCTTCCATCAGGATTTGATGACGATCGAAGAGCGCTACCAAGGTCACTGGGATAGACACATGGTGGTGGATTACTGTTGGACGATTAGAAGAGATCAGACAGAGAAGACTTACAAGAGAAAGAGTTACAAACACAAATATTTGCCTGATTGAAATCAAGAAGAGGTCCTCCAGCCTGATGTACGGTCATTAATAAATTAGCATCTATTTGATTACAGTATTTGTAATCCTAATGTGTAATTCAAGTTTCTTCTCAAATGCAATAAAATTTTTTCTAAAAAAACCTGCTTTACTATAAATAATGTAGAAGGATGATTCAAAATTACTTCAGGGCATGATGATAGGCGTGATGAAGTGAAAATTATTGTATAATATTAGGTATTGAGATTACGAAAAATCTGTAGCATTTAGAGAGAATCTGATTTCAGATTTGAATTTAGTATGCTCGAATTAGGTAGGAAAATGTACTTTTGTAAATTCACCAAATACATTGTTCCTCAGTGTAATTTGAAGCACTACTTGAGTAATAATATGAGGCACTACTTGAATAATAATATGAAGTATTAATTGAATAATAATATGAAGCACTACTTGAATAATAATATGAGGCACTACTTGAATAATAATATGAAGCACTACTTGAATAATAATATGAGGCACTACTTGAATAATAATATGAGGCACTACTTGAATAATAATATGAAGTATTAATTGAATAATAATATGAAGCACTACTTGAATAATAATATGAGGCACTACTTGAATAATAATATGAAGCACTACTTGAATAATAATATGAAGCACTACTTGAATAATAATATGAGGCACTACTTGAATAATAATATGAGGCACTACTTGAATAATAATATGAAGTATTAATTGAATAATAATATGAAGCACTACTTGAATAATAATATGAGGCACTACTTGAATAATAATATGAAGCACTACTTGAATAATTATATGAGGCACTACTTGAATAATAATATGAGGCACTACTTGAATAATAATATGAAGTATTAATTAAATAATAATATGAAGCACTACTTGAATAATAATATGAGGCACTACTTGAATAATAATATGAAGCACTACTTGAATAATAATATGAAGCACTACTTGAATAATAATATGAGGCACTACTTGAATAATAATATGAAGTATTAATTGAATAATAATATGAAGCACTACTTGAATAATAATATGAGGCACTACTTGAATAATAATATGAAGCACTACTTGAATAATAATATGAGGCACTACTTGAATAATAATATGAGGCACTACTTGAATAATAATATGAAGTATTAATTGAATAATAATATGAAGCACTACTTGAATAATAATATGAGGCACTACTTCAATAATAATATGAGGCACTACTTGAATAATAATATGAAGCACTACTTGAGTAATAATATGAAGCACTACTTAAGTAATAATATGAAGCACTACTTGAATAATAATATGAGGCACTACTTGAATAATAATATGAAGCACTACTTGAGTAATAATATGAAGCACTACTTGAATAATAATATGAGGCACTACTTGAATAATAATATGAAGCACTGCTTGAGTAATAATATGAAGCACTACTTGAATAATAATATGAGGCACTACTTGAATAATAATATGAAGCACTACTTGAATAATAATATGAGGCACTACTTGAATAATAATATGAAGCACTACTTGAATAATAATATGAGGCACTACTTGAATAATTATATGAGGCACTACTTGAATAATAATATGAAGTATTAATTGAATAATAATATGAAGCACTACTTGAATAATAATATGAGGCACTACTTGAATAATAATATGAAGCACTACTTGAATAATAATATTAAGCACTACTTGAATAATAATATGAGGCACTACTTGAATAATAATATGAGGCACTACTTGAATAATAATATGAAGTATTAATTGAATAATAATATGAAGCACTACTTGAATAATAATATGAGGCACTACTTGAATAATAATATGAAGCACTACTTGAATAATAATATGAAGCACTACTTGAATAATAATATGAGGCACTACTTGAATAATAATATGAAGTATTAATTGAATAATAATATGAAGCACTACTTGAATAATAATATGAGGCACTACTTGAATAATAATATGAAGCACTACTTGAATAATAATATGAGGCACTACTTGAATAATAATATGAGGCACTACTTGAATAATAATATGAAGTATTAATTGGATAATAATATGAAGCACTACTTGAATAATAATATGAGGCACTACTTGAATAATAATATGAGGCACTACTTGAATAATAATATGAAGCACTACTTGAGTAATAATATGAAGCACTACTTGAGTAATAATATGAAGCACTACTTGAATAATAATATGAGGCACTACTTGAATAATAATATGAAGCACTACTTGAGTAATAATATGAAGCACTACTTGAATAATAATATGAGGCACTACTTGAATAATAATATGAAGCACTACTTGAGTAATAATATGAAGCACTACTTGAGTAATAATATGAAGCACTACTTGAATAATAATATGTGGCACTACTTGAATAATAATATGAAGCACTACTTGAGTAATAATATGAAGCACTACTTGAATAATAATATGAGGCACTACTTGAATAATAATATGAAGCACTACTTGAGTAATAATATGAAGTACTACTTGAGTAATAATATGAAGCACTACTTGAGTAATAATATGAAGCAATACTTGAATAATAATATGAAGCACTACTTGAATAATAATATGAAGCATTAATTAAATAATAATATGAAGCACTACTTTAATAATAATATGAAGCACTACTTGAAAAATAATATGAAGCACTACTTGAGTAATAATATGAAGCACTACTTGAATAATAATATGAGGCACTACTTGAATAATAATATGAAGCACTGCTTGAGTAATAATATGAAGCACTACTTGAGTAATAATATGAAGCACTACTTGAGTAATAATATGAAGCAATACTTGAATAATAATATGAAGCACTACTTTAATAATAATATGAAGCACTACAATAATAGGAAGCACTACTTGAATAATAATATGAAGCATTACAATAATATAAAGCACTACTTGAACAATAATATGAATCACTACTTGAGTAATAATAGGAAGCACTACTTAAATAATAATATGAATCACTACTTCACTAATAATATGAAACAGTTCTTGAATAATAATATTAAATCACTACTTGAATAATAATATTAAATCACTACTTGAATAATAATATGAATCACTACTTGAATAATAATATGAAGCACTACTTGAGTAATAATATGAAGCACTACTTACTAATATACAATTTGCCTCCACGTCTTACCTTGGAAGACATCTGCAGAGCACGGCTATTTACACCATAGATTAAAAACGATCGAATTGAACAGTTACAAAAGCAAAAAATACACAACATCTCACCATTGCAACCCTTTCTCCAGGTGCTTTTTCTTTCTTTCGTCCTTTTCAACATCTACCACTCATACCATATTGCGGCGCTTGTTCTCTCCAACTTTAGATAGCAAGTCTTAGTTAGTTACTTGGCTGCCGGGTAACGCTATCGCATTATCTGGTTAGTAAAGCCATGGTATGACTCATTGCCACTGCTTCTGCCACCGGACCCTCCTCAGTGAAGTCAGTTTCGGTGTGAGACTTAGCATTGCTATGGCAACTGCATTCCGCGATTTCGTTCATTGTAGCTGAGTGGACAGCGCACATATTAATTAATCTATCGAACTATATATTTTACAATGAATAAAAAGAAGAATTTATGGTTTAATTTTTTTTAGCCAAAGCCGTGCGAGAGTAGTTAACGAATTTTAGTTGAGAAACTTCATGTTTTTAAATGAGTTTTTAGGCACGTCGTCGCGACACTCTGTTGGTCCATAGGTCAGCTGGTCGGATGGAAACCATTTTACTTTTCAATCAGTTTTTGGACAATGACATCGTAACTATTCGGACGATTCTAACGATATTTGAAACCCTTATATTGTTTTTCATTCCCTTTCGAATGACATAATTGCCAAAGTCCAACCAAGGTTAGCCTGATAGTTATTTAGCAATAACATCATGACTATTTGGACGATTCTAACGAAATTTGAAACCCTTATGTTGTTTTACATTCGCTTTCGAATGATATAATTTCTAAAGTCCTCCCAAGGTTAGACTGATAAGTATTTGGAAATAACATCATAACTATTCGGACGATTCTAACGAGATTTGAAACCCTTATGTTGTTTTACACTCACTTTCGAATGATATAATTGCCAACGTCCTCCCAAGGTTAGCCTGATAATTATTTGGCAATAACATGATAAATATTCGGAAGATTCTAACAAAATTTGAAACCCTCATGTTGTTTTACATTCCCTTTCGAATGATATAATTGCCAAAGTCCTCCCAAGATTAGCCGGATAATTCTTTGGCAATAACATCATAACTATTCGGACGATTCTAACGAAATTTGAAACTCTCATGTTGTTTTACATTATCTTTCGAATGTTATAATTGACAAATTCCTCCTAAGGTTAATCCGGGAATTATTGAAAATTTTGAATGTCGGAAGGTCATATGGCCATAAGGTCATAAGTCAGAATAACTGGGAACAAGCGACTTAGGTTTGTTGACCTTATTTATGCATTGGGTATAATTTTCTTTGGCAATCTCGAAGAGTAAACTATTTAAATGCTTTTAATCAATTATGGGCGCAGTTTTGACGATACGATTGTAGTATTTCTTCTAATAATCCAGGCATTGAATGGATTACCTTTCAGCGATTCAGAATTTTTCTCACTTCTAAATCCAATTATGGCGGTTTGGAAAATAATCATTTAATTTAAATTAAAAAGTTTAATATTAAATTGCACGTCAGTTAATGTTAGAACGTTATTTGAGGGCCACGGAGGTAAAGGGGGGGGGGGGCTGGCGTTGACTTACTCATTATAAACTCTTTTTCATTCATTCGAAGATGAAAATCAATACTCGGGTAAAAAGACGCAACCGCTGCTCTGTTTTCTTTTCAAATTTAAGGGCAACTTAAATTTTTGAATTAAAACTGGGTGAAATAAGTTTGAAATGTAGATGGATGAAAAAGATAGCTAGGAATGTGTCTTTAAAAGTTGTCTCTTTGAAATTTGTTTGGTAAATTTGTTCGAAAACTTTTCGTCGTCCAAGTTTTAAAGTTGAGGCATTTGCTAAAGTATTTCTCTAAAGTTTTGTACATTAGAACAGTAGCCAACAGAGGGCCTGTTTGTCTGTATCTTGGCCAAACATCAAAGAGGCAAAAGGAATTTGGCCTGATTTAATTTTACGGCTAAAGAACAACAATTTCGGAGAATAAATATTAAAAATTTTTAGTCGCGTGCGAGTCTAGTCTCGAGCGACTCTACATCTCACTATGTTGATCCTCGTTTTGCTTTCCTTTTTCTTTTGGGAATAACATCCTAACTATTCGGTCGATTCTAACGAAATTTGAAACCCTTATGTTGTTTTACATTCCCTTTCTAATGATATAAATGACAAAGTCCTCCCAAGGTGAGCCTTATAGTTATTTGGCAATAACATCATAACTATTCGGACGATTCTAACGAAATTTGAAACCCTTATGTTGTTTTACATTCATTCTCTTTCGAACAATAAAATTGCCGAAGTCCTCACAAGGTTAGCCCATGAATCTTTTGTCTTAGCAATAACACCATAACTATTCGGCGGATACCTGCTAGACGAGTCTAGGCTATACTCTGCTAGGCAAGCCTAGAATAGGCTAGGCTATTCTATGTTAAGATATAATATACAAGGGTAAGATATGCTATGCTAATTTAGGTTATAAAATGCTAAGATATGATAGCATATAGTATGTTAGGACAGAGAATTCTAAGTTATGCTTAATTAAGGTATAATAGGATAGTATAGGCTATACTTGTCCAGGATAGTTAATGCTAGGCTATGCTAAGATATACTAGGCTAGATAGGGCTGTACTATGCAATGCTAACGTAGGCTAAAGTATAATAGGCTAAGGAGGGCTCTGCTATGCTAGGCTATGCTAGGTAATACTATGTTAGGCTACGATAGGCTAGCTAACAAAAGCTATAATAGGCTAAGCTATGCAAGGTTATTCTAGTTTAGGGTATGCTATGCTATACTATTCTAGGACATACTAGGCTAGGCTATAATATGATGCGCTTGGCTATGTTATGTTAGGTGTGGTCATGAATCAGAATAAGTGAGGAGACGCGACCTTTTGGTAAGCAGACTATCTTTTAATCCTCTGCGCTGGCGGAGTAGTAATAAAACTAAAATAATAAAAAGATAAACTTAGTAAAAGAATAATAATAAAGATGAAATAATAAAAAAAATAAAAATAATAAAAATAAAAATAATAATAATAAAAATAATGGCAATATCAATAAAAATAATACAATACAAATAACAATACTACTACTACTACTACTAATAATAATAATGCTAATAATACTCATACTGATACAAATACTAATACGAAAACTAATAATAATGATAATAATAATAAAATAAAACTAAAAATAATAATATTACTACTAATACTACCAATAATAATTTGAACTAAACTCACTTACTATTCAAATTTTAACTACCATCTCCCCTACCCTTTACTCTCCCGTGCCCCCCTCCCCCTATCCCACTTTACCTACCCCGTTTCTGGGCGATTCAGGCTCCTTCACAAACTCGTAAACTATTCTATTGCTCAATCGCTTCTCCTCTCAATTTAATTACGAAAGTTGGAAAGAGGAATTAAGCATTTTAGTTTTCTGTTTTCGTTCCTTATTCTTTCTTCTGTCTCATGTTCCTTTCTCAAGAAACGCGCCCCCTTCCCCCCCCCTCCAACATCCCCGCATGGAGTTGTACTCAATGACGTCATGAGTTAAAATAATTTCATCAGATATAACAATGTAATGACTATGGCCCCAAATATTCACTATCTATATGTCGTTTTCAGGAGTATACAATCTTATATATATATATATATATATATATATATATATATATATATATATATATATATATATATATATATATATATATATATATTAGGTTGAGGAATAAGTTCTTGTGTTTTTTTTTAATGTTGTGTAGATTTAAGTTTGTTGACGTGATTTGTGCACATATTAAGAAACAATAATAAATAATGAGAGCAAAATTTGCAAAGGTTAGGCTACGTCTTTAACAGCGTAGACTATTAGGATTTTGCTTAGGCTACGTCTTGAAGTTGAGTAATAAGTCATTGCGGTTTATTTAAAAGTTGGGTTAATTTATTTTTTGTTCTGTAACTGTAAAATGGAATGTTAAGTTGAAAGAAAGGCGCATTTTCGACACTCGTTGTTATTCATTTTCAATGGAGACGGGAACAATGCAAACGCAGCCAAAGCTCGTCGCGATATTTGTGCTGTGTACAGAGAAAATGCTTTATCAGAAAAGACAGCTCAATGGTGGTGGTTTTCACGTTTCAAAAACGGTCATTTCAATTTTAATGACGAAGAACGTTCTGGTCGACCTTCTCCATGAAAATCCTCGTCAATCAACTAGAGAATTGGCTGTACAATTGTCGTGTGATCAGAAAACTGTAGTGAATCACCTTCATTCGATGGGGAAAGTTCAAAAACTCGGTGCATGGGTTCCGCACGCTTTAAGCTAAAGCAACAAACTTCAACGATCCACAATTGCCGCAGGTGTGCTTGCTCGTCACAAGGCTACTCGTGGAAATAAGGACAGATTTCTTCACCGCATCATCACTGGTGACCAAAAGTGGTGTGTTTATGTCAACATGAACCATCGAAAACAATGGCTTAGCCCCAATAAAATACCACTTCCGCGATTAAAGCCACGACTTCATCCACGAAAGACGATGTTGTGTGTGTGGCGGGATTATGAAGGCATCATTCTTTATGAGCGACTTTCGAACAACGAGAATGTCAATGCAAAACTCTACGTTCAACAAATATATTGACTCGCGAAGCTATTCGTGAAAAGAGAACTCATCGACGTTATGTAGTACTTCTGCAACACGACAATGCTCGTCTTCACATTGCCAATATGACAAAAGATGCCATCCAAACGCTAAATTGGGAAATCCTGCCGCATCCCCTATATTCGCCAGACTTAGCTCCATCGGATTTCCATCTGTTCCGATCGCTCTCCAACAATTTGCGCGGCGTTTCGTTCAATACTGATGTGGAATTAAGAACCTGGTTAGACGAATTCTTCGAGTCAAATTCCAGAGATTTTGATTGCAGAGGCTTTGAAAAACTAGTTAAACGTTGGGAAGAAGTCGTAAATAAAAACGGAGAATACATTATTGATTAAATTGCAAATTGTTATCAATTAAAAATGAAGTTTATCTAAAATTGTTAATGGTAATGAATAAATTTGATAAAACCGCAAGAACTTATTCTTCAACCCAATATATATATATATATATATATATATATATCTATATATATATGAATATATATATATATATATATACATATATATATATATATATATATATATATATATATATATATATATATATATATATATATATATATATATATATATATATATATAATAGAAAGGGGAGGGGTTCCAAAGCACAAACATGTAAACTTTTAAATCATATTGCATCGATCATTTTGATTCAGTTAAATAAACAAAATATTTTTTTATACGCTGGATATATCGATAGATTTCTGGATTCCGTATTTTCGTGTGTTTTCGCCTTGATGTATTATTTCGTCTCTCCTATGTCTGATTATTTAAAGTTTTGATTTCACTCTCATGGGGAGACCTTGTGATCTTTCTAAAGATGAGACTTGTGGTTCTTGGGGTTTATTTGGAATATGTTTATTTATTTAATGCAGTTCTACAAATAAACATTGACTCCTACCCAAAGGAAGCCGAACTTCGAATCTATTTGTAGCTCGGTTGCCCTTTTGTCTGACACCCTTTATATATACAACTGGCCCCCTTCAAAGTTTCAATAAAAATCAAATTAACACATCAAATTTTTATCAAAATTTTAACAATTTATTTCCTATAAATGATTTTATGGAATACAGTTGAAATCTAACAAAGATCAAATTTTTTGTTTTCTCTATCTTCAATTTTTACATTCCTTATAATATCAATTTTCCTAATACATGGTTTGTTATTTAATTTAACAAAATAATTGCTTAAATTTATAACTATAGTTATATCATTAATATCGTAAACAGGTTATGGTGTAAAAAATATTTTTAACTAAATTTAATCAATGTTTATTTTTCCATTTTCCGATAAACGGCATCACGATTTATAAAAAGCCGGTATGCTGTGACTTGCTTTGAACTATCTTCCTCTGTGATCATTATAGCTACCATGCGTTCAAATTCCATTAGGGGACGCAAAACATAGTAATATTTGGCAACGAAGAATTATCATATAAAAATTATCCGTAAAACTTAAAATACGAGTCAACATAGTGAGAAATGCTATCAAGAATTCGAAGAAACAGGTATACTACATATGTAGGTACAGAATGGACAACAGACAGGGCGGAGCAGAAAGACATCTATGTCACAGGATAGACTCATCAGAGTGAAATCTCTCTCAACCCATGACATTATGTACTGCTCCATAAATACCTCAGCAATTAAACAACACCGAGGTAGCAAACGTCCCGCCAAACGTCACCACAAATTAGGAAAGCCGGTATTCTGTGATGGGAACAGGAGCTGCCTCGTTTAAGCTATTGATTCGACTTTTGCAGATTCCTTCTTTTCTTAGGTTATTATTTCCAACGACGAAAAGGAAATTTAGAAAAGCTGGTATTTTGTGTCCAGTGACAATAAAGCAATCTCTGTTGAGTCAATGATAAAGATCAGCGAAGTTAGTTTGGTCATAAAAACTGGGCAATCGATCAGTGGAAAGGGCATCTTTGCACCGATGTGTTCAAGTTTGAGATATTTGTTTCAAAAGGCTGAGATTTTGTAAGGCGAAGACTTGGTGACTGAAGGGCTCCTCAGTGTATTGTGACTACGGTGAAGCATAGCGAAGGCAGTGTGGTAGTATAGGGGTTGTGCCCGTAGTGAGTAGTTTGCCACCGAGTTTTTTGGTACCATTCCTGGATAGCCAGAGGGGGTTCTGGTTCAGCTTTTGGGAAGGGTCTTAAGTGTGAGGCACTGACTCCGGGTGGCAGAATTCTCTTCTTTCTTGGTTGCAGGCTGTGTAAAGGTGTTCTAGGATTCCTTAAAGCTATAGAAATCGTGGGCGCTGGATTCAGTATTATTTATTCAGCGGAAAATTGGAAAGTCTTTAGATGTTGGTCCCGCACCCCCCCCTCATCTCAAGACACTCCAATTCCCCTTTGATATTAATGAGCCGCAAACCCCGCGGCAGTCATGAGTTACAAATGGAATTAATTTTTGTATATTTAATATGAATTTCAAATGACATTAAATTTGTACATTCTATTTACATTGTTTTTTCCTGAATGTTATACATTATTATAGAGTTTTAAAATTATAATTTAATTATACATAAATATTTAATAAAGTAATTTTTCTTAGTATTTCATTAATAAAATATTTTCATAATTAGAGAGTCTAATAGATTTGAAAACAGCTTTTCGTACTCTAGTTTATCGTGGTTTTTTTTTTATTAGAAATATTTTAAGTTTAGCAGCAATAAAACAAAATAATTATATTAATTGTTTTTTATATGATAAGAAATATTTCTAGGATAAGTTTTGTTACTTAAATAATTAAAATGGTGATATCTGGGAAACCTACCTTCAATAGTTGCCAAATGACGTCACATCTCTCATTTAGTGCTCAATTCAGAAAGTTGTCTTTACCAAATCCTCCATTCATTTGATTTAAATTAAATATATAGATGCCATTCCATTCTAATTATTCCCTACATTCGTATACACAGATTTTTATAATTATTCAACCTTAAATATTATATTATTGTCCTTTATTTTAAAAAACGGTAATAAAGTTTCTCGAGTGAACTGAAAAAAAAAAAATTAGTCAGAGAGAAAAGAAGGAACAGCCTACAAAAATGATATTAACTCAAGAAAATATGACCGAGGTTGTTTATTCTTGTACACTAGGGGACATATTAATTATAATGTTGATGTTATATTTTGCTATAAAATTTACTGATTACTTTTCGGGCCGAATGTTGAACTTGAAAAGAGCGGTAGTCTAAGCTTAGAGTTTATTCCTCCTAATACTCAGCACGATTTTGCAGTATTAGTGACGTTTCTTATTGCTTTTATAGTTTTGCATGTTTACTATTGTTAGTTTGCAACGCTTGCACACATCGTATCAGAATAGAGAACAACAAAAACTGATCATTTGACCACTGGCCATTTGGACTCTTTCAAAATACATGTAATATGACTTCGGGAATTAGTGCTCCTTTTACACAAATGTTATTTTGTTTCGACGTGAATCCATTATAATACTTCATAAAGCACATCAGAGTTCTCATTTTATGGGTTTTATTTTTTAGTTTCTTATTTTCTATTACACTGTAGTTTGGAGCTCTTTTGCTAGTCATTCAGTGCGATATCATTATAAATTACACTAGGTAACAAATTTCGAACTTTTTGTTACAGAAACATGAATTACTGATTACTATTAACACGCTGATACTGATTTCAGATATTATATTAAAATTATTCAATCATGACAAGATTTTGTCTAACCACAATCCCCTTATTTTAATTTTTCTTCTCACCCGCTTCTATTACAAAAACAGTCTAGGCTACTTTTCCGTGCCACGTTTTATATTAAGAATAATTAGAGAATAGAGATGTCTTTCCTCTTATTCTTGCTTAAGATAAATAGCGGAATTCTTTTGTCCGAGTTACTACCCTTGCGCCCATCATCCACCAAAAGCGCGTTAGTACTTTGTTGTTGCTACTGAACAGCAAATTTATGTGCTTAAGCGAAACAATGGAGTGTACACTTTCGGTTTCGCTTGCAGGATGGTAAACTCTCCTTCTGCAGGAAGCAGTAATAATCTCCCATCATATTTGGGTTGAAATTACCTTAGTATCTGTTTTTTTTATAACTGAGATCTTTTGCTGGAAGCGCTAACCACGATTCGTCACTTACAGTGCCAAAGTTAGCCGGGAAGAAATACAGATGAGAATGTAAAGAATAAATTTTCCAAGACATTCTGCCTCACATCATTTTATAAGATTAAAGTAGGTTTACTAGGAGTTTACGGTGGTTTTAGCTTTGTGGTTTTCAAGAAAAATTAAATTCTCATTTTGGTTAGATGGAACCGATGAGTAGTTGACACTGCGGATCTGTACTTCAGTGAAAAAGCTAGCATCAAGCTTAGCAACTGTCAATATTCCTTCGAATTTATCCTTTAAATATTGGAAGCGACACAATCGATAATCCATACCTTTACGAAATTTTTCACAAGGCCAAGTTTAATGTGAAGTGGTGGAAGATGTACTTTCATACGCTCAATAAGTGCTGGGTGTTTCACATTGTATTTACCAACAACTTGTTCAGTTCTAGATAGCCATTCATGTTTTAGTAATGGTTCTCGTCATCTCTCTTGTTCCAAAGACGCAAAAAGCACATATGCTTTGTGTAGCCAAACTGTAGCCCAAGAAGAAATGATACAACCTTCAGGTTGCCAAAAATATTCTACGTGTGGTCCTTATATTTGATGAGTCTAGGCAGCAGTTTCATCGATTTATAAGTCTCATTAAGGCCACTGACATGGGCTACAGGTATTAAAAGTTTTTCATAAAGGGTGGGAAATAATATCGCTTGAAGGCTAGCTTTACTACACTTAATAAACCGTCTACATTCTTTTGGATCATAGCGACAACCAATTCCTTGCATCAGACCACTGACATCGTAGCAGAAATAAACGTTTTCTTCTTGTAAGTAAAATGATGAAAACTGCAAATGGCGATGGCGGAAGTGAAAAACACTTAGTGTTTAGTTGGAGAAGATTCTAGTCTTGGAATCTGGAACCAAGAAACTTTGACCTTTCTTTTGGTAATTCCAAATCGCGACTTAACAAATGTGAGGACCCATTTGCATCTAGATCATATATGCCATCTTTCCATGTTTCTATATCACTAACAGAATCTTCAGATAAACTGTTGTCTATTTTCCTTGCTGAAGGAACTGGTGGTGTATTTGTTTCATGTGGTATTGTTTTCTTTGCTGATTCTTAGTTTGGGTAGGTGATGTTTGATTTCTTTTTCTTTGTCACACCAACAATCTTTTTCAAACAAAAATAAAAATCACCGAAGTGATTTTTTAGCTCACGCCAAACCATGTACACTGAGAACGGCATAGCTTTTCTTTTACCATTCATCCAAGTTTTCACATTGCATGGTACAATGTACAGCAAATATGTGGTGCCCAGTCCCTCCGGTGGTCTTCTAACCTAAAGTCCAAATACACTTTAGCCAAATTTAATCGTTGTTGGTATGTTTTTAGTTGTGGCTTAGGTGTATATTGTCCACAAAGTAGGAGTTACTTGGGTGATTTACATATGCACGTCTTTTTGATACCATTTTGAATTATCATACAATATCTGAAAAAATTCGATAGAAAGTCATTATTACGATGTGTAAACTAAAAATAAATACACACCTTAATACAAAAAACTGCTATAAAAACACATAAGTCACCACAACTTCTCACTTGCTCATCAGCAGAGAGCTTCAACAACAGCTCTTGTTGACTGTCACGTAGCGACTGACCGTTGGGCCGCTACTAGTGAATATGCTCTTGCCTAAGTTTGCCAACTCAGTATAAATTTTCTTGCTCAAAATTGTTCGAATTTGTATAGAGTTGGCAAAAAAATTTCTTTAGCCTTGAAAAGCAAGTTCCATATTATAGCAATGTCCTCTGGGCATTCCTATAATAAAATCCTCCTGGGAGACTTCAATATATATATATTATGTATGAAATTTAAATCATTCATTTATTTTACCTAACTTTTGTCAATTAAATCATTCATGTAATTTAGGTATAACTTAATAATTCATTCATTTATTTTACTTAACTTTTGTCAATTTAATCATTCAATTATTTTATGCGTAACTTTTTGAAATTCAATCATTCTTGTATTTTATGTAACCTTTAATAATTCAATCATTCCGTGACGAGGAGCTGATTTCATTTAACGCACAAATACAAACAACATCTCTTAGAATTTCATGCACATACAAACACATGCATTTCACCACTTGTGAAATAACGCGAAATGACTGTCTCATTTGTATTCTCGTCGCCGTCATATTAAGCCCCAATTCACTAATTATAATCGCTACAGCAAAACGATTGCATTCGCTACATCCAAATCATTTCCACATTCAACATCCATTTACAAAATTTATACGGCACACTTCATCTCGTCACACGAAGTTATTTTCAACTCAATTTCAACCCTGCTTAATTTAACGTAATTCAACTTATTATAATCTGTTTTGTTAATCTCTAATATATATATATATATATATATATATATATATATTATTTTCTTTAAAAACTCGTTACATTTACTTTCCATCCCACGTGAGAAGTGTTTCCTTCGGCCTACATTGGTCATAATTCAAAATCCCTTCAATCAATCAAAATTTATGCGTGAAGAATATTGTATCATATACGCTATCTAGGCCAATAATATAGTACTTAACATCTGCATAAATATTATTGGCATTAAACCGATTAAAACCAAAAATTGGACGTGATAGAAAATTTTATTAAAAGTGATTTGCATTTTACACAAAATCTAGACGCGATAAAAAATTATAAATTTACATCTGAAATCAACATACCGAAATTAGCTAAGGGCACCCTATTTGGTCTTCTGAAACAAAATTTGTGTTGTCTAATATTATCAAATTGAAATGTTAGCAACATACTATCTCATCTGTAATCAGTTTTATCAATATTTTTTAAAAATTTTGCAACACTACATAATCTTCAGGGATCAAAATGGTGATAATAAGTACAACTAAACTTAAGATATTTATTTTTCTAAACTTTCCGACTTTAACAAAAAAACCTTTAAATGCTTACAGAGTGAAGCAGAAGTGGGAATCAACAGACTGGATCGAATTGAATCGGGTATCAAAATAAAAGAAGGATTAATGTGGCGAACCAAATAGATCGAAAGTGAGAGAGGAAAATGGTGCGGAAAAACTTGAAGGAGGGGATCTTCGGAGTTATAGGTGAGTGGCTAGACGCCGATGTAACGTGTTTTCGCTTTTTATTGAAATAGTTAGTTGGTGCGGCAAAAGGGTAGGTGCAGCAGAGAATGACAACATAATATTTATAATGCTAATGTATTACATATAGATGGGTATTGGTTGTGGGTAATGATGAACTCATGGGTATCTTTTCAGCGCCCCCTCAGCGTACTGTCTGTCGTATACGTCTCTGTAGGTCAGGTATATTCCTAGCTTGTTTATTTGTCGTATTGTATGTATGTACCTGTATACATCTAGTGTTTTAAGTTTACTTTTTCCTGGTGTCCTCGTGTCTGTAAATGGAAGAGAGCGACATTTGCAGAGTTGCAAATTATTTGTCCTCTTCTCTGGCAAGTATGCCTCGCGCCAGTGAGTGTAATGTGTGTGCATGTGAGAAATGGTCTCACTAGTGTTTTGTCTAGGTGCACCTCCAATTTCTAATTTGCAGATGAGAGTGTAAAATCTGCCCAACCTTTAGTTTATGTGTTTTGCTTTTGCTTCTGTAATGTTTTGGTGCACGTGAAAGTATAGGCACTTGTCAAATGTGGCACCTAGTATTTTAGTGTAAGGGAGGGTATGTGATTCTTGCTGAAGCCATGTAGTTGTGCTATATTTGTGTGTACATGCATAAGTTGTGCATGTAGTGATCACGGGCGCAATAGAGTATATTAAGGGGATTCGTGTCTATGAGTCACTTGTCTTTTTATTCTGCCCTTTCATCGAGTATTATTTTTGTTCGACTCGCGAGCGTTTCGCGTCCCTTGACGGATATAGGAATGTCCTCTTCGTAACGTAGGACAATGCATGGGTATGTCTACAGTTTTCTAGAGGCCGTGGGGTTTTGTTAGTGTAAATGCTGAATAGTGATGATGACAACACGCTACCCTGGGGAACGCCGGCGCGTGGTGTAAATGGTTGCGATAGTGTGTTATTTTATTTTATGTGGCATCTCTTAACGGCAAGTTAGTGGGAAAGAAGCCTTTCTGGCTAGAGAGGGGGCTACATATTGTTGGTTTGTTTCCAACCGAGCCCAACTTGCTACGTTTTGCCGAATGCATTTTCCATACTCTTGCTGATAGAGATAATCTTCGATTTATTAGATGTTTTTATATGTAACATGTCATGAACTATACTTACAACAGCTTGAGAGGACCGGTCTCGCCTAAAGCTGTATTTTGCCCCAATGCCCCAGAAGAGCAATAGGCCTGTAACTATTTGCATGTTAGGAGGTTGTTTTTTTTTAAGTAATATCGTGTGTGAGCTTTTCAAAATGTAAGGTAAGTGGCCAAAGGTGAGTGAGCCGTTGTAGAGTGTTGTGAGTGTTGGAAATATGTTCTCGGGTAAGTGTTAGAATATTGTGACTGGAAGGTTAGAGGGGCAGGGGGAGCCATTTTGATTGATTATTATTATTATTATTATTAAAGTTCCAAGCCACAACCCCAACTGGAAGAGCAAATAGCTATAAGCCCAAGGGCCCCAGCGGGGAAAGAAACCTGGTATGGAAAAAACGAAACAAAGATTAAGAAAAACATAATAAATAAATAGAAAATCAAAAAAAAAATAAATTAAATGCTATAATGTTAAAAATATTATAATATTATATATGTGTGGATAATGAATAAAATATTAAAGTTATAAGTTTCTGTTAATTAAAAATGTATTAGCACCCACTTTAAATTTCTGAAGTTCCAAGGACTCAACAACAACACTAGGAAGTTCATTCCACAGTTTAGTTGTGTTAGGAATGAAACTTCTTGAAAACTGTGTTGTGTTGAATCTCATAGGCGTAAAGGCCCTACTATTGGCATTTAGTACACCTCTGGTAACTCGTTGAGGGGCATATAAATTGGGCAGATCGTGATGCAGTGGATGATCTGCATTGTTAAAAATTTTATATAAGATGCATAAGGAGCTTATTGCTCGCCTGTGCCACAGATCAACTTTGAGGTCAGGAATTAAAAATTTTATTGCTCTCAAATTTTTATCTAATAAATTAAGATAAGAATTGGCTGCCGAACTCCAAACAGGGGCGCAATATTCAAAACACGGAAGAATAAAAGCATTAAAACAATTTTTAAGAACAGTCTGCTCTCCAAATACTTTGTAAGATTTCCTCAAAATGCCAATTTTTTGAGCAATAGAGGAGGAAATAGATCGAATGTGATTCTCAAAAGTAAACCTAGAGTCAAGCATAACTCCAAGCAACTTAAAAGAATCACATATGGAGATGGGAATGTTATTTATTAGTATAATCATCACCAAAAGTGTTGAGACTACTCTATTTTTTCATATACGAAAATAAATATAACTAATCAAACGTTGTCTTTTGTTTTCGTATGTTTGTATAATGATTTTAGGTGAAATATATAAAAAATTAACGTCCAAACACATTTTATTAATAAATTGAATAAACTGATGTAATTTGATCTTCAAGACTGCTTCAATTCGTTTCGACATGCTATATACAAACTTTTGATGATACTCGTATCTTTAATGATATTGCTCTATTTTTGTTCACTAAGTATCCGCAATTGCTTACATTTCGATGGTTTATGTTTATCAACCGATATTTTGAATATCGCATAGAAATTCTTGATTGGGCCCAAATCTGGCAAATTCCCGGGTCAAGGACTAATTAGTTTGATGTTATTTTCAGCCATGAAGTTTTTTATTGCTTTTGCTTTGTAACAAGGTGCGCCATCATGCTGAAAGATTCAGTCACAGGATTCACTAAAGCGCCCACCTTTTCTCCTTTTAACGATAGATCTTCTAAAAGCTCCAAACAAGTGGGAAGGAGCTTCAGTAGATAATATCACATTGCTCCCATCTTCCACAATCTATTCTTTATATTTACTACAAAAGTGAAGCCTATCCGTAGGATTCTTTTTGGCGAGATGAGGCTTCTTCGCATCCCATCTCAACTTGAGAAAAGGGAAGCACTTTCACGAGCCCTATGTCGTGCCCACGGTGAAGCATCCCAACACTCTACACTTTTAGGGCTGCTTCTCATCTAAAGGAACTGGAGCACTAACATTTTTGTCCAGGAACACTCCTATTAACTCAAAATGGTACCAAAACTTGCTTCATCAGCAACTTTTTCCAACCATTCAGGCCCAATTCTGCCCTTTCGCCACGCCATGTCCCTCAGACCCTTAGGTCATCACATGCACCTTGAATATTCCTCGTTCATCCCTCTTCTCAATGGGGGACTGCTCCTTCTCATTCTGCACCCCTAAGTTGTGGAATGCTCGTCCTGCTGAAATCAGGTCTTCTCCCTCTCTTACCACATTTAAGCGTCTCCTGAAAACGCATCTTTTCAGTATTGCCTTCTCCCCCCTCTTGAATTTCCATTCTCATCTCAGCACAACGTGCGCTCTGGGAAGGCCTCAGGCCTTGAAGAGCGCATTACAAAAGACTTATTATTATTATTATTTTCAGCATGAAAGCGCACGAATTCGCGATTTTAACTCATTTGAGAATTTGTGGGCGATAATCAATTCTGAGGTTTTGTAAACAAAATCCATCCAATTGGGGGCAAGTGTGGGGACTCAATGAACAAAAATGGATCAATATCAGACAAAATATCATCACAAATTTGGTCTCCAGCATGTCAGAACGAATTTAGAGCCCTGAAAAACAAGAGACATCATCGATCATTTTAAATATTGACTTTGCGCATCACTTAGTGGTATTTATTAATAAAATTCGTTTGGGTTCTATTTTTTAATATGTCACCTTGATATTATGATGCAAACTTAAAGTAAATACAACGTTTGATTGGTTATATTAATTTTCTTATATGCAAAAATATAGTAGTCTCAAAAGTTTTGGCCATGATTGTAGTGTTTTGTTTCCTTGACAGTGATGGGATTGGTTAGTGTGGCAGAGTTGTCGAGAACCTCCATTCGTATCACGGGAAGGGGCAAGCTCTTCCGCGTGGAGCTGGCACCAGTCCCGGATCACCTGAATGTGCTCTTGTGCGTGTGGCTTAGAGATGTTTGTAGGAACTTTATCCCAGTGGCACTTTAATGCAACGGGGATGTCGGTTGTGCAAGTGATGGTGCGGTTGTTGTGATTTAGAGTTATAGGATTTGATGAGTTAATGCCCAACATCATGTTTATGCCTTGTGCCTTGGCCATAATGATTGTTGTATATTGTTATGAGTCTTTGTGTGCGTATAGGGAATGTGAAATTTTTAATGCATGTGTGTATTTTCTGTTGTGTGCGAAGGTTTCCTGGTGTGGTTATTGTTGCCACAAGTGTGCTCCAATGGGTATCTATTTGTGTAGGTTCGAGGTTCTGAAGGTTGAAGTTAT
The DNA here is from genome assembly GCA_963969495.1 of Ceratothoa steindachneri. Lineage (NCBI taxonomy): Eukaryota > Metazoa > Arthropoda > Malacostraca > Isopoda > Cymothoidae > Ceratothoa > Ceratothoa steindachneri. The sequence continues at coordinate 25,736,602 of OZ018334.1, forward strand.
GTGGTGTCTACGTGGAAATATGCCCTTTGAACTCTTCCAAGTTTGTGTAGTTGTAGTCATAAAATGGGGTGGAGGGCAGAAGCAATGGGAAGAAGGAAAGAGAAAAGGAGGCATATAGGGCGATATGTGCGTAAAAGGGTGTAGTGTGGGATGCGAAGGACAATGTCGGGGGACGAGGTCTCTCTGCGAGGAGCAAAGTAAGCGTTGAATGCCAGATCTATGTGCTCGCAGCGAAATCGCCCCAGGGCACCGATTAGATACCTAACCACGTCGTTGGTGTTGTTAAAGAGTAGTGTTGGATAGTGTGCATTTAGGTCTGTCGTGAAGAACAGTAGAAAATTGTGGATAGAGAGCCTGGAGAGGGACGTCTATGAGCAGCTGTTGTCCTGGTGGTCTGTAGTGAGTGGCCAGTAGCAGTGGCCAGGGTTAATGTGTATTTTGCATACTAAGAATACTAAGAAGGAATCATCCTGTGTGTTCACTTGTGTGTGTTGTTTAAATCGATTAACAAGGATCGCTCATCCCAGATGCAGAGTTTGTGGAGTGAGATATGTATGATAGTCTGCAATTGGAAGTCTTTGGTTTGGTGGATGTAGACTATTTGAGTTGAAAAATATGTTGTCCGGCCTTTGTGTGTTGGGTACCCAGTTGGAGATGGTTGGCGCTCACCGTGTTAACTACGAACGTTTATTTGTACTTTGCTAAGCCGATCTCTATGACCTTGAGCGAAGTACGTGTGAGGCAGAGTTGAGGTTCTGAATGTTGGTCTGCACCGCTTTGCGGTCCTTAAACTCTTGGCATTGCACTAAGATAGTAAGTTTTGCTTCGGTAACCTTCCGTCGTATCTTTTGAGGTGGTAATGTATGAGAAGATGTTAGGCATGCGACGATATTTATGGAGGAGGACGAGGATATTGCTTTAGTGTTTTTGTTGGTGCCGTGAAAGGAGCAGTGGTGGAGTGTTAGTGGTAGGCTTGGAAGAGGTGATCTTAGGGTCATGGGTGGTGGCGGTAGGAAGGACAGCAGGGTGAGACGATGGGGTAGCGGCAGTAGAAGGGCATTTAAGGTTAGCAGCAACCTAATATGTTTTTGCTTAAGTGGAGGGGGCAGGGGTGGTAATGGTGCTGAGGGCAGGGGGAGAGGCGTTAAGCGGAGGTGAGTGAAAGTGAGGCCTACAGTGGCTTTCTATGTTACCCAATGGCAACAGAGGGAGTGAACACCGTGAAGATCTCATTGGTGGAGAATTTTAATTAGAAGAGGTTAGTTCTCCGTATGGTACCCCTGTCCCTGATATTTGGCGCAGAGATCTTTTTCGGCCAGTGTCCTTTTCGAGGGCAGGGAACTATGTGCGTCTTGGGTGGACTGAAACAAGTATGTGTCCCGGTGGGAGTATATAATGCTTGTGATTGGCGTGTCTAATGTGTTCGAGAGTTTAAAGATCTCTGATCGTCGGAGTGTGCATGTGCCGTTGTCGTATTGGAGTTAGAGGGTAATTTCGCCTCGCATTGAGAGGGGCTTGCCCCTTCCACGTCCGATGTGAATTTTTCTCTACGTGTCCTTCTTAAAACTTGTATTTTTTGCCTTGGAAAAATAATTTTATGATTTTCAAATTGTGTTATTTGGGTAGGAAGATGAAGTGTGTTAAGGGCCTCTGCTTTTTAATGTGCCCCACCTCGAACTTTGGGTTGCTGCTTAAATGAGGCGGTTGAAATGATGGGTGGACCCGGAGGGCGGCCTCACGAAGAATGATTTATGGCAGACTTTTTGATGGTTGCTAGCCAAATCAAATTCCACCATACGGGATGCTGCCCCCTCAGTAGTTTGGTTATCGAAACTGCATCCAGCGAACACAAAGACGGTTATGATGGTCCATTTGTCATCCTGGTCTGACCCTCAGGTTAGAGTGGTATGACTGTAGCCAGAAGGTTGCAGTTTCTTCCCTTATCCGAAGGAGCTATGACGACGAGTTCCGTAGTGGGCGGATCAACAAACCTGCTTTTCCCGACGCCCCAAATTATGCTTTTTCAATGAAAAAACTTAATTCGGACGAATTTATGAATGGCTGCATACCTAGTCGAGGACTAGAATAATGGCGGGGGAGGTTTAGCTGATCATAGCGGGTTCGATAGTGACTGAAAATGAAGTTAAACTCTTTTTGACTACCATTGAGGGATAGAAGAGGTAACAGGAAAATTAGGAATGTGAGTGTAGCGGTTATCCGAGAATCGAGCCTCTTTACAGATTGCAGTAGGAGCTCAGGTGGTCGTCTGTGTGAGATGAACATACTAGTGAACCGACACTGAGAAAAGAGATAAAATCGACGGAAATTTTTAAAACATTATTCTGTCCAGTCAGATGCTCTACTACTAAACTACTAGACACAGTAGCTCAAACCTACCCATAGGCTCACCCTATCAAACCCAGTATCTCTCCAGACTAGGAACCTCCAAGGGATTTTCTAACCATAGCTTTTTCCCCGGGTTCGATCTCCAGGCAGGCACAGTGACTCAAATCTAGCAAAGCTTTACTCTATTGGTGGATTTGAGTCACTGTGCCTGGTAGCTTAAGGATAAAGCATCTGACCGGCAGTCAGCAGACCCGAGTTCGAGTCTCGGCCAGGATTATTCAAACCTCTTTTTTCCCTTACCATTATTTCTGTCTTCTCTGTATGGATTACCTTTATTGTGCCGTCCTTTGCTCTCTTTGATCCTTGTGTTCTTCCAATATCCCTTTCTCTTGTATTTAAAACCCCCTTTGTTTTTGTCTCATTGCTCATTTACGGCAAATTTCTCTTTCTCTTGTACTATATTTGTATATAGTCTGCCATCCAAGGTTTTAGCAGCTTTCTTTTTGTCTTCAAAAGGTTTTTGAAAGTCCGAAATGAAATGTGGCGAAAGCTCTGTGGTGGTTGTTACCATATATATATGAAACATTACAACAGATGGTAAGGGAAGTATATGGCACAAAATAATACCACCCGCTTCTTATAGTCCCCTGGATGACGCCTTAGTTGCCACCAGGGAAGATCGAGTTTCAGTTAGCCATTTCTAACGATCGCCAAAAGGTCATTCGAAATAGCAACCTTATACTTAAGATCTCTTGCTTTTTTGAGCCGAAAACAGGGAATTAAACATAATTTCTTGGTTCGCTGTATGTTCAGGTTCGAACCCATCTCTATGATGAGAAGAGCCACCAGAATCTTCAGGGGGTGGAGATCCGAGTTTTTTCAGGGGATGGTAGTGTATTCAACAAGGGTATTTCTTTCCTTAATTTGAGGCTAAAGTTGGCCATCTGGGCTTCGGAATGGAGCTTCAGTTGTACATAGTTGCTTTAATCTTAGAGGTTCCATTCGTGGGGGGAGGCAATTCTGGATCTTCGTAGAAAACAAATAAACGGTGGAACTTTAGCTCAATTAAACTATTGCAGTTGAAAAATATGTAATTATTCTTTCTTATTAGAGATCTATATAACCAAATTGATTAAAAATTGTACTGGAATTTGGGTGGAGGACATGCAGCCTCGTCTCTACCTGACAATTTGTAAACCACGCTCTTTTGTTTGATGTCAGTCAAAGCTAAGGAATTAATTCTCTTCAATTTCTTTCTCATTTTGTCAATATCAACAGCTAACCGATTGGAGAGACTATCACTCTTTGCTGCGTGCGTATTTCTCCAACACTCTCTCTCTCTCTGTCACACACACACACACACACAACACTTACTCAATCTCTTAATGCTCCATTCTCTCACGCCATTGCTGCCAAATCCCTGTATTATCATAACTGTATGATAAACTGCTCTGCTCTCTAGGTGGGAAATGAAGAAGGCTCAGGAAGAGTCATTCCTCCGATTAAACGTTAGTAGAACAAAGACAAAAATCGTTATGAAAATAACGGAGGATTTTTTATTTTTTTTTTTTTTAAATTTTTATAAGAGCTTATCTGGTGACTGCCTACTTGGGCATTAGTCGCCATATTAAAAACTGGCCTAGTACTAAGCTACTTAAAAACAAAATCAAAAAAGATAAAAAACAACCCACCCACCCGAAAAAAGGGAAAAGGAAGCGAGCAGTAAGCAAGCTCCTGCGTCGGGGGGAGATCCCCGCGGCGCAGGAGCGTGCGCCCTATAAGGGAAAAAACAAAACAAAACAAAAAAACCCTGCTTAAATAATAGGGAGAATGCCGGCCTCCCCTCATAAGTCAACAAATCCCTCAGTCAGTGTGCACGCACTCGTCCCGAGTACAAGGGACAGGCGGTAGCGATCCCGCCCATCCTGGTACCGGGACAGGTAACGTGCGCGAAGATCACCCACACTGGGACATTCAACAAGAATGTGCCGAACAGTCTGGGAAAGGACGCAGTCGTCATAAAATGGCGCAGGCAAACGCTCCATCAGATAGCGATGCGTCACATGAGTGTATCCGATTTGGAGACGACAGAAAGCGACCTGAAGCCGTCGCGGCATTGGGTGATAGGTCCATGGGAACAGTCGCAGCGCAATAGCACGCAACTTTAAGTTCCCTTCGACCGTCTCCCATCTTCTTTACCAAGCAGTCCGAAGAGTTGCCCGTATTCCTGCCATGTAGTCAATGTGAGGAAGAGCGAAACGCTGGACCAGTCGCAGAGTCCTCTCGGACTCTTTGGCGCCCTCATCGGTGCGCTCATTCCCCACAATTCTTAAATGTCCAGGAATCCAGCAGAAGATAATCTCGATATCCGCCCAGCTCGCCAAAACCGTGGCGTCACGGATATCGCGAACCGGGGGATGCGGAGATTCCAATGCCCCGAGAGCACCCAGGGCGCTTTGTGAGTCGCTATAGATCACAATCTAGTCTCCAAACCGGGCACGTCGCTTGATCTCCCGCACCGAGTAGAGTATTTCCACCAGTTCGGCCGTGAAGACAGACGCAGCACCTGGCAGAGCCCCGCTGACTTAAAACAGAGGGGATACGGCGTGGAACCGACCCCATCTTGGGACTTAGAGCCATCCGTATACACTGGCACGGTTCTTGCGTGACACGAAGTGTGCTCTAAAAAGGTCGAAAGCAATACTTCCGGCGCTGTACAAGCTTTGGGAGCAGAGGCGTGTCGACAAATATCCAAATGTGGTACCCTCCAGGGTGGCGTCCTGGGCAGAACCAGTGGTGCCACCGGCTCGAGAGCTATACCTAGGTCTCCAAGGAGTTTCCTGGCCAGAAATTAAAAAGGCTTAGGGTATGACTGGCGTCTCTCAGCGGCATAGGCACCGTCGAGATCAGCTGCGGATGCAGTGAGAGCTGTTGGCGACTGAAGGAGGTGACGGGCTCACGCGTACAGGCGTGTGATGCACTGCACGCGGCGTAGAGCGAGTGGCATCTCCCCAGCATCAACCAACAGGCTCTCAATGGGGGAAGTGCGGAAGGCACCGGTCGCAAGGCGAAGGCCGGTGTGGTGGACCGAGTCTACCTTCCACAATCAATGCTCGGCTGCGGATGCATAAAACTCGCATCCGTAATCGAGCTTCGAACGAACAAAGGATCGATAAAAAAGTATGGCAGTAGCCCTATCAGCGCCCCAAGCGCTGAACGTCACGGAACGGAGAATATCCATGGCACGGGTACAAGAGACCCTAAGGCTGCGAATATGAGCCTACTAGGTGAGGCGTCGGTCAAATACTAGACCAAGGAAACGGTGCGACTCAACCACTTCCAGGCGCAACCCATTAAGAAACAAATCTGAGTCGGGGTAAACTTGTGGATGGCGGCAGAAATGAACCACCTTAGTCTTGGTCAAAGAAAACCGAAACCTGTGCGCTTCGGCATAGCAAGAGACGCGGTTCAATGCCTGTTGGAGTCGACGCTCCAAAGTTAGCATCTATGCCGTGCCAAAAGAGATCGAAAAGTCGTCCACGTAGAGCGTAGCAAGAACATCTTCCGGCAGCACCGAGGTGATGCCGTTGATGCTCAGGGACAAGAGCGTGACACTGAGTACACTTCCCTGCGGGACACCATCTTCCTGATCCTTTGGGTCAGAGAGGGATCTCCCCACCCGTACCTGGAATCGACAATCTCGCAAAAATTCAGATATAAACATGGGGAGTCGTCCCCTTGCCCCTATCGTTTGGAGAGTCTCCACGATAGCATATCACCATGCGGTATCATATACCTTCTTCAGATCGAAAAACACCGTGGCGTAGTGCTGTCTACGAAAAAAGGCCTTGCAGACGGCATTTTCCAGTCGGAGCAGAGAATCCGACGTGGAGTGGAACTTGGGGAAGCCGCACTGTGCAGAAGACAGATGGCCTCCGCTGTCCAGGAAAAAGGCTAATCTAACATTTACCAATTTCTCCATCAACTTGCACACGCAAAAGGTTAGAAAGATTGGGCGAAAACCGGTCGGAGTAGAGTGATCTCTCCCCGGTTTGCGAAAGGCGAGAATAGTGGCGATTCGCAAGGAATCTGGGATTAGACCCTCCACCCAGATCCTGTTGAACAAATCTAAGAGAAAGGCCATGCCTCGCTCCGGACATAGTCCACACCATGGGTGGTGTCTGCGCACGAAGCAAGAGCGGAGCGCAGCTCACTCACAGTAAACCTGTCGTTGGAGGGTTCTCCGCCTCTGGAGTTAAAGTCCAGCATTGAATGCTGGCTGAGCTGCATCCCGGCTAGAGAATGCGAGAAAGCGGTCACGAAGGATTCCGCCACGGACGTGGGGTCCGAGATTGCGGTCCCATTCTCTTGGAGAACGGGGGGGGGGACCGGTCTTGCGATAACTTGCCCCGAATCCTTTTGACTCGCTTCCACACCTCTGCTAGAGGGGTCTTACCGGGAGAGGGGGCTTGCAATAACTTGCCCCGAATCCTTTTGACTTGCTTCCATACCTCTGCTAGAGGGGTCTTACCGTTAAGGAAAGACACGTATGCTTCCAAGAAGAGCGGCAGGCGTGCTTCGAAATATACCAGAACCTAGCCCTAGTCCGACGAAATTCACCGTCAGTGAAATCGTTCGGACAGCGCTTATAGCACATGTAGGCATAACGCTTCTGTTTAAGAGCCGTCTTACAGTCGGCCGACCACCATAGGAGTGGTATGCGTGTAAAACGGCCAGACGTCTGGGAATAGTAGTCAGGCCCGCGGCGATGAGTTTGCCAGGGTAGAACTCAACGGCCTCATCTACCGAACTAAAATAATCGACTGAGAGAGAGAATTCAGTCATTTCATGAAATGGAGGCCACCGCGCCCGCGCCAAGCACCACCGAGGTGGGCTCTCAGGCAGCAGTTGCCCTGAAAATGATATTTGAATGGGGAAGTGATCACTACCATGGAGGTATTCAACCACCCCCCAATCAAAATCAGGCTGTGCATCCGAAGAAAAGAAAGATAGATCAAGGCAAGAAAATGAAGCGGTTCTCGGGCTGTGATGCGTAAACTCATCCACATTTAAGACAACTATCTCCAGCTTTTCGATTTGATCGGCAAGGACTTGTCCCCTGATTTATTGAGTAATCTCCCCAGAGAGGATGCCTGCTGTTCGGACCTTCAAGCAAGACATAGGGCCTCGGCAACCGTGTTACGACGTGGCGGAAGTCCCCGGAGTCGAAGTCAGCTGAGGGTAGAATGTACGCAGAAATGATAGTATACCTCCTATCCAGGTGCAGCTGCACAGCCACTGCCTGAAAGGAGATATCTAAAGTGAAAGGAAGAACGGAGACATCATGCCGGGTGTAAATCGCGCATCCCCCAGCCAGGCCATCTAGCGGTGGTGGGGTCACAAGACCCTTATACCCCGGGAGGGCGGGCAGCGGTCACGTTCCTAGCATGGTCTCCTCCAGAAAAATAGCTAACGGAGAACGGGACGAGACGAGCCTCCGCAGCTCCTCCCAGTTGGCCCGGAGTCCACGGCAATTCCATTGAATGAATATGCCCTCCAAGCCTAGCTCGGTGGAGAGGTGGGGGCCCTCTTCAAACAGAAGACCCTCACGGAAATGGCCGTGTACTTCCCGGAGGCAGAACCCCAGGCGCTGTTGGCCGAAAAAGGCACTGAAGGCGCTGTCACCTTCGAGGACTTATTGGGGAAGGTTGGGCTCGCCATGCAAGTCTTTTCCTCCCTCCCCTCGAAACCTTAAGTGAGCGTTGCGGCTTCGGAAGCAGGGGTCTCTCGATTCGAGGAACTACCGTCTCCGAGCCACTCAGCCCACCACTAGGCGTGGATGACTGAGCCGAAGCGACTTTCTTGCTTTCCTCCTTTCGAGTGACAGCTTTAGGAACCATGGAAGATGGCCTGGCGACCAAGTTCAAGGGTGTTGCCTCCTCTGAGTCTAACGACTCGGTGGAGGCGCGTGGCTGTTTCGCTGTACGGTAAACGGTCACGCTGGGGGAAGAAGGGGAAGCCCTGGTTTTAGCCGGGACTGGGTATGAACCCTAGCAGTAGCCCGCTCTGCAAGGGGTGCGTACAGGACCTTGCTAAGCCAGGTGAGGCCATTTCGGACCACCCCTTCCGCCTGGTGGCCTGGTAGCCCCTCAGCATGGCAGATCCACCTTGGACACTGCGTGAAAAAAATTAATAGAGTGTGAAGTGAGAAGAAAAGCGGATGTGAGGAAGGTATGGGAGGGGATGAAGCAGGTTGTTAAAAACCAACCACCCCAGACTGGAGCTCAGGGGTTAGGGAACATTGCCCCCCCCCTTCAGCCCCGATCCGGGACGGTTGGCTAAGAAGAAGGTCAGGGTAGACCCTGTGAAATTGGAGGCTGACCAGAGGTTGTATTAAAAGCGACGAAGTAGGGGAGAAATACAGGCTGTCTGAAAGAAGGAGAAGAGGCTAAGCTGGGGTCGGACGGGGTGCTGAGTCCTATCAGCACGGCGGCCAGGATGGCAAATCGCCGCACCCCTTACGGAGTGAAAAAACGTAGGAGGAAACGAATAAAATTATATGTTTTTAATTAATCAAAATAAAACGACTGTAAATCAACGAAGAACGTGTTATTTTGCGAAAGAGAAAAGATGAAGGAAAAAACACGAACAAATGAAAAGCAAAAGGTAGATATCAACAACAAAGAAAAGGTCTTCGAGTTCCCAGTGCTTGGGCAGAGAGTATATTTGAATCCATTTGGAGCACCATTCGTAAGCTAATCAAATATATTGATTTTTACATTACAGAAAACAAATAGGCGATGTTTCTTACGCTTCGCCGTTAATCTGAGATGCATCAAAATAGTGTTTAGACATTAAAAATTGTGTCCATTAAATATAAGACTGAATCTCCTAAATACCAAGTCTTGTGATGAGGCCAACCAGTCAAAGTTGGCTTTTTTTTCATTCGGCCCCACCCCCGCTAACGACCAAGCGAATGGAAGGCTCTAGTTTCATCGAAAGAAACTGGGAGAAAGGTATTTGCAAGCCTCTTTTTATTTTTAAGTGGGTGGTGGTGCCAGTAATGTTTTTAACTCTCCTCACCCCCACCTCGGGTAATGAAAGAAGATTGACAGCGGTACGGGTGTGACATCGGGCCGCGCCCGGCTGGACCAGATGCAGATAGCAAGAACTTCTTGAATTTCTCCGAGAATAGCGATAACTCTTAGCTCAAAGCGTTGATTTTGCCTTACTGGGTGTGGGCAAGGTTTACTGTAGCTACAAACGCGAAAAAACATTTCAAGGACAGTATCGGCCGTTTTGCACCTGATCCAAAAGGATCCTGGAAATAAATGATAAAATTAATCACTTTAATTGAAATTATCATTGAGAATTAGAGAATTAATTTACTACTATTGCACTGTATATATTGCTTCATTAAGCTAAAGTTGGCGATAACGCGCTGAGTGAATAAGATATTCTTCGATTTTGATGAAGTTTAAAGAGAAATCCCTGTGGAAAACTTGCGGAGCAATGTGAGAAGTAGGCTTTGATGAGAGGAGAGTTGAGACGGTTAGCAGCAACCGTTACATTTTATGCCAGGAGAGATGGGACCGTCTCAGATTTCGGCAGGTGTTTCCTTCTCGTCTTCGTAGCGTATGTAGGAATAAACAGCACTGACTTGAATGCACTTCCTGCAGTGTGAGAGGCTTGTTTTATTGCCCCCACTTCCCATAAATTGGGAGACTCTGGCGTGCCCCTTGCTTGGACATGAATGCGTTATCAAGGAAAGTTGCTCCCGGAAGAACAGGAGGAGAGATAGGGAGAATCTCACCTACGAATCCCCGATGGGGTTTGCTTCTCTCTCTCTCTCTCTCTCTCTCTCTCTCTCTCTCTCTCTCTCTTTCTCTCTTTCTCTCTCACTTCCAGAGCAAACCGGAAGTGGACATGAATTATCTCTGGTTGATTAGGCATGCCATTTACTTCTATGTGGTTTTGTGGGAAAGTGGGGCACCGGTGTCTCCCACAGATTTATAAAAGCTCAAACAATGCAAAGGCAAAGCGCGCACCGTATCGCGAACTAAGTGTATAGAAAATTAAAAAGACCAACTGTTGCAATTACTATCGCTAAAGTGTAAGGTTAGTAAACACCATGATCTTGAACTTTGAATTAAATTTTTTTTTAGATATAATTAACACAAAGATATTTATACCTAGTATTATAATTAGGCAAATAGGAAAAAGAAACGATGTGCGTTCCCCCCAAATTTAGATTTAGTTATTAAAGTGCCGGTCAACCATGAAGATCATTGGTACCTTCCAAAAGGAGCATGACTGGGTAGCTAACGGTATTGGCATGATTTATTTGTATCAGGTAAAAGGTTACAATTAGTGGTAGACCAACCCAAAAAAGGAAGAAAAGTAATAGACTAAATAATTATATATTATGACAATAATTGCAATAACTACGAATCAATTTATGATGGACTATTACAGATAAACAATCTCTATATTGGGATAAAGTGAGTTAATTCCTTGAATCATCTTTATTGAGATGATCGAACTATTTGCAGTTAGAAACATGGCAACTCATTCGAAATTTCATTGTGTGTATGGCAGAAATATCTTTGCCGAGTCGCGCAGAATTATGAATGAGGCACAATAACGAAAAGGCCTTCGATGGGCCGAGAGCAGGTCAAAAGAAACTGTCGGCATCTTATACGCGACATGGTTTGGGGGGTAGAAGTGACAGCAAACTGATGGATTCTCGGATAACTGCGTGAAGGTAAGACTGTATTGTGGTGATAGCCAAGTACGCTTGGGATATTTGTGGTGACGGAATGAGGGAACGAATAGTACGTGCTAGAGGCTGGGAAGGTCGTTCTAGACAAACTTCACAAAGGCAGTAGTGTTGGGAGTACAGTCCATTTTTCAATGAGGAGTTCTAGTGAGAATTTGGGACGTCGGGAATTGTGGGAGCGCTCTCCACACATGGTGTTGGTTGCACAGGGTTCATGGTTTAATCCTATGGGAGGATTAGTAGGAACAAAGTTAATGATGCCGAATAATTGGGATAAATTGTTTAATGCTCATATTGAAATTGCGGCCAAAGGGGTGAATTGTCTTCACAATTTTACTCGGAAGTCACGAATTGGATTGTTTCTGAGGATTCACTTTGACACTAACAAACGGGGTTTACCATTTATGGCGATAACTGGGTATTCACTCGAACACTGTAACACTGCGGTGTCACTATTTATGACAATTGCTGGGTGTTCAAATGGAAATCCTACACATATACACATAAAACACGATACACAACTACAGAACGCTATAAAAAAAATAGTTTAATGCTAAACAAACTAAAGTAGGACTACGGACTTTTGTTATAGTCTCGTAATCCGATCATATCTCCACGTAAACAAAGCAGACAATTGATTATTTTTGATGAATCCATGAAAATACAACACTTCACTTTCCTTCTTGTGGAAAAGTAATCAATCTTAGTTTTTAAAGAACAAAACAATTTTAGGAATAAAAAAGT